>OY804258.1:54102139-54704277 GCA_963680825.1 Meiosimyza decipiens
GTAGTACTGAAGTTATTCCAAGTAAGAGATAACGAATTTACTTTTTCTGATAAGAATATATTCAGATATTCTAATTTTAATTCTTCTTAACATTATGTCAAGTAAGGAGAACGCTAATGCAAACTTAAAACTCCACATTTTATGAGAGAAAAAACATAAAGTAGGAAAGTCAAGAAGTAGTAGTAATATAGTAAAGGGTGTTTTTTTAGAGGTATAGAGCTTCGAATTGAAATAAAACACAAGAAAATTTAATGTCCATCAATTTGGCTTTATTGGAAGGATAATTTTATGCAATTAATGTTTAAATATGATTTCGAGCATGTGGCCGCCGCGGCTGGCTCGAATAAAGCCAATTCTACAGGTCCAATTTTGAACCACTTTTTCGAGCATATGGGGCCGTATGTCGGCAATAACGCCACGAATGTTGGCTTCCAAGTCCCCTAACGTTTCTGGTTTGTTGGCGTAGACGAGCGACTTCACATATCCCCAAAGAAAATAATCCAATGGTGTCAAATCACACGATCTTGGTGGCCAATTGACAGGTCCATTCCGCGAAATTATGCGCTCATCGAATGTTTCCTTCAATAAATCGATTGTGACGTGCGCTGTGTGGCATGTAGCGCCGTCTTGTTGGAACCACAACTCATCCACATTCATGCCATCCAATTCGGGAACAAAATAGTCGGTTATCATGGCTCTATACCGGTCTCCATTAACGGTAACTGACTCTCCAGCATTATTTCGGAAGAAGTATGGCCCAATGACTCCACCAGCCCATAGAGCACACCAAACAGTCAGTTTTTGTGGATGTAATGGCGTCTCAAGGGTCTCATGTGGATTCTCTTCACTCCAAATGCGGCAATTTTGCTTGTTGACGTAGCCATTCAACCAAAAATGAGCCTCATCACTGAACAAAATTTTGCGATGAAAATCAGCATCGAGATCAATCTCATTTTCGGCCCATTCACCAAAATCACGACGCATTGCATGGTCTCGCGGCTTTAATTCTTGCACAAGCTGGATCTTGTAAGGTCGCAAGCCAAGATCTTTGCGCAAAATCTTCCATAAAGTTGATGGACAAAGCTCCAATTGCTGTGCACGGTGGCGAATCGATTCATTCGGGTCCTCTTCAACATTTTGCTCTACAGAGGCAATTGTTTCTTCGGTGCGCACTGTTCGACGTCTCTGCGGATGCGTATTATCACATAGAGTAAACGTAGTGCGAAAACGATCCATGGTTAACCGAATTAATTGCTCTGATGGACGATTATGTCGACCATAAAATGGACGGAGCTTGCGGTAAACTTCGCGAACTGAACCATTATTTTCGAAATAAATTTGCACGATTTGCAAGCGTTGTTCTTTTGTCAACCTGTTCATGATGAAATGGCAAACCAAACTGAACATAAATGACATTAGAGTTGCCAGATTTGGGCATAAAATGCCAGTTTTATCTCTATTCAAAAAACAAACCTCTAAAAAAAACACCCTGTATATATGTATGTGTGAAATTTTTAACACTTAGATATGGCATAATTACATAAAATCGCAATATCTCCAATATACCAGAGATATAAAAATATGTTTTCTAAAATATTATTCTTTTGTTGATTTATTTGTGGCATTAGAATACACTCAGGGAAAAATACCTTACAAACGGACAATAATGGTCCAATTAATTTTAAAGTTAAGAAAGTCAAACTAAATTCCCATTGAGAAATAGATTTCATGCAAAATTAAAATGGTTTGTAGCAAATGCTTTGATAAGAAATTGGATCTTCATCCAACTTTTCTAAGGCTTCAGTTCTTGCACCAGCTGTATTTTGTATGTTTTCATTCCGAAATCCTTACGTAAAATATTCCAGGTGGTCGAATAACACAAGCCCAATTGTTGATAGCGGCGACGAATTGATATATCGCGATCTTCATTGACACCGGCCAATACAGCATACGAGTTGGTGAAATGGTGCGAAATTTGGTCACAATAGGTTGAATAGCCTATTCGGTGGGTCGATTATGATGACCATAAAATTGACGTAATTTGCGAAACACATTTCTCATAGAGCACGAATTTTGATAAGAAAATTCAATGATTTGCAAGCGTTGTAAATCTATGTAATGAAAAATGGAAAACCTTATTGAGCATTTTTTGTGTTAACACATATTACAAATCACTTGTGAAAAAACAATTAGCAAAAAAATCACCCATTATAATAAAAATTCATAGTCACCGGCATTATTTGTTATTACTAATGTTAGTCATATTGAAAAAACTACCACCTTAATGATATTATAGTTTTTATCATACAAAATAAATATGACGGCCAGATGGTATCAGTCGTTTGAACTTAATTTTAAAACCTTACTAACAGGCCTGGCAGACATTGTTCTGCCCTTACCCGCAGGCGGGGCGATAAGTTTAATTTGGCTATAATCGTTGCCTTTTATATACATACATATATACCAGGCTCATTAGTTGGTCGGATACAAAAACAGATTTGTTTTTTTCATATGAAAAGCCCATTCCCATCGCTCATTTTTTCATTGATAGTTACTACTTGTGCCCGTACCTTTTAATAGGTACCAAGTCTTTTCATCTGAGTCAATTGTTGATTAGTTATGGAAATTTTTATTTTGCTCTTATATGGAGGCGTGACATTGCCCATTTTACCCAAACCAATCTATGCTAAGGGCCTTCCACAAACCATATGAAAAATATGTACTGAAAAGTGTCAAAACGAGAATTCCGAGAATTTCAACTATTTCAACTATTTTTGATTAGAAAAATAAAATTAAAAGTATAAGTCACATTGACTCAAAATAATTGTAAATAACTATTAAATCAATAACAATTTCAATTGATTTCATGGTATGTTTCTCTGAGTGTAAGAGTTCAATCACACAGTCAAAACATCAGTTCAAGTATCTTTTTTGTCAATGGCAAAAGACCACTTTCTCTTGGTGGTCTACTAAAACTGCATGACTATGCTGATCATTTTCCCGCCTAGAAAACGTATGTCCTGAATAGTAAAGGGTGTTTTTTTTAGAGGTTTGTTTTTCGAATAGAGATAAAACATCATGGCATTTTATGGTCAAATCTGGCAACTCTAATGTCATTTATGTTCAGTTTGGTTTGCCATTGAACAAGTTGACAAAAGAACAACGCTTGCAAATCGTGCAAATTTATTTCGAAAATAATGGTTCAGTTCGCGAAGTTTACCGCAAGCTCCGTCCATTTTATGGTCGACATAATCGTCCATCAGAGCAATTAATTCGGTTAACCATGGATCGTTTTCGCACTACGTTTACTCTATGTGATAATACGCATCCGCAGAGACGTCGAACAGTGCGCACCGAAGAAACAATTGCCGCTGTAGAGCAAAATGTTGAAGAGGACCCGAATGAATCGATTCGCCACCGTGCACAGCAATTGGAGCTTTGTCCATCAACTTTATGGAAGATTTTGCGCAAAGATCTTGGCTTGCGACCTTACAAGATCCAGCTTGTGCAAGAATTAAAGCCGCGAGACCATGCAATGCGTCGTGATTTTGGTGAATGGGCCGAAAATGAGATTGATCTCGATGCTGATTTTCATCGCAAAATTTTGTTCAGTGATGAGGCTCATTTTTGGTTGAATGGCTACGTCAACAAGCAAAATTGCCGCATTTGGAGTGAAGAGAATCCACATGAGACCCTTGAGACGCCATTACATCCACAAAAACTGACTGTTTGGTGTGCTCTATGGGCTGGTGGAGTCATTGAGCCATACTTCTTCCGAAATAATGCTGGAGAGTCAGTTACCGTTAATGGAG
Source organism: Meiosimyza decipiens (assembly GCA_963680825.1). Lineage (NCBI taxonomy): Eukaryota > Metazoa > Arthropoda > Insecta > Diptera > Lauxaniidae > Meiosimyza > Meiosimyza decipiens. The sequence continues at coordinate 54,105,952 of OY804258.1, forward strand.
ACCGGTATAGAGCCATGATAACCGACTATTTTGTTCCCGAATTGGATGGCATGAATGTGGATGAGTTGTGGTTCCTACAAGACGGCGCTACATGCCACACAGCGCACGTCACAATCGATTTATTGAAGGAAACATTCGATGAGCGCTTAATTTCGCGGAATGGACCTGTCAATTGGCCACCAAGATCGTGTGATTTGACACCATTGGATTATTTTCTTTGGGGATGTGTGAAGTCGCTCGTCTACGCCAACAAACCAGAAACGTTAGGGGACTTGGAAGCCAACATTCGTGGCGTTATTGCCGACATACGGCCCCATATGCTCGAAAAAGTGGTTCAAAATTGGACCTGTAGAATTGGCTTTATTCGAGCCAGCCGCGGCGGCCACATGCCCCAAATCATATTTAAACATTAATGGCATAAAATTATCCTTCCAATAAAGCCAAATTGATGGACATTAAAACGATTTTCTTGTGTTTTATTTCAATTTGAAGCTCTATACCTCTAAAAAAAACACCCTTTACATACATACATACGTAGTCTAAGTGAGAAAAATTTGCTCAAAATTGAGTAAATTTAACACAGTACTGTGCAATCTCATTTGCTATCAGATTTATTTCAGAGCTTAGAATACCTTATAGTTCTCAATTTGTTTATGTGAAATTATGCTAAAATAATATTTGTTTGAAAAACAAAGTGGATATTTTCAGTAGAATAAATACCCCCATATCCCCTTATTTCACGTTGTTTTTAAGCATCGTTACTGATATTTTAATGCATCGTTTGAATGTCGATTACAGTGTTTAATTCTAATTTAAGCTGTGTGAAATATTTTTGCGAATAGTGACTGAATTAACTTGGCGCGCAAATGTGTAAGTTTTACACAGTATTGCGAAAGTCATTTTGTCTGAATTCATAACTTTCAACGGGCTGAAAACATATTTAGAGAATGAATTTGTTGGCTCGTATATACTTCGATTTAGGTATTGAGGTCCGAAGTTCAAGTTTATTTAACAGATGCATATCCTTGTGAATAGCGACAATAGTCAAAAACAGTTGGCCACTCTTATAACAATAAGGTTAAATATACTTTTCCAATATACAATAGAGAAGGCTGACTTTATATATAAAGCATTTTCTTTTGATCACATCTCAATCCAAAAATTATATCCTAACGGCAGATTTCAAAATAAGTGCATCTTTGTCCCCTTGAACAATAAACAATCGCTCCCAGGTCAAAAGTAAAAATGAACTTTAGAAGAAGAGGAGAAAAGGTATCCTTAGATGGAGTTTTTCTCCATTAAAGATAAAAAATGTTTGGCACCAATCGATGCAAAAAGACCGAAAAGGGATTTTGAAAACAGAAAGTGTGTTGAGGTCGTATTTAATGAAAATAAGGTATTGCACCAATTAAAGCGATGAGGTCGAAATTAGTTTTTGATATGGGTTGCACCTGGCCGTTTGTTTCGTACTATTTAAGGAAAAAAGTACTGATCAATAGATGGGAAAAGGTCAAAAATGAATTTAGGATGGAGGAACAACTGCTTTCCAAGTGTAAACAACAATCTCAGTATAATTGCCGACTTTAACTGTGGAGATATAAACTATATTTCATTTGGCGTTTACGATTTTATAATGACACACCCTTCAGCAGAGGTGATCTATTCGCATTAATACTCAAGTTATATTTACATTCTCCTTGTAGTTTCTCAGGATGGTACAATGAAATAATCCATGTTCCATGTCGTACCCTCTCCTTATTCTTTTCTCAAAAAGTTATTCGTTATAATTTGATAGTTCGGAATTACTTCCGTTGCACAGAATTAATATTTTTTGGCTTAGTCAATATTCGTATTTCAACTAACAAAATGTAATGTTTTTGATTATGAACTCAAATTTTGTAATAAAATATGAAATGCTGTCTTCTATGTATTTGATGAACAGAGAGTTATTGCCCCTTCACGACAAAGAAATGCACATTGACTTCTTCTCCAGCAAAACACTTTGAAAGTTACAAATTTCCACGATGTTGCCTTTAATTGGTGATTAACCACCTATGGTGGATTTCGTTACATTTCGGCGCACCAGCCAGCACATGATAGTAAATCACAAAATTTATTCACTGATGCATCGATGCAACATGCAACGTTGAGGGCTGCCTGTGGCTATGATGTCGAATTTGTCTTGTGTCGAGGATCGTGTTGTATGTTTTAAAATTTTAATAAAAGAAAAGAATACAAAATAAGAGAACATTACAAGTTACAATGAAACAAAACCGAATCGAATAGAACATTTGTGTTATATGCCAACGGGCTGCTGTGTTGCATTGTGTTGTTTTCTGCTTGTTGGCCAGGATTGTCGCATTGGTAACCCTTTTGCTCTATGACTGCTACAGTTTGGAATATTCTCATTTTCTACCAGAAACTGCACCACAGCCCTGGTGTATTGACAGGGCATATTTGTACTTGGCCTGACTGCTGTGGAGCAACCTGCTTTTCATTTCTATGCTGCGCTTAAAAATGCAAATGCATGAGATTGTGACATTTGAAGATTTATAGCAACATTCTGGAGAATAAAAAGAATAGGAACAAGCAAACTTGAGCAGCAGTACCTTTGCCGTTCATTTATTTATTTAAGAATGTGAGGAAATCGTGTTTGAAGAAGCAGAATAATTAATTTTATTCCCGCCGTTGCATGCGATTTGTCAATGTTGTTCTGCTTGAATGGGAAAGCCGTTTCCACTTGTGTGCTCCAGCTACTTTTATCTTATTTGTTTGGCATCTAGAGTGGACCTTTACGGAAAAATGCTCATTTGGCGAACATTTGGACTTCATATTAATGTTGATCACTCTGTTAACCATCTTAAGCCTGTGACGCTCTAAATAATCTTTCGGAGTCTTAAGTTCCTCAAACTATTTTATGTAATTTTATCCAGTAAGGGTCAAATATTGAATTATTGTAAGAGGAGAAAAATGCAAACAAAAGAGTATTTTCTTAAAAGACTCTTATGATTTTTATCGCTTTAAGTTTAGTTAGTGAGACGTTTATTTTGGTTCATTTTACAATTCATTCCTATAAATCGCCCATTTCGCGGCAAAGGTAAAGTCTGGCCGGCTCACTGTGTGTAAAAAAAGTAAGTGGGATTAGTTAAGTAGGCGTGACAACATTCTAACAAATTTTACCAGGGCAATAATTGAAGGCTAAGAAATATGTGAATTTCCATATTCTATAAAGATTTACATACTCTAAAAATTTTTCCATATAGATAAGTCCATTTTTCGGCTATTTCTCCCTGAAACAATGTACTTGGCCATACAGCTCGAATCTTCAAATAAGTCCGAACGATTCAGCAATCGATTCCGAGACGTGTGAATTTACATAGAAAGTTCAAATACACCTTCAATAAAAATCAATGGGTTCAGATAGATCTTGGAAAAAATTACCAACTGGAGAATTGGGGGAAGCAAAAAAATTCATTGATCAATTCAACTAAGCTGGCAATATTTAAATGTGGTCCAATCACATTGTTTGATGCCGAACGTTCGTTTTTAGCATATAAGCGAGTATTAGAGGATTGTCGACGATCGTTTGTTATCTAAACCTTGAAAAACTCGTCGTATTCAATGCCAAGAGTTCGATTTGAATAGTGAAAGTGAAAAATGAATAAATAGTTTAAGAAATCCTCAATATTTTCGTCCAACTTTTCATCCATACATTTTGAATAGCTCTACATATAATCATTGAACAAAAAGTGGGCGGAGTTGGAAAAGTGGGAGTGAGTCGACCTTGTTTGTTAGGAAATGATGAAAGCTATGATGGACTGTAACAATATTTTCACCTTTTATATAGATTAAAAAAATTGTATAAATTGCATAATTATTATATTCGGGTATGATCAGGGGTCAGTGATTCATCGAATTTCTGCGTATAACGATTTTCCTTCAAGCGTTTATCCTTCAGTTTGGATCAGAAAAAAACTCCTTACAATGACCGGTATAAAGTTTGAATAAGTTTTAAAGGGTCTCTGCCTTGAAGCCTACAGCTTACGGATTTGCTCGAAATAACATTTTTATTAGATAATTTGAATGGAGAACTATTTATTGAAAAATATACAAATTAAACAAAGAATGTTTTACATGAATATTTTATAAATTTTAATAATTTACATATTTAAACTTCATTTGAGCAAACAAATTAAAGAGTGTCATAAATTCTTATAGAAAGGTACACCTCACTCCCTCTCTAACCCTATCACACTCTGTGTCTACACTCCGTTTTAAAGTAACCTTATCGTATGTGAAATCGAGTCATTTTATTGTTTAGCTGCTCGAAATTGCTTCGTTAAAAGTTTAACAAATTCACCTGAAATAGTTTCAAGGTCGTTATCCCCACTTAACGAATGTGGCCACACTCCACACACTTCGGATTTTGCTATTTCCCTCCGTATGTGCAGTATGTGACATGTGTTCCTCGCATCGCATTTCCTCTAATTGAATGGCCCTTCGTTAGTGTAAATATAATCAGTGAGGAAACTTAGTTATTCTAAAATCCATTTTAAGTGGAACATCGTTTACTTGTCTTCTTGCACACTTCACTTCTTACCTGCTCTCTGTCGGGCCCAAAGTGTACGCTGCTCTCGTCCATCCACAAAATGCCATGTCATGCTGTGGCAGCAGCATTGGTAACTGCTATACCGCAATCCACGACCAATCAATTTAATCTGATGTTAATCTGATGGTATCGTTTACCCTCAGGTTAAAATTCATTTGGATTTCCAACATCCTATTTCAATTTAAATTCAAATCCGCAAACACAGCAACACTACTGCTGCTGCTCATTGCTGTTCATATCTTATTCTAGTGGACAGCATACAGAGCAATTTTCAACATTGCTTTCAGCATGAAAGACCACCCGACCTCCATCGTACCGCAACTGCAATCTAGAGCGGTGATAAGAATCTCTTTTTCCTCTGATGACTATGTCTGAACCGAAACGAACTGAATTGAACTGAGTGTAGCACGAGTTACTTTTTTGCCGTTATTTTAGGAGAAGGTAGCATTGTGTTCTAGTGGTAACGACCCCACCACCAACCAGTCAACTGTACACCTTATAGTTTGCGTCGTAGCCCAATTTAAAATGGCCAAAATGGTAGCTCCACTTCGTTCGACTCGTGGTATCTAAATTGGAATTTTTATATTTAATTAATCGTCTTTTGAGAGTTTTGTCACACAATGCTAACGTCATACGTTGTGCTAACGCTGGGAAAGTGACTTAAAGTTCAATTTTTCGGCGCTCCAGGAGAAAGATGTTAGTATTATGGTTTCCTTTTGCCAAATTTTGAATCCATTAAGAATTCAGTGCACTTTGTCACGTTCCAATATTCGCATCCTAACATTAGTACTAGAACCTGTTTTTAGCAACAACATTGGGCCAACATATGTTATTGACATAAGGCTTGTATTAACTGGAACATTTCAGTCCAAATATTGTAGTATCCTTTCGTAGTATGTTGATTTTCAGTAATGTTGACTTTGATGAACTGTCAGTTTGCAATTAAGCCATAATTGACTTAGTTTAATTGTCAGAATGTTATGCATTTGAAGTTTTAGGCAATCACTATTAGTTTATCCACAATATCTACATGCATATTGTACAAAGAAGTTGAATTATAAGGAACTTTGGAATATATTGAACTATGGATGTAACTTATAAAAACTGTTTGATTAAGGTGAATGTTTGTTTCAGCAAATTCTTGAACCATTTCGGAATAGTTATATTTTAATGAGCATATCAGCGGCATCATGTCGTTAATCCAATTGGGCTTATCAGATTATGTTCTTTAGGTAAAAAAAAAAGTTTTAAGGCTTACATTTTTTGAATATAAAAATTATTCATTGAGTACCGACAATTTTAAAATTTCTGAAAATATTAATAGTAATGATACCATTCATGCTTTCAATATCATCAGTACTTTTAATTAAAGAATACATTTTTATACAGTGTGTCTGGCTGAAAAGTTACTTTGTCTTACCGCCATTTTGGGTGACATTAATTTTGAGAGTTCATATATGGCAGTCGAGATGTAAAGGCGTAGCAAATTAATTATGAAAAATGTTTGATAAGCCCACGTGTTTTAATTGTAAAATCATTTTATGCAAATTAATCATCGATTACTGTGACAATGAGCAAGAAAAATTTTTGCGACGAATAACGAACCAGCAAAACGTATTATTTGTTGTGTATTGTATGATTTCAAAGAAAAAAATTCTGATAAGCACAAGCTTGGACCACATCGTTATGCAATATCAGCTGAGAGCATTGCTTCTGTTCAAGAAAGCTTTCAAAACAATCCATCAACATAAGCTTGATATTGTGCTCAGGAATTTAGTTTACGAAGAACAATTTTGGCCATTAAGATTCAATTGGCACAAGAGCTTCCTCCAGAACGCCATTTACATAGCCGTACATATGCTTGCCCATGATATTCCTGTTTTTCTTAAAAAAATCATAATTAGTAAAAAACAGCGTTTTCCTTTGAATGGACATGTGAATAAACAGAATAGTTGGTTCTGTGCATTAGAAAACCATATACTACTCATGAGCCACCTTTACAACCACTAAAACTGACTTTCTGGTGTGCAAATTGGTCAGGAAGAATCAATGGATCTCACCTCTTTGAAAATTAGAACGGCTTAGTGGTGATTGTCACTTCAGAAAGACATCGTGACATGATTGAAAACTTCTTGCCTTCAGAACTGCATACTTTGAGCTTGATTTATATGTGGTTCCAACAAGACGATGCCACATTGCATACAGCCAGATTTACAATGAAATTACGGCGAGACCTCTTTCTACAAGAAGTTATCTAAAAATATGGTGATGTTGATTGGCCTCCACAGTCACGAAGCTATGGATATCAAAGAAATTAAATTTTCTTAATTTTTACCCTAATTTCGAAAAGTCAAAATCCTAGATTATTTTTTTTTTTTTGTATCTCAGTACTCAGATATTCTCTAAATTAAATGAATTTTTTAAGGCGTTTCCGCAGAAATCTAGAACATGAGGATATTTTAAACACATATGTATATGTGTACATTTATAAATATATGTATGTATGCGAGATCAGCAATTGGAAAAACTCTGGAGCTACCAAGGAGCTCAAATAATGCTTGACCTAAAAAAATATTTTTCACATCATCTAGAGTAGTGATGTCCAGCTCAACTGCATAAAACGATACTTGAGAGCCAAGCAGTGCTGGACGAGGGACACTTTCAAATAAAACGTGAGAGCGGACGCTATCATAGTACAAATACACAACACATATACAGTGGAATCGCGATAATTTGTACCCCGATAATTCGAAAATCTCAATAATTCGTAACAAACTGTTGGTCCCTTGAAAAATCGCTTTAATTCGTAAAAATTGCACACATTTTGGTCCCCTCGATAATTCGTATTTTTTTTCAATAAAGTCTGCTTAACCTCTTATAAATCGTAATTGGATCTGACAACCTCTTATAATTCGAAGCGCAAAGCAAAATTCTATGGAACTATAGTTTGAAAAAAAATCAATCATAGTAGGCAGCTACGGCTACGTTTATCGTTCACTTTTTTTGATGGAATTTTTTGTAATTTTCGTGGTCAGTTTGTTCGTTGCTTTACCAGAGGTGCGTGAAAAACAAAGTGTGGCATGAAAATGGCAAACAAACGTACTCATAAGACTGTATTAGTGCTGCAAAAGCAAATCATCATTTCAGCCAATGGTAATGGAGCAAAAATAATTCAAGTGGCTAAACAATTTGAAATCGGTCCATCAACGATTACTTCAATCCTACAGAGAATAATATTTATAATGCATTCTGGAAATAGAAAAGTCTCTACTTATATGGTTTATTCAGTGCCGACAGTCTAATATTCCTGTTTGAGGCCCATTTTTAATGGAAAAAGCGCTGTTTTTTGCTAAAAAATTGAACATGAATAATTTCGATCGTTTTCAAAAAACGGAACAATGTAGTATTTAAAAAATTTAATTTTAATTTGGCCAACTATTTAAAAAATTACTCTTATTTTAACCTCATAAAATCGAAATCTCGTTAATTCGTACTGTCCTTATTTTAACCTCGTTAAATCAAAACCTCGTTAAATTGAAAACCCCTGTAATTTGTAAAAAATGGCTGGTCCCTTGCGATTACGAATTATCGGGATTCCACTGTAATTTATATGATTTAAGCAATAGAGAACGTGAACTTAATTGAGAGAATAAAACCTTGTCTGGGGAAACTCTCAAAACATAAACAAGTCAACCGCACGAATTCTGTGTGTCAGAACGATTACCTTTCCGCAAGCAACCACTGCACCCCGTATTTTTTGATCAGGTTACCAACACTTTGTGAGTTACGCTCTTAAGTATTCCGATGCTTTTAGTATTCGCTCGGAAAAGCTGTTTCAATGAAAAAATTTAAAAAAATAATATGTACACTTGTACTTTTTTTCCGGTTTGGCATTCAGTTTCGTTTCAATAGCACACACATACTCTTTTCCTCTGCTCATAAAAAGTCTTCTAGACAAGAGCGGGCATGCTGAGCTAAAATCATACGTGCTCTTTTCCTATATGTGCTCATATAGGTATTACTAATCTGGACTCTAGAGCTATCTTTTAATATTTTTCACAGGAAGTCAACTGGTAGAAGGTAGAAGTGTATGAAATGGATTATTCTGTATTTTGAATAAAAGCACCTACATACAATCAATATTCTCAGTAACGTTATTACGATCAAATGATTACAATAAATTTAAATTTCGGTTTGTTATTTCTTATCAGAAAAATCTGTTGTCAACGACAAAGCAAAGTCTACATCCATAAACCAAAAAGCTTGAACCACGGCAATCATCCAGTCGTGTTTTGCTACTGCGCCGCGCAGAATCCAATTGTGAGGTTGGCTCTACTAAACCGCACATGAACTGCAGTTGCAGTATTTTGTATCTATAAAATGATCACAAGTGTATACCTGAGGGCCATTACAGTGATGGAAAAGTTGAAAGTTTTTTCTAACTTGAATTTTGTATATTTTATTCTTCCTCATTAAAAGTGTTGGATAAAACGTGCTGTTTCCCAGTGGCGTAACTACCCTCAGTGGTTCACAAGCAGAGCTTAATTGCAGCACCCAAAACCAAGGATTTCATTCACATCGATAGCTAAATTATCAATCTGCTTCAGGTTATATTAGAGGGTTTTGAACGGTGCAGGCCTGTATTCATTGGTACTCTTAGAAAACATTAAGTCAAATTCGGTATACAATATGATTCATTTTCAACGCGAAGACTCTGTGTGCCTAATACGATTTTACCCAAAGATTGTTTTGCATCATTAAAAACTTTTCTGCCAGTGTAAAAACTCAACATATCGACAAATAATAAAGTGCATTTGTTTCATACTTTAGAGCAAAGAAAAAACCATCAAACTGTTAAGAATCTTTTATTTTATTTTTGTTGTAACGAGCAGGTTGTTTGTTCATTTAATCAATCGATACAACAACATCGTGATCTTATCAGTAATCGCTCTGAATTCGTTTCATTTTACATGCACCAGAGCTACGTAATGCGGCAGCAGGCAGGGATTTTATTTTTTCGATAACAATGCAACAATAACCGCATGTCGCATGATCATCTTGCAATTACCAACAAGTACCTGTTTACCTACAGTGTATTTTAAGATAAACCAACAGAGATATGAGTGAACGAAGAGTACGAGATCCTTAGATCGTGGTCTTTTGTATAATTTAATCAATTCATTTCTTTCAACCGAACATTAAGTACGGGCATATGAAAGAATACCTTGAGGATTCTAACTTTTTATAAATAGTTTTCTGAAATAAATAATTGGTACTTATCGAGTGGTAGGTAGGTTGTAAACAAATTTTAGTCATAAATCTATCAAATCATTTACCGCATTAGTACAATTTTGAACTAAATAATAAGCATCGATTTTAAAAATAAACATAAAAATTAACGCATTTTTAAAGTCTTAAGAAGATCGAAGCGAAAGGGTTCGCAATGTCATTCAAGTAAACTGCACGAAAAATCGATTAAGGACTATTAAGAATATTTACTTAAGCTTCCTAAGGAATAGTAATATTTTTAAATTCTGTAGGAGAACATGGTTTTTTTAATTTAATTAACAGAGCTCCACTGACATTCGTTATTGAAAAAATTGGACTTACACAATCAGTCAAGTTATGCGTTCGATATGCCAAAGAAATCCACGAGGTCTACGATAAATCGAAAAGCCAATGCCACAGAATAAAGTGAAAAAAAATTATTTGCAAGACCTTGACGTGATGGTCTGTCTAAACAATGTGGTGTTGTGTGCTACATGATCCATATAAACTTTTAGGCCTACTGAAGAAGTTTCTCACATTTTCTTTTTTCTATTCCCTCTGACTTTATAGTCCAGTATATTATGCGGACCGTGTCCATTGTATGAGATGCAGCCAGATAGTCACTACCGGATGCATGTCAATGGGGATTATCAGCTGCAGAACCACCTCAGAGAGCAACTGTGTTCTGATCATGTTACCCGGGCTGAGGAATTGTGGCGCTTTTTTTTTTGCTTTAAAGTTTCATTCTTAGGGCCGGGAACAAAAATAAATAAAAAAATTCAAGGTCAAAAACAAACACAACATTAAACGAAAATCAGCTCCAAAAATCGATCAAGGCGATAAGCTGACTGTAAACAATGAACTTTCGGCACGACCTCCCTCTGTTCTCGTTCGATCGCGATCACAGAAAATGTGAAAGTAAGTCTATACAATCTGGCACGTTCTTGGAGGCATAATTTCTCAGTCCGATATTAATTCTTTAAAAGATCGCCAAGAATGAGAGTGCGGGAAATGTGCACGAAAAGTGAATGTCAAGCAAATTCGATGAGTGGAATTAGCCATCTGCTGTTGTATTGATACACAAAATGTCACATTGAGTCACACCGAGTGAAATGGTCAGATATTGTTTGCTGATTTAGTGCCTTTCATTCGGAGTGTCTCAATTTATTATATGAAGGTACGAGACTCCTGCAAGATACAGATAAATCTAATGGAATTTACGAGTGCATCGAATAATAACTTCACAAGAGTATTTTCTGAAGTGTATTGGTATGTACGGACACAATTTAAATTCCCAATCCACATCTAAAATATCAGAGATGATAAAGAACAAAACCAGTGATGAAGCTTTTGTACTGGGCACCAAAAACTGCAAGGAGCACGTACCTAAACTAAAACAGAATTTCTAAATATTTTTTTTGACTTTTTCATACTTAATATTTCTAAAATAAAATTTTTCAAAAATTCACTAAAGACAGAGTACTACGAATCCATTTTGGCTTTGATTTTTTTTTTGTTCAAGTTTAAAAACAAAATGTATAAAAACAATTCAAAATTACTGAAATTTGAATTTTAATATATTTTATAATTTCAAAAGACCAATTTATTTTTAACATTTTTTTCACTGATAGTTTTCTCGTAGAGTTAATGTATACAAAAATCAAAATACTTATGTATGAGAGTCACCCCAAGTATGCACCCTTAATAAAATTTCTACGGCCTTGGCTGTGCGTTTTAATATAAAAGCCACGTAGTGTAAATTCCATGTGTATCAATAGACCGGTCTTCGTGAAAATTATGTTCAAAAAATATGTTTGTATGAGAGCCACCTTAAACATGCACAATAAATAAAAGTTTTATAGCCCAAGCTATGCCTCTTAATATGAAAGCGACGTGGTGTAAATTTTATGTGGATTGACCGTCGTAAAAATGCCATTTTAAAAATAATTTTTCCATAAGGGCCACCCTAAACATAGCCCCTAAATAAAATTTGTATATCCCAAGCTACACCTCTTAATATAAAAGACACGTGGTGTAAATTTCATGTGAATCTTTTAAGTGGTCTTTGCGAAAATGGTATTTTAAAGAAATTTTTGTGTGACGGCCAACTTAAATATGCATTCTAAACTAAAGTTTTATAGCCTAAAACCTTTTCCGGGCAGAGAGGAATCCACAAAATTTTAAATTATTATAATCGGTCCAGCCGTTCTTGAGTTATAAATGAATTGAATTGAACTCTAGAAAATTTTTCAACTTCAAAGACGAAATGTTTGATTATTAACCTCAAACGAAAATACTGAGCACTAGTGTAATAATTTCAATCGTCACATTGTTTGCATCGTCTCTATTTCATTATATCATGAAATGCATTAAAAGAAATCCTCCAATATCAGCATTTAGTCTTTGTTCTAGTAATTGAAAGTTACCACGTATATTGAAAACAACTTGAACGTATCCACCACCTTCATCATCGTTGCATTCAACGCTGATTTTAAGGCAGCTTTTTACTTTTTTTATTCAAACTTCAAACCGCCAGAAGTTAGACAAACCGCAATTTTGACTCCCGGACCGAGCGTACATACATCAGTTTGGCGTTAGTTAGTCTTTGGTGGCTTGGTGCGAGTATATTGGTTGCTTTTATTTGCATTGAAGCAAACGTTTATTTATGCATTTATTTGTTCACATACGTCATTCACCGCTAAGTTCCCTGCATCCCTGTGAGCTGCTTTTCTCTTTTTGCAGTTTTAAGCGCCGGCTTTATTGCAAAGTTTTTTGGCAATAAAGCGTTTATTTGATATTTTTGCCGCGCATATATTGTTTTCGCTCACAAGAAGTACCACTTGAATTTCGGAGCATGGGATGCTATAACGCTAAGGAATGTCGATTCCCTTCATCATCAACCTTTGCTATGCATCCTTTTATTCATTCCTTTGTTCATATATCCATCATTCATCCATTATTGTGGAGGGCGTCGACTTGCGTGCACTCGTCGAGTGTTTGTTTAGCACTTGGAAAATATTACTTTCTCCAGCAATAATTTTAATTGCTTTGCCAGTATTCTACGGCAACAACGCGGCAGCGTCATCATCATCATCAACAGCGGCAACAACATCGCCATCATCCAGTCAAAAAGGCAAAAGTTTCGCCATTGCAAAGTTGTTCATCTGATTGTTTGGAGTTTTTGTGGAAAAACACTTTGCATGATGCTTAAAACGTAGTAGTTTTTGACTGTTTTATAGAGTTTTAATGATTTAATGCATCTACTGCTTAACTGATCGAAGAACTTCGGTGTGGGCGTGAGAAAAAGAGGTTGAAGTTATTTTACCAAAAATAAAAGAGGAAGCTTTTGCCATCATCAAGTCTTTTCCAACTTCGAAATAAATTGGATTTCTTCACATCAATATTCAAGAAGCCTTTCAATTGATATACCAAGTGTGTTTTGTGTTTGTTCAACAAATAAATATTCGTTGCTATCTTCGACGTGAAAGCTTTGGAGCATGCCGATGATGTTCCATAAGATTTCCATAGAGTTTTCCTTTGAATGAGGAGCGCTGATGCTGCTACCAGTTGAATAGTACTCAGCAAAGTTGTTATTTGACATTAAAAGGCAGCTCCGTAAAAAAAAATATTCCAAAATCATTGCACTACACTGAGAAAGTTCTTCTGTCATGATATAACGTTACAAAAAATGTGTGATCGCATTGCGTGATCTTGACCTGTTTAATAGTGTTGAATGGAAGGACTTGCATAAGATCAATTGAAAATACGCAACAAAAAAAAACATAAGGAGAAGAATTTCATCAGAGTTCAAGTTTCGGGAACAAAATCTTTTGGATTATAATTCATTCCATGAAGTTCACAGCTAATATTCTATTTGTACTTTGAAAGCATGCAGCGTTATGAGCTAGCGGATCAATAGACACGTCGGTTGGGGGAATGTTGAAGAAAAATTGAAGATACTTGGTAATAATCAAGCTCAATGAAGGAGTTATTTTCAATCCCTATATTCTGTGAGAAGAAAAATGGAAAAATCGAAGACGTAAAGAATCTTTAAAAATAATTTTTGCATATTATCATACATAATGCAAATTGACTTCGCTTCTGAACATACGTTGTTAACAGATTGTATACAACCAGCTTTTACGACATTTTCACTTTTGGCCTTGACAGACAAGTTCCAACAATCGGAGTGCCTGAACGAATTGCTTCTTGATGTGCGACAATATGCCATTCAAACCCTATTTCTACTGCGTTTGAAAGAAAATGTTTCGTGGGTACTACGGCAAAATGCGTAGGTTTGGTGCTCTGTAAACCATGTTGGATACTTAACCAGTGCATTAATTTAAGCATTTAATCCATAGTTCCAACTAAGTCTTTACTTCGGTTGTAATGTCTGATTGTTTCTTACTTGGTTAGTTGCATCACTATTCTAGCTGGCCTAAATTGAACGAGTAAACATGCTATTTCTAGTGGTACTAACTTAAGTCATATCGCAGTAGTTCAATACCATAACTACCCTAGTAGCATCAGGGGAAGTTAAGAAAACAAAAATTAAGCTTACAAATCAGTGATGGCTTTGTATTGCAATTATTAAGATACTTCGACTTTGTAGCGAAATCAATTTGGTGTTATTAAATCTTGTTAGAACGAGCTGTAAAAGCATGACATAGAGACCGCATGTCTCTTATGTCATAATACTGTAGCCCTATAAGTCACTTAAAAGACACGACGTCTCATGTTTTCTGAGACACACGAGCCAGAACACATTAATGTCCATTTCTTGTCGCTTTACCAAAATAAATGTGAGAAAGATATGATTAAACTTTGACGTGTAATATAATATATTACAGGTATCCTAGTAGGTAGCGCGGACGACTATGAATCGCTGGGACATGGGTTTGAGACCGACTTTGCAAATCTATGAAGTAAGTAAAAATAAAATTTCATAATTAAATATAATTATATATTACAAAGTTCTACAATTTGCATAATAAATAATAAAGTCAACAAAATCTCTAAGGCCGGAAATATTTTATAGGTGATTTTAAGGTGTCCTTTAAACAGCTCAGATAGACGCTTTGCCGAGTTTCTTGAAAGACAACATAGAGGAGAAAGTGTCCGTACACTTCGTGATTTTATATAAATATTCTTTCTTTAAAAGACCTGTAAAAGAAGCTACAAAACTTTTTTTTGCTACTAAGGTAGTTTCATAGTTTTACAGAAGCTATCGGGAGAAACAAATCTTCAAAGTCTTCATAAAGACTAGCCATTTCAAAAATCGTACAATCGGAATCATTTCTATGTCGGGGACCTTATACTCATATTACCTCTAAATGGAAAGAGTTCTTCTTAGACGTTGATATAATTCATTCATATGGCAGACCAGGTATAAGTATAAGGCATACCATGATTCTTTCTATCGAAGCAAGCCGCCTAGAAGCATAAGGTACCTTTGTACCAGTTAATTGCTAAAATCACAAATTCTTTTGACATTTCGATATATTCCTTGATATATTATGAGACATTTATATCTTTAGACTCATGATTGACTTAACCTTCGTGGATTTGGTTTGACTAGTCTGAAAATGTATTTCGGGTCCGACGGATATTATCTTTCTGCTAGACCCGATTTGTGCAGTTTTCCTTGCCAACAGCTTCGTTACGGGAAAACATCAAATCTCTGGGAAATCTACAGCTCGATTCAGTTTTCTCATCTCCATTCTTACCGATAACTGAATACTCCGCTTTATTTGCCAATCTTTGCTACGATGTTAATCTCTTTTTATCAAAATTGTACTATGTATTTACTATATACTACATCTTAATATGATCATTTTGATTTCTGGCTTTTTCGTAATGTCTGTTGACTAATCGGCATTTCCAAATAAAAGCATTGCTCTGTAGTGGTCTCGGCAGAAAGTATTCAAAATCGAATATGTATTTTTATTTTTTTTCTTTAGAAATATTAAATCATTCCGATATCTCGTTCTATTCATTTAATTTTTACTGTGTATCCTTTTAATTTCAACTAAGAGCGAGTGCAGTGCATGCTGCTGGAGCACATATTTGTCATATGGAAATAACGACATCTCCAGAACGAATTTTCATTTCGTTTTTCCCCAGCTGTGTGTCCCTTTATCCTTGTGCATCTCGATATGCTAAGTTGGAGGCATGCAGCAAGTGACTATGACTGCCTCTGGGGTTGTCTGATATCAACTTCTATATTTTCGACTTTCTTCCTCATATTTGGCTCTTTTTTTTGTCGATGCAATGTGTGAATATATTGCACTGTTTTATTTTGTGGGGAAATGAAATGAAAACTATTTGGTTATATAATGGCAACTGCAAAATACACACACAAACATGTGTAACTCATATTTATTCCTGAGTGTTTTTGCTGCAGACATGTTTTCTTGTCTTTTGGTTGGTAGTTCAAAAGAAGCATTCAAGTTTGAGTGCTCTTATGATTTGAATTGATTGTTGTACATTTTTTAAGAGTTTTGAATCGATATTGTATAAGACAGTCTAAAAACATGTTATTTAAGTATAATGCATTAGTTCTTTGTGGAAGTTTCACTTTGCTGATCATAAGTATATAAAACTATCCTTAGAAAAAAGTAGCCTGAGGTATTGCAAAATGTTTAATGGAGTAGACCGTCTTAGGTAACAAAATGAATTCATTATATTGTAAATGGTATACATCTATGTTAATCAATATAATTCCTGATTTAGTATTTATTTAACTCCGCTAGTTCAGTTTTTGAGTCATCTTAAATGAAATAAGTCCATAATTTTTTTGAATTCTCTCCTCCTATTTAGAAGAGAGATTCTTCTCACTAGTTAAGCTCTAAGGAATTATTTTCACCGTAAGCATTTCTTCAAGCAAATAAAAATTTAAAGCGCATTTCAGAGGAAAGCAGCGAAATTTTTTATGCAACCGCCGATTCATAGTTTGGACATCAGTACTATGTTTGTAACTGACTCGATATTACCATGTGAATGATAATGGAATGGTATAGAATGCCGAACCTTGCTTACCATTTGTAAGTACCGATGTTTTTCTAAGCTCGATTTTGGCTTAAGTTCTCAAAGACTCTTAATGCAATAAGTATTCTGATTCAGATGGAATCTTCGCTTAGTTTCGAAGTGGTCTTGTTTGACCCACGCCTAAGCTCTTCACATACTCATCCTTATTTCCCAAAATAGACGATAAAACCGCTTCATTAAAGTAATGACGGTACAAAAGGTCAAGACAAAGTAAAAAATTTACAAGAACTTTTTGCTGATGACAGCAAGTTCAATTAAAAATAGCTTTCAATCAAAATTATATCTTTATTGTTACATATTTCATTTGTATCTACATGTGTCTACATACTCGTTATTTATTCAGACTATGAACATTTTTGACTTAATTTATTTTGCTTATAATTAACATTCAGGCTTTTGCTCTTCTTCTCTAATCTTCTCTAATGTAGTACTCAGAGCATTTATGCAGATGCACAAATCGCGTTATTAAAGGCTCGTAATTAAAACTCATTATTGTAACAAATTTTTTGAAAGTCCCTCTTAAAATGGTCCAAGTTTCAACAGCACACTATTCTTACTGCAGGACCGTTCATCTATGGTACCTAAAGTTCATCAAAATGAATGCTGTACTGTACGTCCATTATCTAAATAAATGCAGTCTGATGCGTGCACTGCATACATATGTATCTGTGTACGTCTTTCAAACCCTCTTGGCCAACATGGCTTGAAACACATTATGGGGTCGAGTGTCGTCCAAATACGTCAAAGTGAATTTCAATAATTCAAAATAGATTTTACCCCAGAATGCGTTCTGCCACAAATTCAATTACAAAATCTAACATTTGGCCGAAAATTTGCAATTTCAATGCAACACCACGTCGTCGAACACAAAATTTTCTACCTCGACTGCTCGCCGACCATAAAAAGGTGGGGGCACTGAGCACTAAACGGACGCACATTAGAGTGAATAAATTGAATGTGTTCACACGGAATCATCGTTCAATGTGTTGCTATTTACAAGAGGTAACAGGACATTGCAAATGGGTACGGGCAAACCTAGGACTACGGCAGTTGACTAGTTGCCATTGCGGTTGGGCTTTAGCATTCTACATAAATATTGAGCTTAATTTAACATCAATGCTCCACTAAGTACATAGGCCCTAGTTTGGTGTTGAATATTTCATTCATTCATTTTGATCGGCAGAGATGTTATAATTTAACATTAGCTAAGCTGATGAATGTTGAAATAATCGCAGACCTAAATTTATGCACACAATTAAATAATTCCTTTGTTTAGCGTCAATATTTATTTGCAAATTTGTGAATTTATTTCATTTCTGTGAATTTTAGATTTCTAAAATGAATGAGATTTGGTGGAGCAGGGGAGAAAGTACGCAATGGTGTACCAAAAGCAGTGCACCTGGAAAGTTTTTGTGTTTAAAGATAACTCAAAATGTCTCAGGTACGAATACTTCTTCTACAGAACTTTCCACTGCCTTTATTATAACTTCTTAATCCAAACCTTTTTGAAGTGAAAGCTGCTCTAAATAGAGCAAAACCTAAAGAAATGCCGTATTAAAACAGTAAAGGAAACCTTATTAAAACTTACACGATAAATTAAGAGAATGTCAAATTATAAAAAGAAGATATTTTTTTAAAGAGATTTTCTTTTTGAAAAGAGGTAAAAGTTCCTTGAATTTTGCAAACCTGTGCTATATATGGCATATTATGTATATTATATATTTCAAAATATAAAATAGGTGCATCAATAAGTATATTAGTTGTTTGAAGCCTAGCCTTGTACATTGCATCATTTCTCTTGAGGCACTCAATTTTTGTTTTGTTAAACTTTTCTTATAACAATTGATATGTATTTGTGTATTGAAATGACTTGAAAACATACATATTTCACTCATTCGATACTAGCGAGAAATATTTGAAAACCGCTCTGCTCAACAGCCAGCTTGAGTATAGTAAGTTATTTTAAATAAAAGCAAAAAATTTCGATCTGAAAGAAAATAGAAGAATTAATAATAACTGAGTAATAAAATGAGATATTCAAACAAAGTCTATGCAAACATTTTACTCTCTAAGATTTCAAAGATCTGTCTAGATGCCAAGAAGACGCACTTGTAGCACCCAGTAACTAAACATTAATATCAGCTATAGTTATATTGCTCTAAGATAGTACAGGACATTGTTTAAAGAGAAGTGGCTTTAAGTATATTATTATTAATGCTCACCCAGTTTTTGATACAAAAAAATTAACGTGCCAGTTCCTGTTCTTTTCACTAATTTTATTACGATCTCATAAAAATAGATGATTTTAAAGAATCAGCCAAAAAAAAACTGTGTGATTTTGAAAGTTTTTATATTTTGATCATAATGCTCACCTACAAATATGTAAAGACGTTCTTATTAAATAGTTTTCTCTTTGCCATGAATCTTCTGATGCAATTCCACTTTGTATCACCGTGGAAATTGTTGTTCCATGAATTTTAATTGTTATTTCATTCAAAGGATGGGAATTATGCGCCAAAATGATTGAAATAAGTTTTGTATTTGCTTAGCTTAATTTCTTGGCTCCACTTTTCTATTTAAAATTGTATATCCAAGTAAGTTCTTATACTTTGTATTTTTAGTGTTTTACAAAATTTTTTATTTATTCTGATATCTGCTGATTTTTGTGACATTTATGAGAAATTTCCATTTATATTGAAAATGTGCGCCCTGCAGGTTTTCCGTAAACTTCAACCCTTTTTATTTTTATTCGTAGGTATGTACTATTTAGAATTCCCTAAATATGATTGGGTCATAAATTGAATTGAAATGTCTATTGAATTGCATTTTATAATATTTTCTTATAAATTTAAAACGTCACTAACGTTGCTTATTTTTATTTAAGGTCACATTTATTTTTTTTTTTTTTGTAAAAAATGATAAGTAAATTAATTGTAATAATTGTACTTTCAACAAAAATGGAGTACGCCATCTTTTTGCTTGTAGTCTAAATGCTCAGAAACACTTTAGTGTCCCGAGAGAAAATATAATTTTTGAGTATTAAAAGCAAGTCCTTGTTAGTTTGATTTTCAAAACGACTTGATCGATTTTTATTATTAAACTCGGAGTGATTATGTACTAAACGGTATGCAATAAAATTATATGAAAAATATTTTCTTAGAAGCTGTTTTTAAAGGCATAGTACTGCCCAAAAACTAATGCGTGAGTTTCTAGATAAGATAACGTTCTAAAATTTGGTGGATAGTTAGAAAATATCAATTACACTGGGTTTTATTTTTTACACAAGCAGTTACAAAGCACTCATGCTTTGGATACGATTATCTCTTTTAAGAAGAAAAATGGATGAAAATGTTTTAAGTGGCGTGGTTACTCATAAATCAACAGTATATCAAGGTATCAAAGAAATCTTTGTAGAATTTTTCGTGAAATTTTATATTCAGGTTTCAGTCACCCTTAGCTTTATTAACAAAATGCTTAGGACAATGTATCAAAACAACAAGAACAGCAATTATGATAAAAATGAGCAAGTTTTCACAAACAGGTGTGGTACCAAGGAAAGTACTAAACAAATTTAAGAGCAATACGATATATGGGATACTGTAAGTCTTAGCTCTTATTGTACCTAAAATATGTAAGATAGCGTTAATAGGCATGGTATCACCTGAAAAAAATAAATATTTATAATTAACTATAATGGGGAATATTTGCGTGTACCAGATTTCAGTTCAACTATCCATTGTCCATAGAAAAAACGTAGTCTGGTTCCAGTAATTGATAACGTTAAAATTTTAAACTAGTTCAATCCATAAAATAATGATCTCATCACCTATTATTTGAAATAATTTTCAAGACATTTTCGATTTTGTCAATAATTTCGTAAAAATATTTGTTGTAATTCTTGAGATAGCAAAAATTAAAGTAAAAATTTTCGGACGGTTCTCACATTCCCCAAAGGAGCTTTAACAAACATATTTTTCATTTCTTTTTTTATACCCTACACAGAGGGTATATTCACTTTGTCATTCCGTTTGTAACGCATAGAAGGGGGCGTGGCAGGTATGGAAAAGTATATATATTCTTGATCAGCGTCACCACCTGAGTCGATATAGCTGAGTCCGTCTGTCTGTCTGTATGTGTGTCTGTCTGTTGAAATCAAGTTTACGGGAAAACTAAGCAAGCTAATTCAATGGAATTTGGCACACAGCTCACATCTTCTTGCAAGCTGCTAGCATATTAAAATGAGTGAAATCGGTTAACAGCCACGCCTTCCGCCCATACTCTATGTAAATATACCCAAGTCCATTTTGAAAAAAAGTTGCTGCGATTTTGATGAAACTTGGTGATTTGCTGAATATGAGAACAACATTAAGATAAGGCTAGGTCTTAAGTTTGCAAAGGCTATGAAAAGGGCGTGGCACAGCCGTAAATTTTAACTTTTATAACACCATAGGTCGTAAACCGTGCAAGATATTGTGATGAAATTTGGTACACGAGTACAAATCTTATGAATCTTGAATTGCGCATTAAGAGGGCGGAATTGTAAAAGTGGGCGAGGGATTTCTTAACAATTAAAAATTTGGATTTCGTATAACTCCAAAATGGCACATACGATTTTCATTAAAATTTTAGGGATGATACCACTGAAAGTAGTCAACAATTTAAGCCACATCAATATACAGAACATTTTATTTTAAGGGCGTGGCACAGCCTACAGTATTTATAAACGTGTTAAAAAAAGAACTAACGATTGCGTTATGAAATGTAATATGGCGGATACACTTGCTAAAAGGTGTCTTCTTGCAAAATTTTCTCACAATTGCGCCGGTGGGTGTGGCACCTCCCATATAAGCGAAATACGTTTAATACTATAGATAGTGTGCTATGAGAGTAACCTTCATAAAATTTTGTGTAGAGGTGTCGGTTACTATAAGCTTTGAAATTAAATGAAGCTTGACAGAATTGAATCAGTGGGCGTGGCACCTCCTATACAATTAAAATACCTCAAGTGGCGTTAATATCGAAATATATGAGCAATCATACTGAAATTTGGTGTAAGAGGTTTGTTTATGTAAAGCTATTTCTGGATAAAAGTCAGACTGGGTTGTACCTTTGGGTGTGTCACCGCCCTAAATTTTAAGACTAATTACGTCATATAGCGCAAAATATACAAGCTATTGTGCTAAAATTTGTATGCGTATGTATGTTAATTACGAATATTATTTTTATGCCAAAAGTGGCGGTATGGAAGAAGTGGGCGTAGCATATTTCGTGGTTTTCATTTCTATTCTATTTTTTTCCATTTCCTATATTCTTTTGACCTTTTCAACCTTTTACCATTCCCCTTCAATTTTATTCGACATTTTCTTTATTCTTTCGACTTTTTCATCAATTTTTCAGCATTTTTCATATTTTTCGACTATTTCAATTTTGTTCAACTTTCTTCAATGGTTTTCATATTTTTTCAACATTTTCAGTTTTTCCGAACACTTTTCATTATTTTTGAACCTTTGTACATTATTTCCGACTTATTCAACCTCTTTAAAATTTTTTAACATTTATTTAAAAAGTACTTTCAATGCAGTGTAGGGTATGTGAGTTTCGGCCCGGCCGAAGATAACACCCTTACTAGTTATTTATTGCTTTCAGTTTATATTCATTCTGAATTTCGTTTCTTAATATGCAATTAATACATTTTCGCTCGGGACATTAAGGTTGTTCTGAGCCAATATACACCGAGGAACAAGGCATATTGTTTGACATTTTTGTTGCATTTAGGTTTTTTTTCAGCCCACCATGCATTTGAGTTTATGTATTTGTTTTTATAAGTTTTTGATAGCTAATATTTTCAATTATGTAGCTCTGTTGGGAAAATATAAAGGATATTCTTCAGAAGAAAAATTCCTTTGCTTGAATTTAATGTAGGTACTCGAAAGAAATAGCACATTCTATCAAATTCATTTTAATTATGCACTGCATTAAGTTTATTGCCAAAACAAATCAGCCATAGTATTTATATAAAATTACATTGTTTTTCATTTATTTTATGGGTTAAACTAATGTTGATTTTAATTAAAACCAAATTAGTTGGTCTTTTTGTAATGAAATTCATCCAATCCATCGCAGAAGCAATTAAATTGAGTTATGGTCTTTAGAATTCAGAGTGAGGTATACAGCATGCAGGGTGTGCTAAAAGTCGAATAAGGGACGTTATATGTTGGACAAAGTGATATGTCATCTGCAAGTTTTTTAATTTAACAGAGCTAGTCCAAATTATTTTAAGCATTTACGGAAGAATTCCTTTCATTGCATCAAAAAACTCTCACCATATAGTGCATTGAATTACTTCCGTGTATAGGAGGCGCCATGCGACCTTGCTCAAATTTGCACAATTTTTGTTTAGTGCTTTTCCGAACAATTTCCAGTGCATGTGTGAAATTTGCTTGCATAACCTGAAGTAACTCTCTCAGTATAGCGTCTTAAAGATTTTATTTGTATGAGAGGCAAGTGCTCGTTATCCCCATTTTCTAAGCCACGACGCACATTTTCAAAAGTAGCTTTGTTGCAAATTTCTTCAAATTGACTCCTTTGTCTTCGCGTTATTGCCACATGATAGGAAGACATAGAGATAGAGATAAAACAGATAGCCAGACAGACCAACAGACAGTCAGGCAGAGAGACAGATAGATATTGTTATATCATCTCAAGAGGTAACGCTGGTCAAAAATTCTTATAATTTGCTTTACTATTGACACACCTTCTTTTGTACGTTTGTAGCGCACTAAAGAAAGTAAGGACAAAATGAATGTATACTCTGTTATTAAATCCGTTAATGTATTTTACAATTTTAAGTATCATTGCCGCACATACACATATACAGTACATATTTATATTATAGCCTATCAATAATTGCCTCTGAATTCGTTAATCGCATTCATCGAAAGTTTCACTTGGTCAAACGTTGTTGAGTCAAACATCATCAGCATTTACCTCACCGGCTGCGGTGTGACCAATATTAATGACAAATATGTGTGACTTTTACGCACACACGTCCAATGTACTCTAGGCATCAGTCCAAATCAGTATCGATGCCATGAGAATGAAACTTTTCTCAATGATAAACTGATCCTATGGAAGCGCAGGATAATATTGTGCTGAATTCCACAATCTTTTATTTACTATTAATGCTAAAAACAAAAACTTAGCAAAAACAAAATATCACTAAATTTGATTTAATGCAAGTACTTAGCAAATTTTATCAAATAATATTATTGCAAGCTTTGATCTTGTCGGCTGAAGCTACAACTTATGCGGCTAAATAATTGTTGAAAAGATGTACATAAATTTAATTCAAAAATTATGTTAGCGACACCTTCGATTACTTTGGATGTATAGCAAATCAATTGTAATTAGTTTGTAATAGCTTCAGGTAGCTTCAAGGGAATCATTAGTGATTCCATTTCAATTACTTTGATAGGATTATGGCATCAATTATGATTGGTTTGTGATTCTGTTGCTTGGAGAAATCTTTAGCTATTCAATTTATGTTATATGGAAATGGTTTGTAACGCCTTGGCGCAAAATATACTGAACCGATTTGAAAATTTTTTTTTTTCAAGTAACATATTTGTGCTAAAGAAGATTGAAGAGAAAATATAATATGTGACGTTTAGAGAATTATTTCCGCTAGTACTATATGAAAATATTCAGTAGCCAAATAGTTAGATGGCTTGATGAAATATTTTTTCAATAGGAGGCGATGCCACGCCCCTAACAGGAAGATATGTTTTCACGGCTAAACTAATAGACTGATTTTAGGGATTTTGGTTTGAGGTTAGATTGAACCCTAAAAAAGGTCGTTAAAAACTTATAATTCGTTAAGAGGGAGTGGAGCCAGCTTTTATTGAGCCGCTAGACTGATTTTGATGAAATTTAGAATGGTGATGGATTGAAACCTAAGTAAAGATATTTGTTTCGAGTGGGCGATGTCACGCCGCCTAATAAGAAATATACCTAGCTCAAATAATGCACCAATTTCGATGAAATTTGCTGTGAAGGGACGAATATTGGATTCTAAATTTCGATTTTCATTTTTGGAAGCGATGACAATAAATAGTTGTTCGGTTTTATCAGTTTTTTAATTGTGAAAAGCATTTTTTGTTTTGTATTGTCACTGTAATGGTTGAACTCAAACCTCTGGGCAAACTCTAGTAATTATGATTTCGTGGTTCACTCAGTAGCCTTTAAGAATCAAAATAATTATACTCACAACTATTTTCTTTGTGTAACATTAAAGTTTTATGTTGATTTTTGAATAATTTTTTGATAGCAGTAAAGCATCGATGATTTCCTATGACATACAAAACAAAAAAAAAATAAGACCTTTCATATAAAATGGTTTCGATGATTAATACTAAGTAATGTTAACATATCGATACTTTCACTGCCTATCTATGTACGTATAGGGTGTTCTTTAGAGTGTCATATTTTAAATTTTTAATTAAAATAAAATTAGTCGGTTGATGATTTTTTCTTAAGTAAATATGTCTAGAGAAATATGAGGGTAGCGACTGCCCTGAATGTATCACAATCTAAAGATTTAATTTTGACAACTTTTTCATACGTCTGGGAACGTGCCTCAGCAAAAATACGGCAAAAATTGTCTTTCAAACAACGTCTTTGGTGTATCCGCAACTGCCTGTGTATATTTCCACCAGCAATAATCCAGTTTCGAGAGAATTTAAAGCTATCAAAGCTTAGTGAATTGAGTAAATTTCCACAATTTGCAAGCGTTATTGCGTTGCCAACCGATTCATACTTAAATGACAAACTTTTTTGAATGTAACTTAAACCAACATGGCCAATGTCTGATAAAATTATTGACATTTTATCCTGTTTGGAAACTATGACACTTAAAAAAACACCCTTTACATATAAAATTTGAAATCAATTTTTTTGCGTCAGTCCATTTTAAGTTGACGAACCTAAGGTCATACGTGCATGTTGCATCAGTAACATCCTGATTTACTTATTTAAGGACATGCATGTAAATATACAGAACTTCCAGACACCGACGCATATAAATATGTACCTTGAAAAAACGTAATCACACCTACTTACAGATATATGTTTGCATAAAAACGAATATGAATTTTCGTAATTGTAAATATTGCAACATCATTTCCGGAATGTATGTACGTACTACATACATATATAAACACCTGAAAAAAAGACATTTAAAAATAAAACAATTCATTAAAAACAGAAATTTTAATGGAAAATTCTACATAATTTCTGGTTGCCTTGCAGTCATGTGAAATAATTTTCTTCTCAAAGGATCGCACATAAAAAATCCAACAGTTTTTTTAACGAAGTTCTATAAAAAAATGAGAAAATATTGACTCTCCAGTTTTTTTTTAATATAAATAAATCATTGGTATTTGTGCATCAAAAAAAAATAAATATATTAATTAATTTAAATTGAAATTTAATTTAATTTAAAAAGTACCACTTAAAGTATTGAAGTTTAAATGATTCTAGATCAGTAGGTAATGATACCTACATTTTCCAATGAAATGGAAATTTTTGTTTCTATCATTTTAGCTCTTCAGTTGAACATCATGACCGAATTTTTAACGTAAAAGTTTATCCATTAGACAAATCAATTCAATCGGCCAATCAGCAGGTCATCAAAAATTATGAAAAAAGGGAATTAGTCAAAATCTAACTATATTTTTAAATGTTCGTTTATATCTCTATTATTTAGACTCTTTAACTTGTAGCCATCGATGGTCGTCAAAATAATCCCAGTATGTATAAACAATTGGCTCAAAAACAGTTTTTCGGTAATTTTTCTAAACCATTAGTCTTACAATAAAGTAATTTGAATAGTTCTTGTACTTTGAAGAATTTTCTATTCAAAAATAGCTGAAATTTTTAATTTAAGTGTTACTATTTTCACGAAATGCAATTCTGAGAAATAATTCCCGAACTTCCAATCCAACAGATTTATATTTATAAGTATTAAATTGGTTCAAAATTCACAACATATATCAAGATTATGAATTGTATTATCTTCACATGCATACGAGTATTTGTAAGTATGTACTCCAGCGCTGTATTAAGATAGGGCTGGAAGGGGTTATAGCTCAGCACTGGTATTAAGGTAGGGGAAGAGGTTAGGATAAGAATAGGCCCCGGAACTGGTGGTCAAGGAGGTCCCAACATGACAAGAATCTGTGTGTAGTAGTGGATGTATTGATGAAAAAAAAAGAAAGGAAACAGGACAATTCTATTTTTTGACATGTTTACAAGAAAGTGGATAATAACAAAACATTTTGTATATATTTTTTTTCAAGCAATGACTTTTTTACTAAGACGCTCGTTTTTCTGTTTTTTTGTTTCTCTATATGAATTGTTTGCGCCATTCGCAGGTTTGATTTAGGAAGCTAAGATTTTGGCAAAATTTTCATCCAGTCCGATTTTATAATATAGAGCCGCAAATTAAAAAAAATTCCTTCAGGTGTAGTTTGTCCGCTTTTTAAGCCATAAGAAAAATGTGGGCGTGGTTTGACAATAAAGGGTGGTACCTTTTTTCCAACGAAATCGAACTATTATTTGAAAGCCTCTACGTAAAATGTAGGCAAAAAAAAATACTTACATCTACAAAGTTTTCAAAATAAACACCCCAGTACATATATATACTCCAGCGCTGGCTTAAGATAGGGTTAGAGGGTGACAGCTTCATTCCACCGAGCTCAAGAAAGACACCAACAGTGCCAGAATAAGGTATTGGTAGAGGTGGAGATAGGGGCTTAGTAATGCAACTCAACGAAGCCCACAACATGACTAGAAGTTGCGTGAATGTATGGATGTTTTTTTCGGGAAAAGAAAAATAGAAACAGGACATAACGTGCATGACAAAAGTCTAGTTTTGGACGCTGTTGACATTTCAACATACGGTTGTTTAAAAAAGATTTTTATATTACGAATCACCTTAAATTTTATTTCTTTTTTTGTCATCAATATGTAATTTTGCTATGTATTTCAAGGAAAAAACTTGTGGTCTTTTTCACTTTTATCATCAAATTTTTATTGTTTAGTTATAGCAGGGCGATCTCTATACGATTTATGTGGGAAAGAATGCTTCCTTTGAGATTTTTAGTTTTTCATACGATTTATTTCCACTTGAACTATTAAATCTTTTTGAAAAAAAGTCTATAGAAATATGAATCACCCTAATATATATATGTACATATGGTTTTATTTACATGAACAATTTTATCCATAATACCTTCAATGAATTGAAGGATTTCAACACCTGAAGCTGTCATGTAACCCCAAGCCACTACTGATAAGCCTCCGTGCTTTATAGTCTACAGTCCAAATAAATAAAATTTTGCTCTCGTCGATAAAAACGGCATGTAGGATAATTAAATATTTGAAGAAATATTAACCATGTCACAAAAAAAAAAATGTATTTACTGTGCTCCAAAATAAACAAAATCTTTGGAAATCTTTGCTTCTGAATTCTATTTTTTACCATTCAGGCTAAGGTTGCCTGTTTATATGGAAGCGATTTTGGGCCTTCTCAAAAAAATACCTTTTTCTTAAAACGAAAATAAGTAAATTTTATTTGGGAAAAAAATGAGGACCTTTTCTTTTTCTTTGTCAGCAACATACAAATTCAGTGGTAAAAACTTAACGTTGTTTTTTTGCTCGCTAAAAAAAATTTAAAGTCCATGTCAAAAAATCGTGTAACTTTAAAAATTTTTTAATTCCTATCAGGCCAGGAAATGAAATTCCTAATTTGGCCTGGTAAATTCCAGTCAGTAGGTAACGCTATTACCATTAAGCAAGTTTTCGAGCAGTTATGAATGGGTGTTTCTGTATTTCGCGGACACCTTACGTGGCTTATTTGGATTATGACATTATGCTAAAAATCTGCAACTTTACTTTAGTTTCAATTTTTTCTTTCAACACTCGTTACTTCAAGACGTATGCATTTTTCAAAATAAATTTATTTGTAAAACTTAAAATCGAATGATAACTTTTTGTGAACACTTGCCCGACTTTCGATGCCAGTCACTGTATGTAGTAAAGACGAAACAATTTAGTAAGTCAAATAGATCCATTAATAATCAGTCAATAAAAACAGATGAAAAATGTCTTCGTTTCAACATAAGTATTTTAATATTTTTCGATGCTTTTCGGCTTTCAAAAGATGTGACAAGGATTTTGAGTTTTATAGGATTATATAGTTTAAAGTAAAGTTTAGATTCAGCTAAGTGTAGCAATTACACATTTTCTTTAAAAGTAGGAATTCATTTGAAGGAAAAATCAGAGCAAATGAAAAATTGACTTCAAATTAAGGGAAACAAACGCAATCCATATGATTTTAAATTAATTGCGCTAACAAATACAAAGCTTTTTAAAAAAAATTATTCAATAAAACTAAAAAACTTCATTGTTAGCAAAGCCACGAACTGAAAATTACAGATTTAATGAATCTAACGGAGTTCATGTGGTCATGGACATCGCCATCGCCATCGACTCCGACATCGATAAATAGAACAGTTAACAACCAGCGTCATTATTTTTTCTTCCACTCTTAGCTTTGTAGCTTCCATTTAAACTATGAAATGATGATGGCAACAACAATGGTGAATTCATCAATTTTCGATTATAAACTCGCTCGGATGCATGAAAGGCAAAAGCAAAAGCAATAGCAACAACAACAACAGCATTTGATTTGATCATTAAACGCAACCTCTATTATACTCAGCTACCGATGAGAGCATTAAAGGGTTTTTCCAGATCACTCATTAATTAAAGGCTGCTGCTGCAAACAAACTTTTGTAAGAAGAGAAAAAAAAAACGCGTTCAAACCATCTCCACCTCCTTCTAAGCTTAAGCGCGAGCGTAATAACAACAATAATTATTACGCTTTTTGGTCCAAATATTGAACCCGGCTAACGCTACGTATGAATGTCGTGCTACACCCATCGATAGCTACGGGACGATAATCACTACCACCGAATGTGGCAATGTAGCGGAAGCCTTTGTTTATTTGACAACAATGAGAGGCTGATGATCGAATGATGACTGACCGACCGGCCATGGCCGCCGTATGCATGATGAAAATGCTCATTAAATGTACTTCAAGACCGAACCATTTGATGATTTCGATATCTTCAATTTTTTGTTTCTTTTGTCTGCATTTCGAAGGTGGAAGTGTGTGTATGTGTGTGTGTGTGTGTGTGAAGGCATAACAGGTTTAACAATGGTAACAAAGAAACCAAATTCTTTTTTTTTTCTTTTCTTTTCTCTTCTGCAATTAACTTTGATTACGTTCTGACGATTGAGGAAAGATAATATTTATCTATAATTTGAATTGAAATTCATCTTTTTACACAATCACGATCGGATGTGTTTTGTTACAATTTACTTTATAGTTCACAAATATGCCAAACATAAATGTAATGATTTTAAAAATATTGTTCTTGTCATATCGAGTACATGAGGTTTTAATTGGAATCCAAAAAAGCACAAATAAATAGCAATTAAGACAAAAATTTTTTATAACATAAGTTTGGCTTAAAAAAGTTGGCTTTCTATAGTTTCGTGAACACTCAGAGGCCTATTTATTATGTTCCGTCTTAATTTATCGGATAATTCTTGGCCATGTTTTGTCATCCGAATACCTTGATGAAATCTGCCACTTTATAAAGTTAAATATTTTTTAGATCATTCAAAGTCTCTGATTTCGATGAGTTTTTCACACGAGTTTTTAGTATTTGACTAGTAGCTTTTTGAAAAGTCCGCCAAGTAATGTGTCTGAGCCAAAAAAGTTCGCGACAGAGGCTCTTAAGAATATTACGAAGTTAGAATCTATTTTTTTGCTAACACCAATTTGGCCAAGCGGTAACGAAATGTGATCTTTTTCAGACAACTTTTTCTTTTAATAACGAACGAAACTTTAAGCTGAAAAAATGTATGCCCTTTTGACATAATCCTCGCTAAGTCACATTATCTGCTTAAGTCAACTAAAGACAAATCGAATTAGGGCCATACTTTCTTCAAGTTTTGGTGGATTTGCTTTACAGTTTAGGGCATTGTTAAAACCTAAATAAGAAATTGCTCAAATACGAAAGAGAAATTTCAACCAGAACTTTTGGAAAATTTACCTTAACTCCAATTGTTGCTATGTCGACTCAAGAAGGTTTTTAGTTTTTGCCACAGATACATATATAAATACACATACACATCAGTTATTCTTTCATGACATCACAATTAATATTTTTTTATATGAATTTAAATTTTTTTTTTTGAACCGAAATATGTGAAAAACTATTGAGAATTGAATAAAAAAACTTAAAGTCTACAGCATCATCAGCATAAAATACATAACTAAATATGTAGATCTGATACTCAAATTCATAAAAAAAAGCACCAGTCAAAAACACTGATATACCTTAGACCTTCGACGATCAACTCAAGTGATGGAAAAATCATTTCAACAAAGTAATGAGCATCAAAATTCTTTATATTGTTATGCAGTTACTAAAAAGAATTATCCTATAAGGAATAGTAATTGTAAATAGACTGTACAAGGACCTGTGTTGATGAAATTACAGGGAAAATGTCATTTATTACTCAAAGTACTGAGTGATGCAGTGTTCAGAAGAGCAACTCAAAATTAGCAGAGAGGTATATCCTAGAATCCACTTCTCCAATCAAAACGATTTAAGTCTCTTGACTACATTGAAAATAATTTTTAGTTATGAAAATTATTATAATAAACCCCAAAATTTAGTTTATCAGACTCAGAAACTGAAGCTAATAGTTATAACCACAATGGCGCATATTCATATGCAGACGTTTTCAGATTTTGGACATATTTTACTTAAGCTCTGCATGGGCTTTAAATGCAGCCCATTAACTGTTGGTAAATTTTGACAGAATTTAGGCTATAAAATTGATGAAAATATGGTCGATATCAGTTTGAAACTCAACATAAATTCCAATCGGAAAATATCAATGGAATGGTCTATGGAATGCCATCTTGTGGTATTGAAAGGTACTATCTTGTATTTTCTTAACATCAGATGTCGCCTACATTACTTGTCTGTCTTTTTCTTCACAATGATTTTGTAACGGTCAGTATGGTGATCCCATCCATCGTCAGGTAGATAACCAAGAAATTTATGTATGGCGAAACCTTGTGTTTTCCTTTTTTCTTTAGTGTTCTTCCTTATTCTTCATTGCATACTCAGTCATACGAATATCTACAACGTCTTTATGGAGATAAACAAAAGGGCGTGAAAAAAAATAAACTCAGAGTCTCATTACATTATAATAAAGAATCGGTTTTTGTTACACCTTACAACGGCTAACATTGTTATGTCGCCTTTCTTTCTCTTTTTTTTTTTTTTGCTTTCTCGGGTGCCATGCTGGGTTCTATTGTGAGGAATTGCAACAACATTAATTTCTCATCATTGCAAAAAATTATTTTCTCCTAAGGTTTAAGACTGACTGCTGTGACTTAATGGAAACCTTGAGAAACGCTTTGAGATCAGGTCATTGTTTTAATAATTAGAAGTTTTATGGTGAAGTATTTAAAAATAATGCACTTACTATTTAGTAACAGTTAGTAGATGTTTATTGGTGTTTTGATTTTTACTTTCGCAATTTTAATGGCTTTATCATACTAGCCATCTGCCTCGAAGGTGAATAAATTGAACTAATTAAGGTTTTAGCAGCTAGGATAGTTAAAATAATGACTGCTATGTGTTGTAGTTAAATCATGGAAACAATAACTTTTTATTGATCATCAGTACAAAGTGCCTGACATTCAAAAGAGAGTAGCAAGATTGAGTCCGGTGGTGAAATATGCTTAGAACAAGTCTTTATTAGGAATGGATTAAAATTAATTTCCCAAGCCGCTTCTAACGCAGCCAAGCCTTTAAATGCATGTCAAAGCCGGGGGCCTTGTGGAAATTCAAAAATATCAGAAAAGGCCGTTACTTATATTTTTTTGTTTGTTCTTTTGGGCATGTCGAAAAAATTGTAGGCTTTATGTCTATGGGGGTTATAATATGGCACGAAAAGCTTATAGTAACTATCATCGCCGTACCCATTTCATTATGACTGTTCGTACAGTTTACAAAATATTCTTTGAACTACTTGCTTGGGCGAGTGGTGCCACACCCACATTAGATTGAAATATACCTTTTAGTTAGGAACACCTTTAACCAATTTTCTAATAAATGCTCATAGCTATTTAAATCTAACCTCGAAATTTTATACAGTTTACTTTATAACATTAAAGTTTTTGTTTAGTGGGTTAGCTTTTCAAGGATATTCTCCCATATAATTTTATAAAAAATTTTTGAGAACCTTCGATCAAATTTTCGATTACTGAAAAGTGTTACTGCTACTTTTTTAGTTCCACCCACTGTTCGTTCTGTAAATTTTTCTTGTATTTGGTACTTGCCCACCAAATTTCATCTTGCGTGCTATGAGAAGTATGATGTAATAAGGTTAAAGTATAGGGCAGTACCTCGCATTTTCGAATTAAGATTCAGCCATATGTATATTGGTCATTCATTATATAACTGCCACTTTGTTTTTTTGACCTTTTGTGCATCGTTTGAAACAAAATATCTCAAAAGCTGTGGGGAATAGGATAAGAAATATCAACATCATAATTGTTTAAAAATGCTTAGTTTTATAAAAAAGTTTAAAAATTTTAATAAACTAGTTTAAACATTATTTTTTTAAAAAAGGTTTAAAAATATCTTGGTCTTTTATTATTCGATATGTTATTCTTTAGTCATTTCTAACAATGTATCTTATTTCAAACCAACATTACCAACATATATTGGAAAATGTCATACAACTGGAATGGTGCAAGCATTCAATATAAGGTTCATATATGTACGCTATCCGACATATTAAAAGAAAAACTTTAATAACAATTGCTATTGGACCGATTTCACATATTCTTTTCACCATTTGAAAGCTTATGTAGCTCAAATTGACACATAGTTTCTACAAAGATAAGGGACGTGAAACTCTCCATACAAGCTAAGTGAGGTATAAAGGTCAATGTAAAACAGAGAAATATGCAGAACCGATTTAAAAGATATAGAAATGTTTTCAAAACGGCACTTCTACATATAACTAAAATCCAAAATACAGATGGGATATTCCACCATTATTTCTTCCGGGTAGAAAAATTCATACTGCAAGACGGCCTTATGTCACGTTACACTTTGTCATTTCCCTTAAATTTAATTATCGAATGTACTTAATTACATAAAGATAAATAAAAAACTAACTATTAAAGCGATTGCTGAAACATATATCTTTTCTATCTTGACTACAATTCATGTTAAGAGCACGTTGATGTTGATTAAAAAATTATATCGCTTTTGTGCGGAAATTTAATCTTCTTTACATATTTTAAGATTCGTTAAAAATACACGAAATGTTATTTTATTAAGAAATAAATCAAACTTGCGAACAGTTTGATGTTTATCTGAAGCAAAACTCGATCGGTATTATATTTCTGTGTGCGGTAAAATAGTTTAAGAATAAAATTAGATGTGTGGAAATGACCTTGACTTTGGTGATAAAAAATACTTAAGTTTCGATACAACAAGATGAACTTCAACGGGCGCGTAGACCATTCTCCACTAGTTTTTGTCGTTTTTTCATCCATTTAACAAAAATTTGTCAAGACATAAACCATTTTACCGAACAAGATCGATTTTTTTGGGCTTTTTCAATAGAATAAAAGATCAATTCATTACACGCAATTTTTCCAAATTGATAATTCAAAAAAACAAAATCGCATCTGTCATTGATTTATATGGACTTACAGTCAGCAGCATACCTAGGGGACGGCAAGGCTTGGGGACGGCGAAAAAGTAATCTTATTGGAAGTCAAAAGTAAATGAAATTTGTCCGATGCAGTAAATACTCAAGTAATAATGTATGAGAAGTTCTTTAAAGTCTATATAAATTCGTGCTTAAAACTTTAAGGGTTACAAATATTTAAGTTGCTTGAATATATATTTTATATATCTACGTTTATGAAATTACAAAGCCACTACACACATAGTCTATTGCAAGCTCATGCCGACTTCCATACAATTCGAACCATTTGAAAACTATTTTCGCTAAGTCATTTCGTTTGATTCTATTATAATTAAATGAAAATTAAACCACGATTACCACACATTTTTCCCAGTTGTTGGTTTTTTTTTTTTTTTGTTACAAAAATTTTTTTCGTGCCATAAATACATAGAAATGCTTTGAAAATTGTTAACGCTGTGCTCGTAAAACTTACCGCATACCTTACCAAAATATTCGACTTCTCTCCTCCTCGATTCCTAGACGATTCACCTGGTCTGGTTCAAACCAAAGCAATGTGTTACTATGCTGCAGTGAATTTCAATGTTGCCTTGGAGCAGGGGTAGGAATAATTTTTTTAAATGCAGACCCTATTTTTTTAGCATGCTCTAAAATTAGAATAGGGTGAATTTGTGCAACATCATCCCTTGTGAGAGGGCGTTGATTAAATAAAAAAACAATGAATTTTAGTTTTTTGAATGTTTTGCTTTTGCATTTATTTGTTTGTTTTGAATTCTTTGCGTATTTTAATTTAATTATTTGGCTAACTATTTAAAAATTCTAAATTTAATAGGATTTACTTAAAAATACTTAACATTTGAATTAAATAGAAAATAATAAATACATGCATGGTTTAAATTTCTACAGTCATAATTAAATTAATTGATTTCATAATTACAACTTATAATGACTTCAGTGCTTTTTAGGTAATTACGTTTTAAGAAATTAATAGAAAAAATACAAAAAAGAAAAAGCAAATGTATAAAATATTCATTTCATATGCATATGGTACTGCCTTACTATTTCAAATGCGAGATCCAATGTTATTCACATGAAGTCATGTCAACAGAGTCGCTGGATCGCTAGAGAATTCGTCGTGCTGTGATATCAATTTATTTCTTAGATTTTGTACAGTTATTTCAACTTCTTTTTTTTTTTTTTTTAATATAAAAAATAATTTTTATTACTAATTGTGCTCATATTTCCTTATAATTAAACAGCGGCGAATTTTGCGTGTCTTTTCATAACGTTTCCTTATTTGAATTTTAAGAAACTTTAAATTCTTCAAGTCACTTTTGACTTTAACCTTCCTAACTTTTATCAAATTTTCGACATAAAAATTTTAGAAATTCAAAATTCGCCACTTTAAAAACTATGCTAGTGATAATCTAATGTCTTTCTTTCGCAAAGCTCCCTCTTTACTGATAGATCTAGAAAACCCAACCTTACATGTTCTCTCAGTCTGGCATCACAGTTGTATGCTAAGCAGAAATGCTTAGTTGTTGACGGCGCACATATAGCTCGTCCTCCATCACCTCGTACACGTGTAATCAGTGAAAGTTCCTCAGCGTGCTACTGCTTTGCTGGCTATTCATTTTCTGATTAGCATTGAATGAGCGCCGTCCTGTGGTGGCCACACCTTGCAGTCCATTTCGTAGTGGCAACGCCGGTGGTAATGGTGGTGGCGTAGGTGTCTTCGTGCGACCCGTCTGTTCCAGCGGCATCGAGTAGTGCGTATTGCTGTAAATGTAATTGGGGTCCAACATATCACTGCCGTTGTTGCCACCGTAGTGATGTGGCTGTAGACTAAAATGATCCTGTGAGAGCTGCACCTGATGATGACAATGGTGTTGTTCACTTGAAGGTGCCACACTACCATGTACTAAGGGCACATCTGCGTAAGAGTAGCAAGAATCACCGACTGCAGCTGTAGAGGCCATAAACTGTGGTTTAGTGTAGTGGTTTAATTTTTGCTGTGGCTGTAGTGTTGCTCCCGTCTTTAGATGCATTACAAAAGAGCTGTTGTCGTCGATAGTGGCACCTGAGTTCAATGATTTTTTCTCATTTAGCATAGTGGCTGTGGGTACTTGCAGCTGCTGAAAGTTCTTGTGATTAGCACTATCTGTGGCAGACAGTTCACCAATTGGCATCGGACAGACACCATAATGGTGACCAGTTGGATGATGTGGCGTATATGTGTTTGGAAATGTTGAGTGTATGCCCAAACTGCAAGGATGATGTTGATGGCGTGTCATATAGTCTTCGTCGCAGAAAGTCTTTTGATATTCACGTTCCTTGCGACCAAGTGCAGAATTACCCCAGATGCCTCCCTTTAAATATTCGCGTATCTTTCTACGGCAACGATAGATTATAAGTGCTAGCGCTGTGATCGTAGCCGCAGAACCAACAAGCAGAGCACCAATTAACGCCTGTTTGCGTGGATCACTGTGTGTGCATCCCATTAGCAATGGGTTTAGACTTTTCAGCGATTCACCACGTAAGCGTTCAGGGAACTCGCAGAGCACCTCTGTGATTGGGTCACTGGTACCATTCTTGGAAATAAGTAGGTTGCGCAGCCACATTACACGGCAGTCGCAAGCAATTGGATTCTCTGAGAGATCTAGAGTAATCAAATCTTTCCATGGGAAAAGTCCTTCAGCCATCGTTGTTAGCGCATTAGCTTTGAGTATAACATGGCGCAGATGCGGTAATCCGCTAAGTGCTCCCTCTTGCACTTCACCCAACATTTTATTGGACGATAAATTCAGATATTCCAAGTTGGCATTTGACGCAAAAGCGCCGTTCATAACACGTTTTAGACGTAGTGCACCGGTTATTTCCAAACGTTTTAACTGCTTTAGACCAACAAATGCACCCTCTAGTATTACTTCGAAATCGTTTTGGCCCAGTGCTAATTCTTCTAAGCGTGCTAAGTGACTTAAGCCTAGAGAGGGTACATTTCGTAGACGATTATCGGATACATCCAAAATTCTAACTGATTCTAAGCCTTTGAACGAATCATAAGAGATGTTGCGTAATCCTGCACCCTTTAAGTCCAAACGTGTCAAACCATGTAAATCTTGGAATGCAGCAGAGGGAACCGTCAGCAGCGAATTCATGCCAAGAAACAGTTCAGCTAGGCTAGGCATGGCCTGAAAGATAACTGGATCTGGCACAGAAGTCAAAGCGTTGTCATCCAGATAGAGTATGCGCAACTGTTTTAAACCATCAAAAGCCTTAGGATCAATAAAGCCAATGCGATTTTCTCCCAAATTCAACTCCTCAATTTTCATCATAGGTGTAAAAGTACCTTGGTATAACTCTGATATTAAATTTCCACGTAGATTTAGTACTGTAACGGCTGACAATCCAATAAAGGTTTTATTGCTGATTTGCCCAATTTTGTTGTGATTCAGATGCACTTCTTGCAGTTTCTTCTGATAGGCAAACGTGCGCTGAGGTATCGTCATCAAATGGTTAGAGGACAAATCAAGAAAAGTCAGCTCAGCATAAAACTGTATTGACGAGTCGATGGTTTTAATTTTATTGCTTTTGATGACAAGTCGTTGTATGGAGGGATTTAAGGCAATTGGCAGAACATCAAGTTGACCCTCACCACATTGAACAATAAGCGTGTTATCATCACACTGACAACCATGTGGACAATTTGCCAGTGCCTCGATGTGGTGCACTAAAAGTATAACGATTAGGACGCTAAAGATGAAAAAATTTTGCAACTTTAAGATCATGGTGATGAGTTTTTCAGTTGGTCGTTGTTGATTTCACTTCTAATGATTATGATTATTTATTTTAAAGTTTGATTTTCAATTTTATTCATTAAACTGCACAAATGTTAAACATTGCTGACGCAGAATCGTTGATAATTTATGTATCTGTAATAAAATAAAATAGTTTTTATTAACGGCTAAGCTAAGTATTTATTATTCATATGAGTCAATAAGAATATTTTCGTATAGGCTTCAAAAATAATTGAAGACTTGAACTTATTAAACTTTATATGATTTACTGCAGGGGCTTGGCATAACCTATTTATGTTACTTATCATCTAAAACGAGCGTCTAATACCGGTAGGTGCTGAATACGATCTTCAGCACATTAGATTAATTAATAAATAGTTGAATTTATATTGGATTAATAATAAATAATTGAAATTTATATTTAAGCAAGAGCTAGCCCGATAATCAGGTTAACCTTGCGCTAAACTACCTGTGTGCTTTAAAGTGGGCAATCCTAAATATTTTTGTTTCATTTTTTACGTCTCTTTCTTAAGAACGACAATACGTCGATTGATCAAACTATCATAACAACAAAAGTGGGCTTCTGACCAATTTTTCTTCCATGCAATTATGAAACCATTTAATTCAAACAAAATTTTTATTTGCGGAAGTTCCGACTAAGTTTTAACATCTGTTTATCAGCGCATATCACGCTTTCACCTTAAATGTTCAGCATTTATCTTTCTTTTTTCCCGAAAAAATCAAGATTTATGTAATTCTCTTACCGATTGCACACAGTGATCTTTTAATGTTAGGATAAAAACCAACAGTTTTTGATTCAATCTTACTTCCAACATTTTTCAATATGGATTTAAACCTCAACTGGGCGTTAATCTTAATCATTTCAAGAAAAATTTAATTTTGATATTGCAAAATTGGCTTAAACTAGTCAAAACATTAAGTACTCGTATCCATATACGAGGCACTTAGCCATATAAAAACCAATTCAAAACAAAATCTTTTTCTATGTGTGCCAAAAACAGTTAGAGATACAGAAAAAAAGGTGAGAGCTACTTTTAACAGTCAAAGCAAAATTTAAGTTTTGCTAAAAATTAACTATGACGATTGTACTTCAGATGAAAATGCTTAGGAAATTTGCCAAAATAACATTTATCTTAGTCCAAATTATAAATAGAAATTCAAGTTAAAATGTTATTTAATACTATTTCTAAGTATGAAGTTTGTGCCACATTTGTTAATACAAGAAGAAAATTCATAATTGATTTAACCTTCTTTATAAGCTGTTAGGTTTGATTTTGCCTCATTGCAACCATAAAGCTCTGCACTAAGGAAATTCGGCATATGTTGAAATTATTTTCAAGAATGTTTTACCATATATTTTTTTTTAAGAAAAATTTTTGAAAAAAATTTAAACACATGCAATAAATTGTAAGATCCAACTCAAATTCTAGAATTTTTAAATGTAAGAATTATGAGTTTGACATGCATTTCAGCTGACAAGCAAATAAACTTCTTTAAGGCCTTATTGTTGACCCTGTACTTGAGTTTTATTTTAATTTTCCTTAAACACTTTTATTTAAATTACCTCTTTTGATGTCTCGAACTTTTATAAATATACGCGTAGATCCATTGATTTATAGTCTTTATTGAAATTTGAATATTTAAATGATAGTTAAAATTGTTCGTCTTTTGTTCTTTTAACACAACACTAAATTTGTATTCTTCAGTTTTTTTAGAATAGTTTTTTTTTTTTTTTTTTTTGACACCAACTTTTATAATTTGTTTTTGTAGCCGTGAGCGATAATCCAAGTGTTCGCTTATTTCACAGCACACAGTTTGTTGTCGATTTATTTTCAAAATTTTTTTTATTTTCTTATTTATATTCACAAAATTCGTTGGGCGCTCGTAACGTCTTACTCCAGCAACACTTTAACTTTTGACATAAAATAAGGAAAGTTTCTTAAAAACACAAACGCTCACGACAAAGCATGGAACTACACTGATTTTATGTTGCAAACAACGTTCGCACAACAACTCGG
This sequence comes from Meiosimyza decipiens, assembly GCA_963680825.1. NCBI lineage: Eukaryota > Metazoa > Arthropoda > Insecta > Diptera > Lauxaniidae > Meiosimyza > Meiosimyza decipiens. The sequence continues at coordinate 54,146,589 of OY804258.1, forward strand.
TACGCTCGCTACGCCATTGAAAATCAAGCAAGCGTTAATAATTTTACTCGTCCACGGCCAGTATGGATGGCACTTTGCTTTGTTATGCATGCGAGAGTTAGTGCAGCAAGCGAGATGGGTGCACGTTGAGAGACAACAAAGAGATTAAGTGAGAAAGAGCAAATGTTTTCTTTCATATATTATAAAAGACACTCAGAGCATATAGGTAAATATGAAAAACATAATACCTAAAGAGCATGCTAGCGGTAGTAAACTTACCAACATCAGATGGCGCTGTTGTCGTTTGAAAGAAAAACACTGGGAATATGTTTACTCGCGAGCATAATTTCGCTTTTTTCTAAAGAGCAATGCAGTTTATTTTTTCAAAGAGAATGAGAGTGATTTTAACATTTTTTTAATCTCCAACTTCCCAATTGCATCGTGTTCTGTTTCAATAATCATTGTCGCTTGTGCCAGCATAACGTTAAGAGCAGAAGGCAACGCGATTTGTAATTTTCATAATCTCTACTCGCAGGACTAAGCAAACGTTCGGCACTATATACGCAACTGAGACTGAAGTACACGCTTGAGTTTCGCCACTTCACAGAGTACTCGTCGTCGCTGGCATGTGTGCGAATCGAAAATCGACGATGGCGTCCACCTAATCATCCACCCACTGAGTCGTCGATGATGATGGGTCGACGTGTGTTTAATTGAAAGGCAGTGAATGCGGCGTACACGCTTTTTTTTGTACTCGTTACGGCTGCATGCGGTTTAATTAGTAGCAAACGATTGCTACTGAATATTCAAAAGTGTTCAAGAGTTTATTGTATGCTTATGAATAAGCGTCGCTTCGAGCACCTCTTATCTTCATCATTAAACGCTATTTTGAAAAATGTACTCATGGATATGTTGTACTCGTATCTTTTGCATACATACGATACGCTCTGTAGGCCTCTAGTACATTCCAGTACATGAAATTGATACTGTGGCAGCATCAATATCATTGTAGTTTAAATGTTCAGAGCACTTGAAAATCACTTCGTTCGCTAAACGCCAAATGTCACAGTGATATCTGTGCATCTTTTTTTTTTGTGGATTTTCATGAGAATTCTCGTACCGCAAATGACAGCTTATTAGATACTTTCGTTACAAGTGTTTTTTCTCCAAATAATGTTTTGTATTTTAAGTGTGTTTTTTACTCAATACTCAATTAAAGTGTTAAGTATCTTTAGTCATAAGTATTTGTATAGTTCTGGTTTTGTTGCTACAACACTTTTGTGTGATTTTATGTTTTTTTTTGTGATTTATATTTTTCTTTTTAAATTTTGCTATTCGGTAGATTTTTTGAGTGCAGTTCTGCCCATCATTTGGAACCATAATGCCATAATGCAGCTAAAATTGTTTCAGCTTGTGAACACACGTATCTGTGAGTTATTTATTTATGCTGTCACTTGATACCTTGACAGGCTGTGGATGGGTCGACAATGTTATGTATTGCACTTCAATGTGTATTCCTAAGGGTTAAGTGCAACTAAATTCGTACCGTACATACGAAAATATATATGTTGTTTTAGAAAACTTATTACAAATTAATTGTTGTACCATTTTCTGCTGAAGGTATCCAATGACAGGAATTTAAAAATGTTTGAAAGTGTTAAATTGTATTTTATTTAGTTTTCTTTGAGCTATTTAAAAACAAATCAAAATTGAATGAGTTTAATTTTAAATCTGTTCCCAGATTAAGTTTGAGTACTAACAATTGACTATTAAATAGCTACTTAAATCAAAATATCATTGTATGTACAATGATCTATAAATCTAACATTTCTATAAGCTATACGAAACAAATTTTCTATTGTCATGAGTTTCCAAGCTGTATCACGACATGAAATTTACATGTGCCAAGCAAAAGATAAAAAAACTTGGACATAGAATAGCTAGTCACACAAATTTGACCCAAACTTGTCAATCTCCAAATAATGGAGTTTTGAAAACTTTCTCTATTCCAATTTTAAATATGCACTTCATTTTTGAAATTGTTCTTTCACAAGGTACATACCTTCAAATACAGATATAAATATATAAATGTACATTAGGGTGTTTAGTTTTAAAATTTTGTAGATGTATTTTATTTTTTTTTTAAATAATTGCCACTAAATTTGAGCTTCCTAGGTCAGACCTGTAAGCAGCGCGGACAGAGGTATTATTAATTTCTTTATTTCAAATAAAACTTAATATATAGTAAACAATTCGTATCTTATAAATAAATTTTATAAGTTTTAAAATGAAATAGTTAGGTACATTCTATTACCATTGGCAAGAATCGAATGTACTAAGCAAATAATTAAATTAAATTATAGTATATATTGTTATTGATGGGGAAAATACATATGAAGTATCGTAATGTAGATATTGGTATTAAATATTAAATAAAAATTATGTATACAGAAATGTGTGCAATAATTAATTAGTATTTCTTAAAAATTAATAGAAGAATGTTTCTATGTTTGAATTATTAAGTGAAAATAGCCAATGTTTAATATTAATTAGATACACTGATTTCACTCTCTCGCATCTGATCTGAACGGGCAACGCATTGAATAGACGTGGTGCTGTGACGCTATAGAAACGTGTGAATAATGTTTTATTGATGGTAGGAATAGTAACAAAGTTTTCTAAATTAACTCGCAAATTATAATTATCATGATATCTTGTAGTGTAATACCCTGAGCTGTCGAAAAATATTTTCAAAACCTTATAGCAATATAAATGCCTTATCGGAAGAATTCTAATAGATTAGAACAGGTCAAAACTGGGTGTTCTACGGTTAGCATGTTTTTGTTTGATAAGAATGGGCTCTATTTTATTATTATAGGCACCACCCCAGCAGGAAATGCCATAGAGCATTGTGGTTTTCCAATTTATTTATTTTCCATTATAACACCCAATTATTTAAATTCATCAACACATTATATTTGAAAACATTTCTCACAACAATTGTTGCTTGCATTATAAGATGCACAATTGTTATGATCACGGTTTAAATAAAATCTTAAACAATTTGGTGAATGATAAAACAATGGTAAATCCTTACAAATTGTATTTTTAGTGCTACAGACCATGAATTTGGTTTTATTACTGATTATAAGTTTGTGATCATTGAACCACCTTCTGAGCAAGTCTAGGTCATGATTTAAATTTGAAAATAAGTTGAAAAAATTTTGATTAGAATACGAAATCGCAGTGTCGTCAGCGAAAGCTGTTAATTTGCTTTTAAAAGGTTGATTAAATAGCGAATTTATGTATTTTAACAATAGTATAGGACCCAAAACAGAACCTTGTGCGACACCTAGATTCAGTTCTACTTCAGAGCTAAGGCAGTACTTAACTTTTACTGTTTACGATTTTTTAAGTATGATGCAAACCAATCAAATATAAAACCTCTTAAACCAGCATTGTACAGCTTGGTCAGCAGTAATGAATGGTCGACCATATCAAATGCTTTTGTAATATCAATAAAAAGCGTTGCTGCTATTTTAGATCCACTTATACTTTCATACAATTCATTGCAAAGTTTCAGAAGTGCGTCTTCTGTGGATTTCCCACTTCTAAAGCCAAATTGCGAAGTACTGAAAAATTGTGTTTTGCCAGGAAATGATAAGAGCCTAGATTTTATTCCACGCTCAAAAACTTTAGAAAATACCGATAAGAGTAATATTGTCTGATTTCGTTGAAAATTGGAATAAATTAAAAATCAGAAAAACGAATGGTAGATTATAATTTAATTTAAGTAAAAAGGTCGTATCTTCCATATGAATTGTAATAGGAAACAAACCTGCGTTGTTCGCAGGTTTGATCTTGGAAACTGAAATTTTGGGTGAATTTTCTTCAAACCCGATTCTGTAATATAGGATTATGGGACCGCAAACTAACAAGAAAAAATCACTTCAGGTGTATTTTGTCTCAATTTTCAGTCACGTGAAAAATATGGACGAGGATTGACAGCAATGAGTGGCACCTCCCATACAACTAAAATACCTAAAACGTTCTTATGTATGCAGTGACTAAAATCTTTTAGTTAAGTTAACACAATACGAACATTACGAAACAGTTTCTACATTCCCGCTATTTCGATAACTATCATATGAGAGCGCTAGGATGGATATCACTTCTCCATGATGTCTCATTGTTAGGAAGCTTATACGGATTGCTCTCCACAATCACTTAAGCACTTATGCAATACGAAAGTGATTTTTTTTTACTATTAAAAAAGCTTTAATTAAATTTAATTTTTGTCGCTCCCAACGTTATACAAATTCTTTGAGTTCATTAAGAACAAAGGTCAAGAAAACAAAATTCCTCTTTATGTCAAAATACCAACTGCTGAATCTACATACTGACAAATAAACATTCATTTACAAGTTTTGATGTACAAATATATGTACTCGTAGGTCATAAAACCAGCAAATATAAGTAACAAATTTATGAAATAAAACAAAGAACAACAAACAAAGCCAACTATTTACAACAAAACACTAAAATGCACTAAAACGCAGCTCATAAATTGCGTTGAATGCGGCAATTAAGTTCAACTTGTCCGGCAAGCGAGTCACAGCGACATCACATAAGTTACCCAGGTCTACTGCCACTTAGAGGATAAACAAATTGAAAACTCAATTTAATTTTATGGGAAAGTTAAAACAAGGCGGGCTTTTTACGCACTCGCATCCGTACACCTGAAATATTTTGTGAATTATGAAACGCACACAGGCGGTTGAATGGATGGGCCAGGCATGCGTTAAGAGCAATGACAACAACAACAGCAACAATCTATGTTAGTCATAATGCTACAACACGCACTCATGCGCATGTGCAACGTAGTTCTTCTTTTTACAAGCTGCTGCATTGTGTCTCCTTCCCATAGCGTCTGTTGTATCCCGACACCTGTTAGCAGCTTTATTTAAATTAACAAGAAACTTGTTAATGCTACGTTGCACTGCGCATGCGTGCAACAATCAGTCAACAATTTTAGTTTTATTTGTTTGTTTTTGTTTACTCGCTAAAGCCGTTGATTGAAGCGGCTTCTTATTTCATGTTGCTACAACAGCAAAGACAACAAGACAACATTGTTCTTAGCTGGTTTATTAATTGATGTGATGTTTGTTGTAGAATTATTTAAGGAATCCGCTTAAAGTCACTTCCACAGCAAGAAAAACATTTGAAAAAAAAACCTTCCAAAGTCCGCTGACTAAACTTCATCGGTCAAAATCATTGTGCATCAACAAACAAGACAGTGAGGAATTTATAAAAATTTAGGGGACAAATACATAAGTATGCCTTCCTTAAAGATATGATAAATAGGTTCGAAAAATTTGAGTGCGCTTAGCATTCCCTGGTTTTTTGTTGTATTTTTTTCTGTTTTTCATCACGTTTCGATGCACAATTGAAGTTACATTACAACTACACAAAAAATCGTATCAGTCTTCTTATGCATCTGGCTTCATGCGAGTTTCACCACAGATTCAAAACCATGCGGCCCCTCAAATCGTAAATATCCGTCTCAAGCAGGAATTTAAAATGAATGTTATTGACATTAATACTTTTCTAAATTAATTAATTTAACAAGATCTGGACCTCTAAAAAAATTTTTTTTGGGAATCCTTAGTAGAATAATCGAAGTAGCTGCTTGAAAAATCCCACTAAGTCGATCAATTCACACACTATCCATAATGAAATGCAATAACGCATTGTTAACAAGTCGTTCCGGAAGTTAGCCTAGCAAATGCTTTAACTTCCGTTTTAACGCTTTAGCACTCGTAAAAGAAAAGTAAGGAGATGGAGTAGAGAATCAAACAAAGATTTTCAATCAAAGCCAATAAAATATCAATTGACTTGCAATTAATCAGACTTGCAGGCTGCATCAAACAAACAATGCATTGGCTCTCATGCAGCTAACAATTGTTGCTGTTGTTGGACATTGAAGTCAAAAAAGATGCCCGCTTGCAGTTTATAGATGTTGAGACGCAGAAGAAATTCATTTGTAATGCTTCTGCACCGGAAAATGTAAAGAATTGCTTTTGTATTTTTTTCTTATTTTATTTTTTCTTTATTGTCTTTTACTCACCTTTAAATAGTAGAAGAATTAAAGGCGAAGTACAAACGTATAAAGCAATAAATGTGTGATAAATACGAGTAAAATAAAGCAACGGAAATGGATGGGTTCCACACAAAAGCCAGTTTTTTCTCTTCATTCTTTGCAGCAATGCAAAGAAATCTGAACCTTCAGTTGGTCGGTTGCCTCGTTACTCAGTTTTCTGTATGGTGAGTGTGATTCGGTGACGGTGTATACGGTATACCTTTTGTGGCCGAAGTTGGAACAACCATTCAACGTATTGAATTACTCGCAAACAAAGTGATTTCTTTAGCAAAGCAGAGGTTGAATAATTGCAGTAGAAAATCAAAATCAGAATCAGAGGGAAAATAATAAGTCAAATAATTACCAAATTAAAACTGAATTTTATAAGAAAATAATAAAAAATTGGTTATAACAACAATGAAAACCGAAGAAATCATATTTATTATGAAGCGCTATATAAAAACATGAAAAAAATTTAAAAATGTAATCAAGAAATAGTTTTAAATTATGTTGTTTTTACGAAAATATTTATTTGATACTTTATAGAAATTTTTGTTTTGTTTTTTATCGACTGTTTGTTATTTATTGCAGTTGAACATTAATTATTTCATCGAACTTAATTTCATTAGCAAAGTCCAACATTCATGTAAGTCTTGTAAAGAAATGGATCAATTTTACCCCATAATTGATGAAATTATGTTCGGGTTGACTACACATACATACTGGCTTCATCAGACAGACCAGTTTTGATAAATTAGTACTTGAAATAAATTGTTCCATCTGTTGTCTTGTCCTGTTTGTTTAAGCAAAAGAATACATCGATTTGTAAATTGACATGATTATTGGTCTTCGCTAATGACTGTTAGTTCGATGAAATAATTAATGTTCGAATTTATCATATATATATTAATTTGGTACATAGGCTGCAGCATTGCAACTGTTCACCCCGGGCGCCAAATATACTAGGTACGCATCTGTGTATAAGAGCTATCCAGCTTCATCGATCCCGGGAGAGTGATTTCCAATTTGATAACATCGAAAGAAACGAAAGATCGGCATCGCATTCTTCTCGAACATGATGGTTGAGAATTAAAGACTCTCTAAGTCTTTAATGTTTTCGTATTAATACATTTGAGAAATTCACTACCGAATTCTCAATATCGCTTTTCACATAAATTTTCTCTGTAGTCTCCTTGGCGTATGGGTCAACGATATAAACAAAGTTGGGCAAAGTAGATAAGTCGAAAGCAGTTTATTAATATTGTGTCGTGAAGGTTGTGCCTTCTCACTAACCTGCCGAAGATGGTTCTTCCTAATTTTTTCATTACCATATTTCATACTTCGGGTGGGCTCCGTACGCAATTATCAAGAATGTCTTAAAATTCCACCTTGATCTCTCTTCGGAAAAAAAGCGTGGACACACGTTGGTGCTGTAGAATTATACGGATTACAACCAGCTATATCAAAAATTCATTACTTAAGATTCTAGCTGAGGTTCAACCATGAATCCGTATCTAAACATGTGCACCCTTTCCTGACAGCTAATGGGTGTTTTTTTTAGAGGTTTAGAGCTTTGAATTGAAATAAAACACAAGAAAATCGTTTTAATGTCCATCAATTTAGCTTTATTGGAAGGATAATTTTATGCCATTAATGTTTAAATATGATTTCGGGCATGTGGCCGCCGCGGCTGGCTCGAATAAAGCCAATTCTACAGGTCCAATTTTGAACCACTTTTTCGAGCATATGGGGCCGTATGTCGGCAATAACGCCACGAATGTTGGCTTCCAAGTCCCCTAACGTTTCTGGTTTGTTGGCGTAGACGAGCGACTTCACATATCCCCAAAGAAAATAATCCTATGGTGTCAAATCACACGATCTTGGTGGCCAATTGACAGGTCCATTCCGCGAAATTATGCGCTCATCGAATGTTTCCTTCAATAAATCGATTGTGACGTGCGCTGTGTGGCATGTAGCGCCGTCTTGTTGGAACCACAACTCATCCACATTCATGCCATCCAATTCGGGAACAAAATAGTCGGTTATCATGGCTCTCCAGCATTATTTCGGAAGAAGTATGGCCCAATGACTCCACCAGCCCATAGAGCACACCAAACAGTCAGTTTTTGTGGATGTAATGGCGTCTCAAGGGTCTCATGTGGATTCTCTTCACTCCAAATGCGGCAATTTTGCTTGTTGACGTAGCCATTCAACCAAAAATGAGCCTCATCACTGAACAAAATTTTGCGATGAAAATCAGCATCGAGATCAATCTCATTTTCGGCCCATACACCAAAATCACGACGCATTGCATGGTCTCGCGGCTTTAATTCTTGCACAAGCTGGATCTTGTAAGGTCGCAAGCCAAGATCTTTGCGCAAAATCTTCCATAAAGTTGATGGACAAAGCTCCAATTGCTGTGCACGGTGGCGAATCGATTCATTCGGGTCCTCTTCAACATTTTGCTCTACAGCGGCAATTGTTTCTTCGGTGCGCACTGTTCGACGTCTCTGCGGATGCGTATTATCACATAGAGTAAACGTAGTGCGAAAACGATCCATGGTTAACCGAATTAATTGCTCTGATGGACGATTATGTCGACCATAAAATGGACGGAGCTTGTGGTAAACTTCGCGAACTGAACCATTATTTTCGAAATAAATTTGCACAATTTGCAAGCGTTGTTCTTTTGTCAACCTGTTCATGATAAAATGGCAAACCAAATTGAACATAAATGACATTAGAGTTGCCAGATTTGACCATAAAATGCCAGTTTTATTTCTATTCGAAAAACAAACCTTTAAAAAAACACCCTTTATAAGAAATAGCTTAACCTTTTTTTACTGCCTAGCGTACTTCTAAAGAGCTGCGAGATCTGCATTATAATGCTCCATGACGTGCTTGGAGCTTTTAAGCCGCTGCGGGTGTGTGAAGTGTATGTAAATTCAATGGGCATACTAACCTTTCGTTATCAATTTGCATACTTTTATATTGCTGTTGTTAGATTTGAGGATCTCGAAGTTTCTGACAACACTGATCTACAAAACGCTGCTTTTTTGTGCATTTCAAACAAATAAAATGTCATCTTGCTAATTTGAAGTCGCTGAACGTGAAAATGCACACCAAACTTGAAAATTAGCTCACATTTAGGGACACAAAGTTCTTCGGAAGATATTTAATTAGATAGTGAAGAGCTTAACATCTTCCTTTCAAAACCCATTTCAAATTACATAGATATAATTTTTTCTGACATATCGTAAATTGAAATTTTTTTCATAGGTCTGCATAGAGATTTACATACATATGTCTAGTACGACAGAATTGGCTGAAAATTTCGCGCAGAAGGCTGCACCATAGTAAAATAATGTGCTCGAATCAGAGCTAATCGACTCTGCTTTGTGGTTGGAACCAGAAGCCTTAAACGTCCTATGACTTTGAAAGGAACCCAGAGCATCTGATCAGTTCCAAAGAAAACCTAAGTACAATGTTTCTTTTATTTCAAAGCTAACGAAAGTCAACTTCTTGTTAGTAGTTTAAATAGTTATAGTTATTATATTGTTGACTCTAACCATTTCCACATAAAAGAAAAATCGTCTTGAATACTTCCTTCAGTAAACAGTAAATGCATATAATGCTGCCTGAGGCAGCTTAAATTAATATCAATATTTATATTTTAAAAACAAAAATGTCGAGATATCATTAATTAAAATTATTTTTGGTTAAATATTTTTATTGAGTTCTGAGGCACTGCCTTTTTCCAAGAAAAAATATAACTAACTGTTGAACATAACTTACAGCAAGTTCGTTTGAAGCATAGTTTTGTATCGATTTGTTTTTCATAGATGGATCACAGCCTTTTCTAAAAGAACACTTAAATTCATTAATTATTATAAAATTGTTCACCGAATACCCCTTTCAATTTAGCGAAATCTAGACCAAAGTAGCCGATCGCGACTGACTACTGCTTTTCAAAGAATTATTTGATTCGACACGCAAGTGAATGAATGGTCAACATGCACCATTCACAAAAATAAAATAATAGCCCATTGGCAATGCCCTGCAATGCGTCGTTCTTTGAGAATAATCGAATTTTTCAATCAACTTTCATTAAAAAGGGGAAACAACTTTTAATAGCAGTCCAGCTTACTACCTGTCTTCCCGTAATAAATGATGAAATTTGATTGACAACAATAATTATCGTATAGGAATATTCACAAAATCGTATATGAATCAAAGTAATTTTTTGTTTGTACGCATGATATCGCACCATGCACGAGCCCGATATGATGGCAATTGATGGAGGCGCCATCAACACTGTACCAATCAACACAAATCCCTAATGAGAGGTTGACCATAGGAGCACTGCACTTGCCTTACCTGCCCTGCTACATGCCCCATGACTATTAAATGATTTTTAATTAACAAATGAAGCCAACGTTTGATGTCAGAGAGATAATGACCAGCACTGATCGTGGCACCATACCAGCATAAATGCACTTTGGCTACGACTGCAACCAAATCTGACAGATAAAATCAAATATCAAAAACAAACAAATAGGGACAGACAGAATTCTTGTTATATGTCATAAATAATATTTCGTTTTATTTCCATTCTCACAAACTGTGCAGCCAAAGTGGGATTCCTGAACGTGCTTGGCTACTGATTTCTATCAATCTTCATAGTGTGATTCATATGCAACCAGCTCATCTCATCTCTTGCAACGCTTTGTAATTCAAACCTGAAATCTATGCGTTGCTTTCAGTTCTTCTGTGTTTCTGGCAGAACGCTGCCAGATATAGTGGCCGATTCACAAGGACAGTCGTAAGTCATAAAACTTTTCTCCTCGGTTTCATGAGATGGAAATCTAACTTTAAGCCGCATATCGAGTTCGTCAACAAATCCTTTGATTTGAATTATGTGTCAGCTTTTATAGCGATAAACGCTAAAGATACACAGATTATGCGTTCCTTCGAACAACTCTAAAATTTAAAAGTTTCCTCCACTGGCTTACAGTCTTATCAACATTTGAATCTTAATCGCAGTGCATTTTTTTAGCGAATATTTACATTGGATGCCACGACATTTAGTCAGCAGGTGGATAACTGTCGGATGAAAAATTGCGTTGTGCTATATCTTTTCATCGCAAGTATTGCAAATTTGTTGCAAGTGGCCGTTCTGATGCTGCAGAAAATACAAATGACCAAAAATATAATTCCTGGCTATATATAAAATGTTTTGAACTATTTTATTATACGGAGATTTCTGTGTTCCCATTTAAACATCTCAAATCTTCAAATTTGTACTAAATTTGACACTAAATTGTCTTTAGTGATTTGTGTGTGTGTATCGCAGCTGTCCCGAAAAGTTGAAGTTTGAGTATGAGGTTTTTCTGTAAACAAAAAGTCGATGGAAAGCGTTCAGATCTTCTATGCGAATGCTGTTGTGCTAAGACCCCCGACAAAAAGCATTAAAATATGGACGTATACTCGGGGAATAGGTCAAAGACTTTATGTTTGATTCAACCTTATGGCTTAGAGCCAAAGACTAAAATGTTTTAAAGGTAAGGAAACATTCTTGATTTGTACTCAAAAAAGTTCCAGTTTTTTTTTAAAGTGATTTCATATTCGATTCAAATTGACATCACTTTGTAACTCTAAAGCAGTGATGGGCACATAGTGTCTCTTTCCGCCCTCATTGCCCGAAACATTGTTCAATGCGCGAGCAATCAAAAAATAATCCGCAGAACTTCAACGCTATTGACGCACGGCGTTGACTTGAGTTCAAATGAAAAGAAAAACAACACACAAAGGCATTAGGGACGGTGCTGCATTGTGTCTCGACGTATGTAGCAATTGTTTCTGTTGGCTGTGCAATTTGGTTTTTTTTGAGCTGTTGTCGAATTTGGAAATAAAAGCAAAAAACTTTAAAATTTCGTTTGTTGCTGCTTGATTTTGTTGCGCCCATTTGCTAGATTTCCATGCCCACCGCTGCTCTAAATAATAATAATTTTCAGAACTTTTCAATTTCAAAATATAATTTGAAGTTTTTATGATTAAAATAAAGTTGGAAAATGATTTTCTTATTATGAAATTAAATGAAATGAATTTGAAGTAGTGATGTTGTTCAAATTTTTTTTATTACTGTTAAAAATAAAGAGACAAAATATTATTTTTACTATTTTCAACTTTAAGATTTGTGCGATTAAATCGAAAATACAATAATCCCTCTTGCAATGATATATTTCCCTAAGTGTAGAGTGGCTCATGACTTAACATAAAACTAAAAGATTTGATCCGATCCCCTACGAGTTTCTGATAGATGAGCAAACTCTCAATATGAAGTAATATTTAGGAATTGTGAGAGGATTGCGTGGAAGCATTTGTGGTGGACGCTAGATTTTAAAACAATTCGCTGATTCTACTGACTCGTTTTTTTTTTTTGGCCACTTTGGTACTTAAACTGGCCATATCCTAGGATCTTATAAAAAGTGCTTTCGTAATTGGTTAATGCGATGAAAAAAATATATTTGGACGGAAGTGGCCTAATTGGAAGGTAATGAAATGAACTGTTGTAGGAATGTTTATTATACCACCAGTTTGGATAAGTTTTCATCAGGAGTAAAAGTTTCATAGCATAAATTAGTTTTCTAGAAAATTTTTTAAAAATGCCGAACATATTCCCAAAATGCTTAATATTTTAATAGTCCTCTTACTGAGGTAAAGCTACACGGATTTCTGAAATTGATATTTGACTACGAAATGTGTACAGTTACAAATCCTATAATAGGCACTGATCCGTAGCGGAAAGTTTTTTGAAGCAGCTCATCCCAAGACATATATATATCTAATTTCTCCCAAAAAGATAAGACTGTAGGATAATTTGATGAAAGAATTTAATGTTAGTTGAAAAAAATTGTACCCAATTTTACTGCTTAGGTCATTGATCTTTTATTATTATTGAAAATTTCAACTTAATATTGCGTAAAGAAGATGGTATCCATCCGTAGATAGAGAATTCACTTTAATCAAAATCAGCAAAACAAAAATTCAAAGACTGAAGAAGTTTTATTTGGTTCTTATTCTTCGCTAGTAAAAACTTTGTTGTAGCTTTAAGTCCCAAAGGATGTTTCTTTTGTGCAACCGATAAAATATCTAAATCACGATGCATTATTGAAACATCATCATCCACACAGACACAAAAAGAGAGAAGGAGAGTTGAGAATGAAAAAAAAAAACACAGCTGCAGCACAAAAACTCATGCAGTCTGTCATAAATCGGCGGGTGTCCACCGCTACAACACCGTTCAACGATGCACTGATTTCAATTGAAGCAAATTTAACGCGTCCACTAAACAGCGACGTTGGCCAAAATACACAATTTCGTGCACTGCGGTCCGTACTTCAACTATGTTTTTGCTACTTCTGCTGTTTTTTGTTGCTTTTTTATACACGTAAGCTGTAGTTTTAGCAAGCGCCTAAAGTATCGGAAAAAACAATGTTGTCTTCAAACCGGCAATCATTTGAGATGAAGAAACGTTGGAGAAGCAATCCGGCGAGCATTAAAAATCATCAGCAATTTATGTGTAAACAATGCTACGGGCGCTGTTGGCGTAGTCTGCTAAAAGACGATACAGATGCGTTCAGCTGCACAGTGTTTCGATGTCAAAATGGTTTAGGCAAATTTTTATATTCTTTCAAAATATTTGACGTAGCTAAGAATAAACTTTTTTGAAATAAAACATAAGCTTTGGATAAGTTTAAAAGACTAGTAGAGGTGTTATCTTTTACCTCTACTATCATTGAATTTATCAACATTTACTTAAATTGCTCTCTGCGTAGCGATTTGAAGCTTAGCTTGTATAGGAGGTGGCACGCCTGCTTTTTGAAATTCGCCAACTACTATTGAAAATTTTGAAAAAAGTTGAGAGAGGTTGAATAACTCAAAAAAAGTTGAAAGAGATTGATCAATGATGAAACAGCTGAAAATCGCTGGAAAATTTAAAAAAATATGTTATATAATAAAAAATTTAGAAAGGTCAAGGGAGTCTCAATTGTGGAAAATTCTGGAAAAATCAAAAAAAAATATGAAAAAGGTAAAAAAAATAAAATTCTCAAAAACTGAAAGAGTCGAATAAATATTAAAAACAAATAAAAGCTGTTGAAACAGTGAAAATGAGTTTAAAATCTTTGGTTATAGCTGAAATCCTCGAAAGACGTGAAAAATGTTGAGTAAAGCCATAGGTCAAAATACTACACTCCCCCTTTTTCAACTACTCCTTCCTTTGGTATAAGAAACAATATTTGCAAGCGGTATCTGCATACCAAATTTTATCGCAACAGATTGTGTAATTTACGATATATGCCGTTAGTCTTAAAATTTAAGGTGGTGGCACACCCACTCGGTCAATCGAAAAAAAAGGCATTTCATAAACAATATTCCTAATCCAAATTTCAGTTCCATTGCTAACATATTTCACATATGCCATGTAACGTTTTTTACTCGTATGTAATATGCCACGCCCACTGCTGCTATTTTGGTCGCTTTTGATTTAGAAAAGCCTTACAGCAAATTAACCACCTAAAATAAATTTCATACCAATTACTGCAACAGCTTAACTTAAAATGGCGCTTACAATGTTATTTTATTAAAGGTGCAACGCCCACTGATGCAATCCCATCGAAATACACCGAATTTTATGAAGATTACTCTTATAGCACACTATCCATAACATTAAACGTTCTTGCTAGTGTGAGAGGCGTTTGGCCTTGACTTGATTGGCATGAACTCCTAGCATATACTTTCCATGTGATGCAAGCAACGTAGAAATTCAAAGTTTGTATAAAAGGCCAAGATTTAAGCTTAGGCAAAAGCGCCTTAATTACCGCCAATTCAAATTTTTTGGATCATTTCATTTTGTAACTAATATTTGTTCTCTTCCAAATCACTGTAATTTAATTCGCATATCTCAGTTGTATAACCATCCGTTGTAACTGCGACGTCGTCAAGTAGACAAAAAAATGTTCGTGTGTCCAGCTTAATTCCAACTGCAACTGCAGTCTTGTAAGCTGACTGTCCAACGACGTTGCGTCCGGCAGGTGTGTTTCTCACGCATTTTTTTAATATTTTCCATCCACGGCCACTTTGTATTTGTTTTCTTACGTACGTTTACTCTCTGTGTGTATCTTTGTATCTTTTACTCGTATTTAATGTATCTCAAATAGTCCTAGCAGCAGCAACGCCAAGCTGGTTTTGTCCAAAAGTTGTCTGTGCTGTCTGTCTGAATTATCACTGCCTTTGGGCCACAGTGGACCAAAACACTTGGCGAAAATGGTGCAAATTCACAGCCGCATGCGTTTCAACATTTGTTCGACTCGCCGACTTGCTCCCTCATCTGTACGTCCGTCCGTCCGTCCGTCCGTCCATCCATCGCTTCATACGTTCGTATTTTGCACAATGGAATTTGCTCTCGGGCGATACGGATGTGGATGTGGATATGGAAGGCTGCCGGGCCTTCACAGTAAGTGGTCGTATGGTCGACTCCCTCGTGCGTCCAATGAAGACGTGATGATCATGAGGTTTTTCTTCTTCTTCTTCATCATTTTTATATTTTGTGTTTTTGTCCGTTTATTGTTTCTGCAAGTTTTTATTGTTTTCTCTCATTTTTTTTTCATTTGTGTTTTTGCATTTCAAGGTAGACCAGCCACAGAGATAACATAAATCAAATGAAAATAATTACCAACTTGAGCTGATATTTGCACGTGTATGGTGTAGGCCTAGTGTATTGTTGGTTCAGTTTGATTCTGTCCGCCAGGCCCTTGTCGTAGCACCCTGTCATTTCCTCGCTCGCCAGTCTTTTTTTGTAAGGCTCAACAACATGCAATTATAAAAAAGTATCTAGAACGACGTTTGCCTCAATTTACATCACTCAGATAGAAAAAGAAAAATGTTCGCACACTCATTTCTAGATAAGCGCACTATACTTTGTAACCATTAATTAAGCAGCTGAAATTCACCTTTTTCTGTACGCAATTTAATGCTGAAACAATAATTTAGAAGTTAAGTTCGTTGCAAAGACTTTTGATAACTCTGAATGGAGGTGAGCAATTTGTTACATGGAATTCCCATTTGTCATTATGTAAATGTTTGGCGGAAAATCTTCTTACTTTGATATAAAAGACAGAAGAATTATTCGTTAGCAATTTCGAAATGTATGGAAATTAAAAATATTGTAACTTACTAATATTGTATGCTAAAATACCCCTAAGATTAAAATATTTTTGACATTGGGTATCTAAGTATATACTTATGAGTCCATAGTTTTGAAAAAAACCGATAAATGTTGCGGCATGATAGGTGGACCAAACTATCTTTCCTTATGTTAGTATAAAATTTGTCGAAAAAAGTTGAAAATATTTCCCCTACATGGGAATGAGTTCTACTTCTGTTGAAGTACTACTGCTGAAGTAGAACTGAATTGTTATTGTGCGTTCACATTTGTACACAAATGCTCTCTCTCTTGCAGAAGAATTTGCCCATCCATGGATATACCAATTTTTGAGAAAAACCATGAGCAGATCACAGTTGCGGATATGTTAAAGGCTTTTATAAAGCTTACCGCTGAGCTTAGGTACACTGACTACATACAAATTTGGGAAGAATAATACATATCTTAAGATCAGCTGCTTTGTGGCAAATTCGAAAGAGATTAGGTATTGGAATTGAAGGGACATCATTGTCATTCAATTACAATCCTCCTGTCCTAAGTCAGTACAAATCAAGAGCTCCTAAAAACTCAAATTTATTTAAAATAATGCATTATAACTCCTTTTGTTTGGCGGTGATACATGGTTGACCAACAACATTCATTTTACAAGTGTTGTTCCTTGATGATTGTGTTTGTAAAATCCTGAAAATTTTATTACGCAGTGCCAAGTATTTGACTTCGTTTTATGGTCCCACGAGTTATGCTGTTCCATTTATTTTAAGAATGTTGAAACTAGGACCTCTGTATATTCGCTTGAAAGACACACGTTCCAAATTTGCACTTTTTTTCAGTTTAGAGAACGCTGATTTAATCACTTCGTTGATTGTTAA
The DNA here is from genome assembly GCA_963680825.1 of Meiosimyza decipiens. NCBI lineage: Eukaryota > Metazoa > Arthropoda > Insecta > Diptera > Lauxaniidae > Meiosimyza > Meiosimyza decipiens. The sequence continues at coordinate 54,163,801 of OY804258.1, forward strand.
AAGGAATTTCCTTTGTAAGAAGGTTTGGTCCCATAGATTCTTAGCTTCGCTGATGTCCAAGTTCTGATATAATTACGCCAAGGGCCCGGTCGTGCAAGAATTTGTTCAGAGAAATGGAAGGAAACTTTACTTTAATCAGAACTTATGCCTCTAGCAACGAATCGATGTGGAGATTGCTACTGTTGTGGGTAACCTATAAAGAAGTTGTATTATTAATGTAGTGAATTTTATTTGTTGTTGGTCTTGTATGTCCACAAAATCATGAAGGCTTCACTCCGTCGAAACCCCATGCGACCTATGGTAGTCAGTCGTCCGGAACTAATCAAAATCGTACTGAAAAGCCGTTCCCAGGATCCATAAGGTCATAGTTTCGCTACAACTGTCCTTCACAGCATGAGAATCATATGTGTCCTACGTTAATCATATGAGCAATATATCTCCCATGCCAATGCAGGAACTAATTAAAACTTATTTTTATAAGGCAAATCGCATTCTCTGGTTTTGTTGTCCACTTATGTAACCGAGATGGATCACAGCGAATACACTGTATAGTTAAAGTATAAGTCTCTTGAATTCTATGGAATCATTGAAATTAATCAATTTCCAATTAAAACTAAATATTTACTTTATTGATGTAATTTATTTCTTTCTAAGAAAACAAGCAACTCATACTTTACAATGATCCATTAAACCATTTAAATGAACCGAATTTTCCATCATAAAACTAAAATCAAATCGAAAGAATATAAAACAGACCGAAGATTTTATTGCATGTTCACAACAAATTTCTTAAGTCAAAACAAAAATCAACATCGAAATCAAATTTTTATGCACCAACTCAGAAACCTGAACCCATAAGCGAAGTGATTCCCGGTAGGATGCTGCTGAATTTGTAAGACGTTGTCACCTGGTTGCCACAAATAGAAAATGAATTAAAAATATCAATGCTAAGGAAACAATGAAAGAAAGAAAGAAAAAAAGAAGGAAATAATAAACAATGAAACACCAAAGGTAGGTAGCCCCAAAGGGTATGGGTATAAATTAAATTAGAGCCATTTTTATTTTACACCATTTGATTTTTATGTCTAATCTACGAAAGAGTACAACTTATTTTCATTTTATTGCAGCAGCGGCAGAATCATCCCAAACTGAAATTCCAATGAAATATCAACTTCAACTGAAGGTGCTCTGCAACGTACAAACCAAGGGTTTCCAAAGAATAGTCGAAAATAAACTACACAGTCATTCGAAGATTCTTCTTTTTAGTTGCTGTAGATTTGGGTGAAATTCATTTTATCTTTCATTAGAAAATGTGAAAAAGTCAAAAGAATCAAATGAGAAAATTCAATAGTATTCGAAGCGCAATCAATGACCACAATCTGGTCAAGCATCAAATGGCCAAGTTGACTGTTGGACCAACTTATTGTTGCTCGCTTTTTTTGTTTTTGTTACCTCTACGCGGGCAATAAGACTGCTGCTATTTTTATTTCTATAAAAATATCCTACGAGGAGCATCCATCGAATGCATACGGTCGAAAGATTTATATCCTACATTGTCCCTTTTGTTGCGTTTAAGTGACACTTTTCCTTTGGCCTTTAATTCTTTTCTGTTACTTTTGTTTCTATTTTTATTTGTGTTAAAAGCGTAAACTCAGGGAGCTCACATTATTCGCTCTTCCATTGTGACCTCGTGTTGTTCTCGCTGTTGTGCATCCTTGCTGGAGGTCGCCAAAGTCGTTTAGAGAAAATTATTTTATTATGTCATTATAAATTAAAATGTTATCTATACAACTCTATCGACAGATAAATGGCTCGTTCAGAAAGGACCTTTCGCATCCAAGAGCAATTGCTTTATCCGCGAGGAAAAAGACCACCTTTATTCCATTAGTATACTTTTGAAAGTAATAAACTGAAAAAAATACATAAAAAAAAGTTATCTAAGTGCACTCGCACTGATTTATAAAAGTTTTAATGCCAAAATTTTGTGTACAGTACGGTAGGTTAATCTAATTTTTTTTGTGAATTGTATTTTGGAAAGCAATCTCAATGAAAATATATTGAGGAATCAGCCCGTTTCGAGAAGAATATTTAGCAAATGAAATAACAACCAAACAGCATGAGATAACCCCCAAAAGAGGTTGAATTAAATAAGCGATAGCTGAAATTTCTTTAGGAATTATTTCATAATGAAATAACATCTTATGAGAACGATTGAAATTCACGCCAATTGAAATGAAATAGTCCAAAAGTATTGGCTGTTATATCGTTATGAAATATTTCCACAGTAAATTACGACTTCTTGACTACCACATGCTTTCATAATTTCAAGATATCATGTGAAATTTTGAGAATTTAAAGTTAAAATTTTGAGAATTTTTCTTTCCGTGATGCAATTACGAACCTTACGAGTACTGATAGTCTTGGAGGTAGTGTTTTATTTGTTGTGGTCATTTCATACCGCATAAGTTTTTTGTAATAAATTGTAATTGAATATGGCTAATAATTATTAGCGTTAGTTGCCAGAATTGTGCCAGGTTGTGTGGTGGCCGAAAAAATTAGTGTCGCACAGTAACTCGAAAAGTAAGCCACAAGTAGAAAAATATATTTAGACCAATATTGTAGAGGAAATGAAAAACTTTCCGTGGGACATGATTTGACCCACCATTCAAAAATTTTAAATTACTGAGACCATTTTCGAATGGTTTTTACTTAAAATTTTAGTAAAAAAATTTTTTGCTCAAACCAGAGCCTTACAACCAGCTCCACCTGGAGCTACCTAAGCAGTAAAAACCTCATTAATTTTCATTTACATAATAATTTATCAGTACCGAACCGCGCATTGAAATTCTACAACTTTGCTCGAATTTCTGCGGACTAACAACTCCTGACTCTTCCTTTGCCTCGATGAATGAGTTTACGTAAGCAAGTCAGCAGTGATCCGTCAGCTCACGGTTAATGCCTGAGTGTAAATCCAACTGCAACGCCGAGAAATTCTCGGAAGCCTAATAGAAAATACTCAAAAGAGACAATTTAATCGAAGCAAGAATGGTCTTATCTTTCCACAGCTATTCTGAACAAAATCAAGCCAAATTGTTAACGTAACCCAAACTTTTTTTTGCTGCTCTGTTGCAGCAATGGAAAAATGAATCAAAGATCTCCCTGTTCTGTCAGTAATTCAAATAATATACTTTAACCAGCCAAGAAATAACAATGTAGCAATTGTAGTTTTGGGGAATGTCCAGGTTCAAAATTCAGTGGATACATTTTTTTTTAAATAAATAGAATTCCATAGAGTAATTTATCAGGATAACACGTTACACGCAGCTTAGAGAAAAAAATACATAAATACTGACTAATATTTGGCTCTAATTTTACAGGGTCTACATCTTTAAGGCGAAATTAAGTTGAACCACAGCTGATCTGGCTAGCCTGCATTGTTCTTGATTTGGCTAAGCTTGTCTGGGCTGTATAGTGCATAGGTCTTTCCATAAAAGGTCATTAATGAGGGAGCCAGCTCCGGCCCTTACAAGAATCGTCCAAGTGGGTTTATGGCTTGGCAAATTCAATCAGAACTGAATAAAAATTTATAATGCTTTCCCTGCATATTTATAACGCTATGGCTGCAATACGGCTAATCTTTCCCATTCCTGATCCGGAATTTCTTAAGATGTTTTCACCTTTAATATACTGATAAGATTCACATAAGTCTGCCTTCAGTAGTGTCTTTAATTTTGAGTCAGATTCGGAGCTGACAATGGTAGGGCTTGCTTGGCAAGAATTTCTACTCGGGTGTATCTCAAAATATTATCGACAAAAAAATTTTTTTTTTTCTTTAATCAATACTTAGAATATATCAAAATTCCGGACATAACTTTGGAAAATATCACACAATTCATGCAATTATGTGGAGTGATGTGGGTTAATATATACGACCTCGTAGTCAACTACCCTTCTTAAACAATCGTGCGGTAAAAGATTTGATGTCCAACATATCTGGCACTATTTGGCTTAAAATACTAATCTCTGATTCTGAAAGAGGTGTTTCGAAACTTAGGTTTAAGTGTTAAAACTCTGGCTCCGGTGAAAATTCCAAGCATTTTTATTTTCTTGACGGCTGCGTACAGACTGATAGGAAAAGCAAAATTAAACTTCCGTACCATAAAGAGCCAGTTATATTATTTTGCAATCAGTTTTGTTGCTTGGTATTGGGCAGAGTTTTGTATTTGCATCTGCATCTGTGTCATGTAACCGTCACCATCTTTAAACTTTGGAATTTTTAAATGTCTAATTTATGGTGGGTATTGATCAAAATTCTGTCTTATGCTGACTTGGAAGCGATACTTTGACTGTTGTGCTTGCTGGCGTCAAGTAATACACTGAAAACTAAAAATGTAATAGCAAAAGGAGTACCGGCAGAGTGCATAAGATCAAAATAAACAAACTTTGTTGTACTCAATATATTGCATCACTATCGAATAAATACGAAAAAAAAAACCTTTAAAAATTTTAAACTCCCTCTATTTAAAATAACAAACAAATTTTTAATATATTTTCCATTGAAGCGTGTTAAATGTGCAGCTATAAAAATGCATCCGATTCCCATAAGTGCATGCCCCTTCGCACAGGAAATCTTATTATGAAGCGTCAATAGCAAAGTTCAATAGTTTGAAAACTCTTGCCTCACCTCATTAACGGCAGCACTTTGGCAGGCTGGCAGAGACTGTAGGGTGCCCGACATGTAGGAGGAAGACCTATACGTCGGCATACACGAATGCTACTTCAAAGTGTCACAATTCGATTGACATTCGACATGCACGATCTGATTAAGGTATCATTACAGCAACAATAGTGAAAACAACAACATTGTTAAGATGTTAACTGCATCGGCAACAGTCTACTCTGTGGCGCATCATTCACGCCTGCGCACTGGCGTCTAATATTTTAAAAGAAACCCGTTCATCACTGCTAAAGTGAAGAGTTTTAAGTGTCTGAAAATTTATTGGTTCCGCTCTAAAGCAATTTCCTGAGTTTTGCTGCTGCGCTTGGGTATTGATTTCTATTTTGGGGAACAATGCAAACGAAGTCTGTGCAGTAATAAATAACAAATAAGGTGGAAAAACTCAAATTGTAAGGGACCATTTAAAACGATTGCAATTGGTATTCGTTATAAAAAGTAAATTGAATCTCTTACAAAAGTTTAACAAAATATTTTAATAAAAATTTATAAATTAAAAAGTCGCCATCCAACCAAACTTTGAGTCCCTAATGGTACTTTTATTTTTGCTTTAAACACAATAGATTTCAAAGCAATTCAACAGCTCGTATATTATAGCAGACTAGTTTTTCTTTTTTATTTGAACAAAAAAGAGCAGAAGAAACTCATTCCAACCAAATTGGCAATTGTACGGGCCACCCGAATAAAATGAAACTTAAATAAAATTGTTTTGTGTTCGAAGTTTTCTGTCTTGTCCGGACTTCGACGAGCTAAGAAATGAAAACGACAGCAGCATCTTCTTGCCATTATTAAAATAAAAGGCAAATTTAGCAAAAGTCAATAAATAAAGGACAACGAAAAGGACAATAAAACTACGATAACAATAGATATTGGTAAGAAGAATTTGCTTTTTTAAGTAAGTGGTAGCATCGAATTTTTATTTATTGTTTACTTTATGAGAAAAACATTTGAAAATTTTGCGATATAAATGCAATATAAATCAATTTAATTTTTGTAACTTGAATCAAGAATGAAACTGACGATATAATAAATGTTCGAATTTGAGGTTTAATTTTAAATTGATTGAAAAACAGAAATTTTTCTCGGAAAAGGTATTGATATTTTTAATCACAATCAAAGTAAAAGTTATGTGGTTTATAATGGCAACCATTATATAACAAGTGGGCACCTCAGCTGTTTTTGGAAATGTTTATTCTTTTAAGGAAACTTTCCATCGTGCAGTTAAATATCGGTTGTCATTCAGATAAGCCAGGTCGCTATTTACATTAAATATCTAAATTACGTAAAGGTGCTTAAAAATTTCTTAAAAACGATTTCTTGAGACGTGTGTGCACAACCTAATCAAAAAATTTCAAATGGATGGCTGAGTGCAAGTGTTGAAGACACCGAAACGACTGAACACCGGAAGTTCGACCGAAAATATCGCCACAGTGAAGGAAAGTGTTTAAAACGACGCAAACACCTCAATTCGTCACCGTGCTCAAGAACTCGACCTCTACAAAAAAGATTTGGCTCTGCATGCGCATCAAGAACAGCAGCCTGCGGACCACCAGTAGCGCTTTCATATAGGCGGTTATGTTAATAAGCAAAATTGCCGCATTTGGGTATCCGAAAATCAACGAGTGATTCACAAGAATCTAATGCACTGATGTCGGAGTCGTCACAAGGCCGTACTTTTTCGAAAATAACAGCGGATGAGACGTTACAACGCGCTGCAGGCTGAACCATTTCTTGTGTCCGGATGGTGTTACGGGTCATACAAGTTCCGAAACAATCGAGTTATTGCGCACGAAGTTCTCTGGTTGCGTGGTTTCGCATTTTGGAAACACTAATTGGTCACCAAGATCTTGCAATTTCTTTCACTGAGATTATGTTACGCTGAGCATCCGCAAACAATTCCAACTATCAAAGCGAACACAGAAGGCCATCGCCGAAATAGAGCCCCAAATTTGCGAAAGACTGATCGAAAATTTTACGAAAGTGATAAAGGTCTGAAAGAAAAGCCAAGGCGGCCATACGACAGATATTATATCACATAGATAATCCTCATGTACCTTCTTTATAATGCAATAAAAATTTTTGAGATAACGAAGCAATTGCTCATTTTATTTAAAGAATAAATTCTACAGCTCTAGTTGGTACACCCTATGCATACATATGCACATATACATTCACCCTTTCAAAGGAAAAGTTTGATTATAAATTTTTTCACTTTGCATGAATATGCGCGCATAAGTCCTATAAATAATAAAATAAATGAGACATTGAAATCCTATTAAAAACTGTCAAATCCATAGACATCGTTACAAATGAAATACAGCTTTAATCGCATAAAAATAAACAACTCACATTCAGGGTTAAATACTCAAACCGAAAAAATGCATTCTCATTTTCCACAGCAAGACTAGAAGTAAAAACTTCACGATCACAAGAATAGAGACTCCTTTTTGCCTTGGCCTTTGTCTGTCATCGCGTTTGACTTCTAAATCGACGTTGTTATCATAAATCTACATCGTTTTTCAATCGCGCTATTATGACATCATTTTTTATGGATCATTGGACGAACAAACGCTTTATTGAGGATTCCTGCATTTCCCTATTTCTTATTTCCGATCAAAAATGAGACAGACCTGCGTTCAGTACTTAGAACGTAATATTTCCTGTCAGGCTACAGTGACAACTGCGTTCGAATTGTCGCAGCGGCATTAAGACGCTCATAATTTAGAATTATGTCGAATTTGATAACTTGAGGCAAACGCAGCATCAGACATCATATAACCCTATCGAGAGAGCAACTAAAAGGGTACCTGCGTCAATGGCAACCCCTGTCAGCACTTCCTAAATATCTCATAATACATAATTCCTCATCTCCTGTGCTATCGCCGGTTGTTTGTTTCAACTCGTCCCGTTTTTCATCGCTGTCGTTTGCTTTAATTTCCTCCGCGATTCTGATGCGGAATTTTTGAGGCGCATGTTTTTCGTGCGCCATCTCAATCTTTATGTTTCATACGACAGATTTACAACCTTTAGTGCTTCGTAAGGTAGATCTCGTTTGCTAGCAATGGGTAGACAGATATAAAGCAATCCACTTGCCGGCATCGAGCAAAGCCTCATCGACATGGACAAACAAATGCAAGAGCACTCAAATTGTCGAAAGATGAAAGAAGAGTTAGACAGACGGACAGACAGAAGCACGCACAGCTTAAAGGTTTAGTTGAGATGATCGTTTGCGATGTTCTTATGGTTTTATGTACAAAGGTAAATAATACCGCTTCTTTTTATTTGACTTTTAGCCGTTTTTGCTGATGTTTTGCTGTTGTTTTTATTACCTTGCCGTTGTTAAAGTTGTTGATGAAGTAAAAAACTTACACTTCTCACCTGTTGCTGCTTAAATTGTTTTTGACCTTTAAATTAATTTTTACCTTTTCGGAGATGCTGAAGTCTCACTAACTCATCTAGGCCAAAATAAACAATTTTGAATGACAATCGGTAGTCTCAGTTGATATTGTGGGTGGTTACAATATTTTTTTAGATGATAATAATTTTTTTTCATTTGCTCTTAATCAAAATAAGTGTACACTAGAGCGTATCACAAAAATAAGTTTACTGGTGCACCGCCAGTTTGAAAGCTTACCTCTTTTTTATAAATAGATGATCCCTACTTGTTTTCTTTTTACAAATAGCTCTACCATTTGATGTCCGATCGTCAAGTATAGCATATCAATGTCAAGGTTTCAACGTTTTGGTATCTATCGTACCTTCGGTCAAACGTCGAATGGAAGAGCTATTGAAAAAAAAATTAAGTGAAAAATCGATCATTTATTTTAACAAATAAATTAATGTTCCCTTTTTGATTTTTTTCGATAGACCTGCCATTTGATGTCCGATCGTCAAGTTAAGAAATGCAGTGCTCGTTTTCCCAAGTGTGCCTTATTAGAAACAATATCTTAAAGTTTTGCGTGAAGTTGTATCTGGGGAAACAATGATTTCAGTTCTGCTAGTATTTAGATATTAAGACTTATAGTGCACTTCTCTTTCGATTAAAACATGCATTATGAACATATTGATAGCTACCTCTAGAACTCCTATCATTGTAAGCTTGAACTGAACGATTTTTGAGCTTTGTTCACAGCTCCGAACACGCACAGCAAACAAAACAATTGGTCCAGTGGTGATAGTATATGTTTAAAACGCTAGCCTTGAACTAAACAGGTGTCTTCTAATTAATGGCTTAGGACATTTTTTCACGTAATCATCACATCCTTGGTATGTTTGAGAGAGGAAAATTTTAGCCAAAGAGAGAAGTTTCTTCTTTGGCTCCCTATTCCTCTTTTGTGAAAGTTGTGATGTCGACATTTTAAGGTTTGACATGCCACCATAAAACGTACAATATCTGGTTTTTTATCAGCTATAAAACGTCAGCTGTTGCAAAAGTAATCAGAAAATTAAAAGATGGATAGCCAAACACTAAGTTCTGTATATTCCAGCTTGCTGCGGAGTACTATACTGCATCTGCTTGACTGAGAAAGTCCTAGTTATGAAATATTGAGGATTCCAGAACAATTCACGAATAAGTAGCCTATCATATATTAAGGAAAATCCCTATATAGTATAACATACATCAGATATTCACATTACGCAATTCTTATCAAAGTGATGTTTAATGGCAGTGTGAAAGCTAATTAAACCGAAATTGGAACATTAATTTTAAATCCCAGCTAAAAGGGTGAGAACTATCAAAAGAAAAAAAGGTTTGCTATATCCAGATAATATAAAAGCAATTGGGTATTATCGCTGGAATTTTACAAGTAGAAATGGCACTTTTTAACATTTAAACGATTTGAGTGAAACTATATGTCTGGTTGAGAGGTACCAATTTTTCTTTGTAAACCAAAAAATGGCATGTCCGCGAAGCAAACGTTGACTCAGAAAAATTATGTTTTTATTCGGGAACATTTTTACTGGCCGGTATAAAAGAAAATCTATATAAAAGTGAACTGACTAAATGTAAGTCTCACGATCCCAATAATTGTAATGTACCTAGGGGGGCAAAGGGCACAACGCTTGGGGCGTTTTTTTTTGTCGATGTCGCTAAAAATACAAAATTTGCTCTCGGTTGGGGCCGGGAAATGACCTGTTTGCCTCGGGTGCCCACTGTGCACGTTACGATACTGCTCGATAATGTTTCAACGCTCCTTGAGGCCTTGCTAGTTTTGAATTACAAAATTGGGTAATTACATATAAGCATTTATTATATTAAATGCTTTACATATTTCCAACCTTCCTTACGGAGTTCAGATGACTAACATTATTTACAAACTTTACGTACAAGACTTTTTCAATACTTTTTCGATGTTGTACGTCTCTCACCACCGCACGTACATACATACCTACACATATATATATATATATATCGATTTTCGTGGCATATTTCAACATTTGGACTTAGAGATAAATCGACTTGTTAAAAATGTTCCTTTGGTTTTTGAAATCGATTACTTCTTATCCGCTTTTTCGAAACTATTTACAATTCTAACGAAAAAAACCCTATATTCACTGAGCTGAACTCTTAGCTTACGCGCTTGACCAGCATCTCACTTTTAAAATGCGAGTCTTAAAAATAACGTGTTCCAATAACATAGAACTTTGTGAGCTCAAAGCTCTTTTATGCAACACATGAAACTACCCAAGATGTCTAACAAGATTGCAAGCTAGACCACACCAATATCTAAAGGGCTTAAAACGGCACGGAATATCAACATTTCATGACAGGCGGCAGTAGTTTAGTTCGGCAACTTTGGAACATTGTTGTTGCTGACCTTTTCTTGTTCTTTATTTGCAGATGGTGAGATGATGAAGTACATGACTGCTTAGCCAAAGCAAACGACGACGCCAAATCCACTCAAGATCAGCGATGTTCAAGGTCTGCTGCAGGCGACTGCAGCGTGCAATACAAACACTGTATTTTCCATGTTCTCGAAGGCGAAACACGCATGTGCCACGGCTGTGCACACGTACATACACTCCAGTCTACTCCTTGTCGAGTGTTGCTGATCAACTTAAGTGGCATCTAAGCCAACTTTTAACGGGTGCATCATTTCGGTGGTCGTAGGGAACAGAATGAGCGATAGAGAGAGAAACAGACGTTTGGCATCGATTTATCCGGCAGGTGCAAATCCTTTGTGACAGACACTCGTGTAGACGACGGTCAACGACTGGGATTAAGAATAACAACAGCGGCAGCAACAACTTGTAGTAAGTCAGTCATCAGCGGATTTGCTGATATATTCGTACCTTTAGCATGGGATGTAGTTGGTATTTCGTGCGCTAGATGCGCGTGTATGTCGCATGTTTATCACGACACATTGGCAATCGCTTTGGATAGTTGTTTTTGCATATTTTTACGTTAAGCTTAAGTTTGAAAGAAGTCTGATTGTTCTTCTTTAATCAGATGAGTTATGTCGTTTTTAATGAAGGATAATGTATAAGAATTTTTTATTTAACGAACGGATTAAATAGATCAGATCCATTTGATACGCTCAAGTGTTTAGTTAAGATCTAACTTAGAACTATCGATGGGAAAGCACCAAAATGGGTTTATGAAGGAGTTGCTACTCCCGCAACGCCTGTTTTACCATATTTCAGGAATATTGAAAGAAAAGAAGCCTTTTCTTCATATTTTACTTTTTACCTCTTTCGAAAGCCCATTTTTGACTTTTCCTATCGATTGCTCCAATAAATTTTTTTGTCCAAAAATGGAAGAAAACGAGTATTTTTTAAAAAAAAAATTTAATGAAAAGATGCAATTTTTATTCATTATTTGGATAATTCATACATAAAATTAAATTTTACTCTTTTTTCAAACATATTTGTGCTAAATTTTATGAAGTTTACGAAAATATAAGGTCCGGAGAGTTCAGATGTTTATTTATGCAACCAACTAAGGCAGAAATTTAACAGTAAAAGTGGTAAAAAGTCACCCTAACTGTCGAAGTTTTCCAAATGATGGTAAGGAAAAAATTTAAATAAAACCTCATCTCATCTCATCTGGAAATTGGCTCTTGACTAGGTGAAGGTACCCTGCACCATATTGATTGTAGCACTGATGTCCTTATTGGTACCGTCTTCAGGGGTTATTACACTGCCTAAGTAAAGTAATCCACTTCTTCTATGCTAGATTCGGCTACAGAGAAGCTACTGCTGGCACCAGTTTGGCAAATAGGCATGTTTGGTGGCGAGGAGCCATGTCGCACACATTCTACTAAAGAGGCACAACTTAAAATTTTGAAATTTTCAGAAATCGCAAGTTTTAGAGCTCGTGAACTATTTCTCAGAAATAAAGTGTGGATTACTTAGAAGAAGGTACTAACAGAATATGATTTGATCCTATCGATCACAACAACTTCGACTCTCCGCCACAGCTAAAAATAGGACACTTTTGCATCTTGCAGCCTAATTTCCATGGCAACATTAAGAGAGACAGAACTCTTTTTTGACAGTAAAATACAGCAAAAAATTAACTCATCAGTTTTAATGAGATAATACGTAAATGATAAATTTTCAGTTGTGCCTCTTAAGTAGAATGTGTGCGTGGTGCTCGCTGAAAATCGAGATTTGTAGAGTGTAGTGCTCTGCTGAGAACATCTTCAAGTACTTACTATCAGAAACAGGATTGGTGACAGCAAACAATCAGAAAATTAAATGTAACGAAGCTATCCTCTCATTTATATGCTCCACGATAATTCGAAGGCTTTTTATTTGTTCAATACACGATCTGTTTGGGCGAAAACGTGCTTGCTGTTTCCGAAGGAGTGGCTTTATGGATTTACTGACTCTGATGAGGTGGAGTTTTGTTCAAGCCTTGGACAAAATCGATAGAATAATGATGTCTCTGTTGTTCCACCCCTTTTTGAGTTTTTATGAGCCAGTCTTCAGGCATTCGTTTTTCTGTCTAAATTTGAATAAGAACAGGATACATATTGGGCGGGGAACTACCCAACATTTCGGCATTTATACGATATGATTTTCAAGGGACTGGCAGCCTTTGTTATTTCCGTTGGTGATGGCGGGCACAATGGAGTAGTAATTGCGTGCGCTTAAGGTTGATGGTCTCCGAAAATGTTCTTTTCAAAAAAATATTGAAGTCAAATGTTCAATATATGTTGCTTCATGCATCGTGAGTATTGGAATATTGAAGATTTGGTAGCCTCCCACCATCTCGCATCTGGAACTTAATTTCGCTACCAAAAATATTTTTATCTCAACACGCTGGCAAAAGATATTATATGCAATCAGGAAAGCTGCAGAGGATGGCAGGTATTCGCGGCGACGAATGACGGAAAACAACAGATCAACAGAACTAATCAGGCGCGTGTACAGACACATAATTTCTTTTCTTCAAAGGTTGGGGAGGAGGAGATGGGTGTGTTTGCGCTTATACTCTTTATCTTAATTTTCAAATAAAAATTATTTGGAAAATTTTTATTCTCTCTGTATATCCGCCTGGAACTGACACAATAAAAATTTTATGCCTGGGATCGCAGTGGTGTTAGCTCCTTTGATCTAATAGAATTTGGGATATTAGTAGATATTATTCCATAAGTTATACATACATTTAAATAGATTGTGAACGTATATGTGGTATCATTTCATATACAGGTAGTCCCCGACTTACGACCGAGATAGGTTCCTAGTCATCGGTCGTAAGTCGATTAAGTCGTAAGTCGAGTTTCATAAAAAATAACTAATGAAAAATATTACATACATACTGTACTACTAGTTCCAGCCATTTATGGGATGATATAAAATTATTCACTTAAACAAACGTATTATTTGTACTGAAATAAATCGAATCCTTGTACATACTACTGTTTTTTTTTTAATTTTTTCTCATATACATATTTTAGGGATTCCCCGAAACTATTTTAAGCATTTTCTATGAAAAAAATTGAAAAAAAAATTGGTCGTAAGTGCGAATAGTCGTAAGTCGAACGGTCGTAAGTCGGGGACTACCTGTATTTATTATTGTTGTCTGTTATAACTTCTAATTTTTGAACATTTGATAGCGCCAAATTTGTGATGCTATGGAAGCATCACAGGTAAGTTCAATTTACGCAACATAATTGTTGCTGCCAGTACTTCCTTACAGATTTCCTAAAATACACTGAAATATCGCCCAAGACTTAAAGGCAAAACCTTTATTGTGTTGTCTTTATGGCCACATTACATCGTTACTTGGTGCAAACAACTTTATTTGATGTTGCAACATGGTTTACCTCTTTGGTCTCTAATTAAAAACAGGTGCTTACGGGTAATGCGTTTGGATACATAGATTATTTTTACGATGGTTTTAATTTCTACTTCTTTTTTTAGTGTGTTGCTGTGTCTTGCGCTTGCACCACTCCTGATACGTGATAATTTTTTTATTATTCATGGAAACCAACATCGTTGGAGTTTCTTTTTTCTGTAATTTTATGTTCGTTTGCTTGTGCGATAAACAGTTTTGTTGCAATTACAATGTTCTTGATGATACTTTTAGCCAGTTCTTATGGGACTTTTAATTACGCGTTGTTTGGCGCCTCTACTAGATGACGTCAAAATGGAGCCATCATTTCAATTAAGTTAAGTACTCAAAAAAGTTTCAAAAAGTAACTATAATACTCTTGTATTTTATTATATTTGAGATCGTGATATGGAACCAGTTTATTTTGAAATCGTTATATTTCCAAAGTGTTCTAAGATAAAGAATGAAAATGAACTTTTCTCAGAGAATAATCTCAGCTTATTTCATTTCGTATACATTTTGCATTGCAATCATAATTTCCGGAAGTTTCAAACTCGCACGACTATTTGGCTCAACTGTGTTCGCAAATGCTGAACAGAAAATTAAAAAAAATGTTCTCATGGTACACCATTTAGAGTGTCGCTATCTAAAAGTCTTTGCCCAATTTCCAGTCAACTAAGAGAAGAACACAACATGAACCTGTTGACATTCAACTGTTGTCAAATGCAATAGCCCTGTCGACATTCCCACATTTCCTGTGAATCACTTTGATGTCTGGCATAAACTGCAACCAAAGAAAGCTGTCTTCAATGCCGTTGGATTGCAACACTCAATGCTGTGCTGTTTTTTTGAGCTGCCGCTGCTGATCTAGCTGTCAAACGAGTTAGCATGTCGTTCATATGTCAAGTCGACACTTTGACTTACCGTTCACCGCCGTTTGCTCAGAACATCAGCTCATTTGCCGACTACTTGGTTGCTTGCGTGTGATCTGCGTTTGATTTGAATTAAAAAACTATAGCTGCGATTTTTACTTACACTATAAAAATATGTTAGAATATCAATATTTAGTGAAATCTTGGATGCATTTGGTCCGCTCTTTAAATGAAGCACTAACCACAATGCCTTTCTCCATCGATCCTATCAGCTTTTTCAATACATCCAGTAGAGTAAACCAAGTTTTCGAGCTGTATAGGATTCTCATAGTGGCATACATCCGTTCGTAACCACATGCTTTCGAAACATATCCGATAGATTCCAAGCGAACTCACCCTTGTTCGGTGTCTTCGATACCACACAAGAGTTATTAAGTTTTTAACACTGAATAAATATTTATTACTGTTAATTAAATACCACTTGACAATCTGTCAATATAACAAAAATATTATTGTATCCAACGTCTTGAGTAAGTCTAACATTCAATGAATTCAGATTCCATCTGTCTATTTATTCGTCTGCTAATTATTTCATACCTATTGATCATTTTATACAGTTGTCGATGCATTACGAGATATGTGAAATTTTTTTTTTCATTGGAAATAATAAAGATAGGCTTACGATCTAGTCCTTGAGTCTACGTTAAAATTTTGAGGCTTGGATTAGGTTTTCAACGTTTGAAAAACATCAATTTTTTACTACCAGAAATCTTTCCGGAAAAACTCTGCCAACTTTGCTCTCTCAAAACTCCTTCAACATATGGTGTCCTCCCTTCTCACTGTTGTTGTTTTCGATAGTTATGTTGTGAATATGATTCCATATGTTGTGGCCCTACAGAGCGCACTGAAAGTGATGAGCAATAGATAAAGTCTATACATTTTTACGAATTGTATTTAAATCGAAATATCTCGACTTCTAGCCACGCCTGATTATCAAACATTCTTTTGAGACGTAAGCGTTGTTATCGGTCTTAAAACTTTTTCCTTACCAAATTTTATTTTAACAAAAGACTTTTGCAGTGCAGATAGTGCTGTGTTAAAAAAACCTTGCTAGTCGGCATGCAGTTCTTGTCAAGTTGCGCTGCTGTCGAAGACGTAGCTCAAAGTTGCTGCCAAAAGGATTGAGTTCTTGCAGTTCTAGGAAGCACTTCAGCTCAAAACTACATCCACGTACGTACATACTCAAAAAGTGATGTGATGTGATGATCACCGATGCTGTTCGATGTGCCGCTCCAGAGTTTTTCGATACACAATGTCTTTCACTTTTAGAGCGCTGCACCTTTCTTCGTTAATCCAAGTGATTTTACTTAGCACTTGGTGATTTCTTATATTGCCAGATAATTTTTGTTTTCTATGCTACAACAGTTATTGAACAATGGCTTTGTATTATTCTTTCAGTAGAGGGCTCTGTGATCTATGTTAGTGGATGTCGCCCTCAACTCAGCCTAACATACAATACCGAACTCTAAGTAAAAAAATAACAAATTTTTGGTATATTTCTGAAAAGTTCAATGATTTATCTACTCTGTGATCAAATTTGAACATTGCGTAAGAAAATCATTCAGAAAGAACTAAGATTTATATAACTTCATTGCACTAAAAAATTGTACAAAAACCCAAATTTTGTTTTGTAGCCCACAAAACAGTTAAGATGTTCCACCAATCTGGCAATACTTTTCTGTAGCACCATCGATGACTTAAACTCTTTAGTTGGATGGCCATTGTAGTCGTCAACTTTTGATGTTTCGGCAGGAGTTGAAGTGCGAGTTTTCAACGTTCTTATTGCACCACTTTGTTGCACCACGCTGACAGGTGAAGAACGCAAACGCACAGCATTGAAGAGCCTCATCATCATCATCATCAACATTGTCGTTATCAAGCCTTTAGGCTGCTAAGAATAACAACATGTACAAAAACAACAACAACCATATTGAAGTAGTTCTCTAGAATACATTGCACCACATTAGAGCCCAGAACGTTTCATGTTCCTTCGTTTGTTTGTTTTCCGTTGAACTCTCATTTCTAATTGAATCAATGATGTTGCATTTTCAACTGTTCGAACAATAACAACAACAATGAAAACAACCAGCACTACAACGACTCTTCCTGACCAGTGCCTGACTAACCCAGGTTAAGCAGCACCAGTTGGCTGGTTGGTTGGTAGGTTGATGTGCCGATGTGTTTGCATAAATGATTTTGCAGTATTTAAATGAGGCATCATTGTAGCAGCAGGGAAAACTGAGAAACCGAAATTATATCGAAAAAAATGATCAGACATAATTCAATTGATGGAAACGAAGTTGTTGGTTTTTTTTTCCTTATCGTATTCGAATTCCAGTTTAGCTGTTGAACCTTCAACTAAAAGTGTTGATTTAAGTTGTTTATTTGGCATTCGGATTAAGCTCTAATTGAGTATTGATGAGAATCTGTGGTGTTAAAAGATGATTTTAACTTTGAATCTTTTCGAAAAGTATTTTTTGGAAAAATAAAACTAATTCTTTGATCATTCAAAGATAAAGATTATTTTTCAGTTATTTTAAAGGTAGACTGGGTACGATTTTGTGGTTATCGGTTGACTATACTGCAAAAGCTTATGAATACTCAGAAAATCAAAAGGTCCACTTGAATAGCAATAACTTTTTTCTTATATATAAACTTAAAAAATAGCAGCAAACTTTTTTCGATACATATTTATCTATTTTATTTTTATTCTCTCTTAATAGATTTACAATAATTTCATTATCAATTTCATTTTAACATAGAGAGAATAAGTTATTGACATTTTTGTTTTTCTGCAAAAATAGTGTTAATGCAATTTATTAAAAACAAAATACGTGGAAGAAAATCAATTATGTTGGGGGTGAGTAAGTAACTTAAGGTTAAAAAAGAAAAAAAAATGTATATAATTCTAGTACAATAATTAAATACAAGATTATAAGCATACAGTAATAACAAAACCTAGTGGAAGTGTGCGTTTATGACCGTATCGTAATATAAATGATGTAGTGTATTTATGGCAGTATATAATTCAAAAATATATTTTTCATGTTAAGAGATTAAAAACAAATTTATTAAACAGCGTAGTGCGTTAACCTTTCAACTTGGGTATAATCAAAATTGAAGAGCCAAAGTTTTAATTTTTTTCAATAAAATGGATATGGAAGAGGATCTTATACACCGTATATTTATTGGGAGACTGTTGAAAAGTGTGTATGATATAATAGAATAGGAGTTCCGAAAGAGAGTGGTCCGAAATGAAGGAGCTGGAACAGATGATCCCGAAATACTTCTCAGTGCATAGCGATCCTTTGTAGGGCTTTGCAAGTAACCTCCCCTAACGAAAAATATTTTCAACGTCATATAATAGTATAAGTGGCGAACCGGAAGAGTCTGCAAATTTTTAAATAAAAGGAAAGAGTGAGCTAATCGAGAGGAGTTACATATTATAGCATCCTAATGTACTATATACAACAGGATAATGGAAAAAATTTAA
This sequence comes from Meiosimyza decipiens, assembly GCA_963680825.1. Classification (NCBI taxonomy): domain Eukaryota; kingdom Metazoa; phylum Arthropoda; class Insecta; order Diptera; family Lauxaniidae; genus Meiosimyza; species Meiosimyza decipiens. Next base: position 54,182,244 of record OY804258.1, read on the forward strand.
AAAATTATAATATAATAAAATTTTAAACAAAAACAAAATACATGTTTCATCAGTTTTTTACTCAAAGTTCGAAAAATTAAATCTTTCTCTGGTAGCAACTCTAATAGGTTTTGTTTTTATTGATTGAGAATACACTGGAAAATGAGTAAATTATCGGTTTTTAAGTGATTCCGGACAATTCTACTTAGTACATGAGGTTATTTTAAAAAAATAAAAAAAAAACTATGAATCAAAATTTCCCCTTTCTATTTCCCCAAGGCAGGAGGGTTCAGTTAAGCATCAAAAAATATCCTTTTTGAAAATAGTATCTTTTGTTTTCAAACATTTTGTAGCAGGATCCTTATTTTTCTAAATATATTAGTCTCAAAGAAAACAATAATCACATTGTTTCTCTTTTGACCGCTTGCATTTATCAAAGATGAAAGTACTGCAAATGAGGCATTGATAACGATGTACCGGGTAGTACAGAAACCATTTTGGGATAGTTTCGCCATATCACAGGCTCAATGTATGATCTTGACTTTTAAGTTAAAGTTTTACAACAACCATCATGAAAATGAGCTACATATCATCGGAATTGAAGATATAGTTATGATATCCCCACTAAGAAGGCTTCAAAATATAACCAATTGCTTTTCAGACTAATTTAAAGACTTTGTTGAGGGTGTTACTGTCATAAACTCCATGTAAGGAATGGTTGCACAGTGATTAAATTTTGTCTTCCGCGTAAAATACTTGACAAAATTCGGCCAAGCCTTTTTCCATATCATTTTGTTGGCTTTTTATTATGATTTTACGAAACAGTTTAATTTTTATTGAATTCAAATTTAAGCTATATGTATATATATATAAGATATATTTTTTTTGTTCGAACTCCTGTTCTCGTTTTGACACTTGACAAATTTAACTCAATCATTTCTTCATTAAATTTTTGTTAACTATTTTTCGAAGAGATTATATTTTTGGGTAGAAAGACACAAATTAGGCAAACTAAGGCAAAAAGAGGCACCTAAAGTAAACTTTGGGCAAGTAAACCTACGCAGCTAATTTCTGCAGAACAAAGTTTCTGCACAAAATCGAAGTGAAGTTATTTCAATCTATTGTCCGTACTTTTTGAGATATTTCGTTTCAAAAAATTTTCAACAAACTCCAAGTAATAAGTAAGAAGTAAAATAGTTACAATTTTGAAAGTATACATAAGTAAGTAGATAAAATACTGTTTCCTTGACTTTTAGATAGCGAAATCCTTGATAATATCGTCAAAATCGATTTCTCGTAGTAGATCACTTTCAATGCAAAGTAGTGATAGTGCATGCAACCTTTCCTGCTCCATCATAGTACGACAAGGATTTTTTAATCTCTTTGGTTGTGAGAATGATCTTTCTGCCGCACAATTTGTAGCCATCAAACTCAAGGATATACGTAAAGTAATATCTGCGTTTGGAAAAGCTGATGTTTTTTATCTTCCCACATTATCTATCCTAAGTATTATATAAAGAGATAAAGTTTGTTTTTTTGTATGTAATGGGTATTCTCTGTAACTAGTGCTCTGATTCTAAAAATTATTTCGCCAATAGAAAGCTACACTATATTTTATTTTGATAAATAAGGGGTGTGGCACCTTTCATGCAATCAAAACACTTAAATCGCTATACCTTTGTTCCTATGATAACTAGAGTCTTAAAATTAGGTGATACGATGCATATGGTCTATGCCAAATATCTCGCGAAATATGGACAGGATTACATAAAGAGGTGTGGCACCTTCCGTGTAACAAAAAGACTCAAAATGCTATATCTTGGCTCCTATCATAGCAATAATTTTGAAATTTGGTATTAGGATGTTCATAGATTATACCAAGCACCACACGAAATATGGACGAGATTAGGCTACGGGGCTGTGGCTTTTTCTATACAACAAAAACACTTAAATCGCTACATCTTGCCTCCTATACCATTAATAGTTTTGAAATTTGGTGGTAAGATGTTCATATATAGTTTTTAGAAAGTGCCTCATGAAATATGAATGTAAACACTAAAAACGCCATATTTTCGCTTTTTTCATTGCAAGAGTCTAATGATTTCGTGTTTGGATGCATATGTTCTATGCTAAGTACCTCGCAAAATAATAACTGGAATAGATGGCAGGGCGTAGCACCTCTCATGCGATAAAAAATCCAGCTTCCCTTCGTGTATCTCTTTTCAATATGTTATCTTCATTCATGACGTTTCACAATAAATCAAATCTGAATGAACTTAGTGCATTCGGAACAGTGAGTTCATTTTTATTTTATTTTTTTTTTTTCATAATAAAACAAATAAAGTTATATCAAAATTTCAATATCTGGTGCCCTCTCCGCGGTGATGCTATAGACCTGTGCTTAGTGTGGCTTATTATAAATCCATCACTGCCTACAGTTTTTCATAATTACTATTTTCACACTTCTCACGATATGAATTTCCAAAGGAAGGCAATAATTGACCACCAATATATAACAACGTTAGAAATCTATGCTTAAAGCGTCGAAAAAGCAAACATTTTAAATGTGAGTCTAGGACTCTCTACTTCTCCTTTAAATGTCGATAGCAATAGCAAGGAAAAGTTCAAGGGAGAGTTGAAAAGTTATTTAAATTTTGCTTGAATAGATTTTGCTTGAATTGATCTGAAAAGAGGAAAACGAAAATAAGGATTCATTGTGTGGAGCAAATCATACATACAATCTAATCACACAAGTAAACTTCTAGGTAGGTCTGCACCAATACTCGTACACGTTAGAATATCAATATAAAAAAACAACAAAAATCGGAACCAAAGAGTTGTCAATTCCATTCGAATGTTCAAAGCACAAAGGACGAAAGCTAACGTCCCTCTGGATTGAAACTGCGGCTTAGGATGACGCTGATGCAAATACAATGTAAGGAGCATAAGTAGAATAATCCTTTGCCTTCGGTGACTTAAGCGCTGCATTTGCGGCTCCGCCATAAAGACAATGAGATGAGAACCTTTTCAGATGAAGTGCATTCATCCGGTAGCACAATACTTTTCCACTTTGTTATTTTTCTCTTTTATTTACATATGTACCATGGTCTGCAGTTATCCTGAATTCTTGTTTTTTCTTCAATAAACGAACAAATACAACTGAAGGTTTGTTTTTTTTCTGATACGCTCGCCTACTGCAATCCAACGAGTTTCATCTGGTAAAGAGCGAAAAAAGAGTTCCAAAGGAGTTGAGGCAGATTTCATACTCTCGCCCTTATTCTTTTATTTTTATTAAAATGTCTTCTTTATATCTGAGGGTTTCAGGTTTTTTTCTTAATGCATCAAAGCAATGTTTACATGACAAAAAAACATATCCTTTTGTACTTCGTTCGTTTGAGTCTTTAAGGATACTCGTGTACTTAAAGTGAACAGATTTTCCCACTTAATGAGAAAACGAATATTTTAAAAGACTATGGATGGGCTCTTTACATTTTGGAATATTCTTCGGAGTGTTTTCAACTGCACTGACAACCGCAAGTATGTGATTTGGAATTTTTGTTTTTGTCCTTCAAGGATGCGTTTTTTGTTGCTGTTGCTGTCAGTGCTTAGTTTGTGGCAAATGTTGTCAGTACGCCCACAAGATAACAATGGCCTGCTCAAACCATAGAAGACATGAAAGTCGACATAAAACGATTTCATGCTTTAATGGAGTCGTTAAATCGTTTTTTTTTTAAATTGAGTTGTTATTTTTTTTTGTGATAGTATTTTCATTTTTTTAATGTCACACATGTGTAAATGTGTTACTGAATGATGTTGCTTGAGGGGAAATTATAATGGAAAATGGAAATTTTAATTAGTGTAAGAGTGTTTCAATTCATTTATTTTAAAGGGAAGTTTCATTTAAACTGTGCCAGATTTAGGGCGCAACTGAAAAGTCCCAAGCTACTGAAAAGTTGGGACCGGTAAGCTATGGATAAAATTAAATTAGTTTTTTTGTAATTAAAGTTTCAGGTTGTTATAGCTCATTACCTGCCTGAACTCTGTTTTAAACATTTTTTTTTTCTAAAATTCAAGACATGGAAATTTTTTTTCCCAAGGAGCTTCAAACATTTCTGATGAATAGCAGATTTTTCTACCATGTGCATGGGACATATATTTAGTCTTACACTTAAGAGAGTATTAATCTGGCCCTGTTACACTCATAAAACCTTTTTTCAGCTCTAATAAGAAAATCGTGGTTGTTTCGATCACTTTGAATTGCTGTATGCACATTTAAATTAAGTCCAGTTGATATTCTCACCATATCCCGATTTGACTGGTGACCGTACACAAAAGAAATAGTTTACATGCCGCTTGAAGACTTAACCGAAATAGACGTGACGAGACGTGACGAGTAAGTTCGAGTATATGTAAGCCAATGGTAATAGCCAAAATAAACAGAAGTAACTGATCGAAAGTGAACGAAACATTTTGACGAGACGAGTTGTTCCGTAAGAACCGAACTTCAAAGCGTTACTACTCGTCATACCAGCTGTTTGCCGGCACGCAACAATATTTTCAAAGTAAAATTCAACAATAAGTAATTAAAATGACAGATTTTTTTTGTAATTTCTAATGTGAGAGATAAACATCGAATTTATCTGAAATGCCATCCAAAATATGTTAATAAAAATGAGAGGAACAAAGCATGGAAAGGGTAGCTGCAAAATTTTGTTTCTTTAAGTTTTATCTTAAAATTTGGGAATAATGTAAATAGTTTATGTATGTACCTATTTATTATCAGTAATTTCACGCATTTTTTGCTTTTGGCACAAAATTTTTGGTTTGCTAAAATATTTTTTATCTATGGGATTGCAGAACAGCTGATCTGTTTCGATTCGTTTGCTAACGTAGCATTTTGGATTAAATGTCAAAACAGACGTAACGAGTACAAACGTTCGTTCAGCTGTTATCGTCTCGTCCCGTCTATTTTGGTTAAGGCCTGAGATGTATTCCTATAAGGAGCTCTAAAGCTCTCATATGGCTTATTCTTTTACATTGCCATTGTCAAAATGACATTTTGAATTCTTTATTGAATCTTACTTTAGCATCTCTTTTATATACACGCATGACGTTTCATATACATATATGCGTCAAATAGGTTATGAGATATAATGAATTTAATTCCTCTCTTATATGGGAGGGCGTGGGCCCATTTTTTTCAAACCTAACAAAGCTTAGACCCTTACATAAACTGTAAGCAACATATGTATCAAATCGTGTCCAACTGCGTTAAAAAGTTGCTCAGATTGAAATAAGTATTTGATTTTTTTTTTATATTGGAGGCGGGGCACCGATCATTTTTCATTGAATCTTACTTTTACCTTTTATATATATACCAAGTGAAAAATCTGAAAATCTGATTTTTCAGAATATATAGAAATTACTCATGGGTGCAAGCCTTTGTTGGACCGTGTTATTACTGGGGTGAATTCTAATGATTCCTGTGAATGTGAACAGGAAAAAAAAGGACTGCCGTACATTTTATTGCGATATATAGCAAATTTTTTTATTCCTTCATCAAGGATTAGACAAGACACTCGATTGAATATCCTGCTGTGAGTTCAGTGCATTTAAACCCAACGCCAAAAAAAGTTTTCAAACGATTTTATTGCATTTAAATGGAGTCATAATTAAAAAATGAGATTCGTACTAAAAATATCTAGTAATCACTGCAATTTTTAATTATTTAATAAAAAATTTGGTATTAAAAAAGAACAAAAGACTTCAATGTAAACAAAAAAGATGTCTGATAAAATCTTTGAATATTACAAAGACTTCTTTGAATATTACAAATATTTTGAGAAAAACATGAACACAAATGATTGAAATTTTTTAAATAAAAAAAAAACTATTAATTTTAAAATTGAACATTAACGTGTTAATTCAATTACGGTCTTGATGCGTCTCGGCATTGACGAATACAAGCTTTCAATATCCACTTGTCCTATTTCATTCTGCCACACATGGAAAATATCTTTTTCCAGAATTTTGGTATTGAAGGCTGTTTTTCTGTGATTTTTTTGCCCATAGATAATGTACCAAAACTTCTCAATTGGATTGAAGTCAGGGCTGTTTCCGGGCCAGGATAAGAACTTTATCCCCAATTTATCTTTGTGATCTTTAGCCTTTTGTCTTAAAAATAAAGATTAAAAAAAAAACTTAAGCTCCACAGATGAATTGCAAAATGCTTACGATTTTTTTTTAATTAAATTTTTGATATATTTTTGAGCACACAGATCTCTTAAATAAATTAAGCTATAAGCAACATTTTTGTAATGACTTACTTGTTTGCTTTGAATAATAAAAATTAAACTGATAAATTACACTTTATGGGATACTCTTAGTTGAATATTTTTGAAAAAATGCTTAATCTAAATCAAAAACATTATAAACCTTTGCTACGATTACTTAAGGGGGCGTAACGCGGCTAAGGAAAATAGGGTTTCATAAATTTACGAGTAAGTGGAACATGTTGTGAGAGGACAGTTTTTATGTGACACCACGTTGAACAGATATAAAACATGAAAACTTTTGGCAATCATTCCAGTTTTTCCCTGTTATTAAAATACGGGGTGAAATTGAGTTTGGTTATGGAAGATCATTTCTCGTATCCTTCAAACTTATTTATTAAATTCTTACGAGATTTGAACCAAAACTCTACTTCTCATAAAAATATTTAATATTTGTAATGAAACAATTACATCTAAAGCTATAAGTTTACTTTTTAAAACAAAAAAGTAAGAAGTAGACTTTTAAGTGATAAACGTACATCGAATCTGAAAGTCTTTTACATACAGGAAATTAACCCTAAATGTTCGTACTGTAAATACCATATCCATGAAATCATAGCCATCGAAAAAAAAAACAATATATTTCGTTACCAACGTTTGAGGAGCTACATACTTCACTCGAGTAAAATACTCAGTTAGCCCACTAACAAATTTCGATATTAACATCAGCGACCATGTTGCACCGAAATTGTCGCCGCTGTTTTGGGCGCGTTTGTCTATGTCAATTTTAATTTATGCGCGCACTGCTGCAGAAGGTCAGTCACCAAGCCAGAGGAAAATGTACGCTTACTTCCGCTACGATAGTTTGCTACTTTGTCATCGCGCTGCTGTCAGAGCGTGAATTAGGATGCGATCAGAGTAAATGAGTTTGTGTGAAAGCCAACAAGTCCATTTGCTGAGAATCTGTATACATTTGGAGACGAGGAAAGTCTGCCTGCTCATTTCACTCCGGCTTCGGTACAATTGGCTTTCACTGATGGTCGCCAGTCCATTAATCTAAAACGCTTCCAATAAAAACCACAATATCAACACAACACAGCGCAAAGCAATGGCAGCAGCAGCTATGAAGACAAAGAAAATTTTAGCTGTTGCTGCTGACGATGCACAAACGCTGACTCTTAGCCGCAATAACACACCAACATAGATAAATGGAAATTTTTCAATTTTCCATATCGCTTCTTGGGGAGTCATCGTTGAGTTGAGTCGCGCGTAAAGTTGCGCGCAAAACCGCGCAGCGCGTACAAGACTCGTAAAACGGCGCTGACGTTTTGCACTTGACGCAAAATTATTGCAAATTGAACCGAATCGCGGCCAAATTGTATTGCGTAGCATGCTAAAATCCAACCGCAGCCAAGAATGATAGTGCCAAGTGTGGCAATGGAGGAGCGCAAGCATTAAGACGAAAGCAGAAGTAGAGGAAATCGACGCATAAAAAGCGGAAAGGCAAGCGATTCAACCATAAATCCCATTTTCTCCATGGCGCACTTTAGGAATTCAATGTTCCACACAACACGTTGTATTGACATTGTTGTTTTTGTTTTTACTGTCTTCTGCTTTTGAAACCATACATGGTACGCGCTGTTTCGCCGGTCACCATCAACCGCTTCCGTCCGCTTTTGCATATTGTCGTCTAAGTGGCAATTTGTAGCCACTCACTGCACCATATCATAAAAGTTAAACTCTGATCCCTTACCGACCGCTCATAACCTTATGATTTTCCTCCACATCACTTGTAAACTCCTTTCGGTTTTACTTTAGTTTACTTAAAATTTTTTTTTAAGTTGGTTCTTGGATTCAGTGCTAATGCTAAACAGTGTTGCCGTTCACAATTATAAAAATGTTTTATTGAACAGAGGGAAATATTTTCATGGTGCTATCGAATGAGCATTGAAACGAGCGGGCTTCACTCCCAGCGATTGCTTCATTAGTTACTGTCTATTTTCTGTAGGTATTGTCAAGATATCAGCTCTGGCATCAACTGCGGTATGTGTAGTCCCTATACTTTAACGTACATAAAGTCAAAAAAAAAAGCAGAGCAAAGTCTCATCTATAGTTAGAAATCAGTTTTATTCGGTGTAAGACGCTTCAAATGCTCTTGAGAAAGTTTCAATCGAATGCGTTTTTGTTCCAAAGAACTGTGCGTTATTCATATGGCCTCAGCTAATTTAACTTCAGTTAATCGGTAGACTTCCATTATTATATCCTGAACATGATCAACCATAACTCGAGACCTTCACGTTCGAATCTGAAGGGTACATTCCTCAATGCAAATCAAAATTCAGTTAAACTTGAACTATGACCTGAAATAGTGGAATCTGTTGACATAGAAGTCCAGTCTTTTCAATGTCATCAAAAATCTCTGTAATTTTGAAAATTCTTTGACTGAAAAGAAAAACAACAGAGAAATGGCAACACCTATCAGAATATTGAAGACGCCGCAGCGGAAAAAATTGTCTTTAGCCACAATTTCCTTTTTCCAGCTTATTTCTTCTGCTCTGCTTGCGGAACAAAAAATATTTTGTGGCTTTTAGCGTGCAGTGGCAACGCTCTGGTTGGCATAAATTATTTTGATGCAGTTCGCGCGGTTAAACACAAATTTCTCAAATGGCAGCACCCGCTCACCTCCTCATCCACTGACCAAACAATGCAAATTTCGCAAGACGTTCACTGAAAGCGGAGGGTTCGGTTGGAGCGGTACTTTTATTGCATGTTCGGAATTTTCTGTGGTTTCTGTTACTTTTTTTTGTGGATGATTGTCTCCGTTTCACAGCTGGAATAAATTCAGCTCAGCTCAACTGAAATTATTTGCATAGCGACGCTTCGATGTTCACTGAAGCGCATCGCATGTGCAATAAAAATATTGTCAAAAACAACAACACAAAGAACTACAGCAATAATAGCAACGCAGTAAGTAGCTGACAACAAAAACAACAAAATCAGTGTTGCCACATAATTTGTTTTTTACATGCCTGACGCAAATTGCGCGAAGCATGTAATGACTTGTAATTGTTTGTATATTGTTTTCAGAGCAGGAAATGGGTATTGATGGTTTTATTCCAGGAATAAAAATTTGGAATCGAAAAGCTTTGAATTTTTCTAAGAAATTGAAATTCAGATTCGACTTTTGGAATTCCATGGCAACAGTAAGTGATTACTTTGTCGATTTCGTTCCAGGAATATAAATTTGAAATTGAAAAACTTTAATTCCATTGATTGGAATTGAAATTTGAATATTACATTTTCAATTTAAGAACAAAAGAATTTTGAAAACATGTATTTGTCATTGTTGGACTTGAGTAGGAATTTTCATCCGGCGCTATTAGGAATACGGTCGACTTGGGTAATCGGACCATACCTTAAGCGGACCAGGGCTGTTCAGGTTCTTATAGGGCTTCACATAGAAGGTCATAATTGAGCCTAGCCCACTCCGGTCCTTACCAGAATCGTTCAGGTCCGTTAATAATTTGGCAATATTGATCAGGACTGAATGAAATTTCATAGGATTTTCCCTAATAGGGCTGAAATATGGCTAGTCTTTCCCATACCTAAATAAAAATCTTAATACGTTGCCTTCTAATAAAAGTCACACATGGCTGCCCGTAACAGGGACCGCCATTTCTAGCTTGATTTATAGAAATTTCTACTCGGTACATTGCACCTTTGGTCTAGTTAAAGCTTTAATTGGTTAGTTAACACAAAAAAAAAATATGAGTCTTGACTCCATAAAATTTTTCTCACATAATTCTTGGAAAGTAATTTTAGTTAAAGTTCATACCCTTCTTCCAACTATCTGAAAGCGACCAGTGAAACATTTTACAATTGCTAACTCTCAGCGGACTGCGACCAGAAGGCTGATAATATTTTCAATATTTCTATAAAAAACGTCAAAACAACGTCTAATGAAAAATATAAGAGTTCTATCCGCAGGCCAAAGTATTCATGAGTACCTGTATTTTTGTAAATATATTTTACGAAAGTGCTTACTTTGGCACAAAAACTACACAAATCATTTAATCAGTTCGTGAGGATGTTGCTGAAAGCCCAGGATTCAGTACATAGGTCAAAAATGGAACATTGGAGAAACTCTCTATAGGGTATTCTCACAAAAGCTATGTGTATTCATGTTTACAAATTTCAATTGACTCTAGCGCTGAAGCTTAAAGAACACGGACAGCTAAGGAAGTTCGTTTAACGGTGGTTGCAGAGTTTTCGAACAAAATCATCTTCAGCGATGAGACTCATTTTCATCTTGATGGCTTTGTTTATCGTTTGTTGCTCAGGAAACTCACGAGTGATTGTTGAATCATTTTGAAATTTTTACTCATTTGGAAGGTATTTTATAGAAGTTTGTCATTTTATGTTCAAAACTTATCTGGACTATTCATTTCTATTGTTGGTCTATCATTTGATTTTATTACCTTTAAGAATTCTGTCAGTGTGGCGTTTTCAAGTCTCTGGTCATATTTCGCCAACGTTTTTGGCCTGTACTTGTCCGAGTTATTTCTAGTGTTTTTAGAAATTTGGTTACTCATCGTCAAATTAGTCTCTTAAAATAAAACTTTAAATGTTTCCTACCGTCTACCGATTTCTTTTAATTTCAATATCACGAACTGCGTTTCATATTTCATTCCATCATTTCCCAAGGTTTTTCCATGATATCAAGTTCCACAGAGAGTCAGACAGATGAGCATAGTACATACGGACATGAATTTATTGGCTCAGGTGGTGACGCTGATCAAAAATATATATATTTTCCATATCTGTAACGTCCTATTCTATGCGTCACGTACGTTTTATACCCTTCTTCACTGAAGAAGGGAATAAAACGTCTTCTTTACTGAAGAAGGGTATAAAAACGGTTTCGAGAACTGTTTTAGGATATGGAGGCATAAACATGAAAAAATTGGAAAAGGAAAGGCAACATATGTGAAGGCGATTATTTGGTTAAATTTTAGGATCTTCAGATCCATTAATCTGGCACGTTTGACTTTCAGGACGAATTTCAGAGAATGTAATTTTCTGTTAAAATACTATAAAATAAATTATATGTCTGTAGAGCATCCACTGTGCAACACATCAAATTGCGTCTGCTTCATTTGCACCAACCGCAGTTATCGTAGTTATAACGCGTAAGTCTTAAATAAGGCAACACAACATCGGAATATTGCCGTCTGTAATAATATCTTTATCACTTAGCCTTGGTATATATCAAAAATTTTGCCTGATACTTATGTCTAAGCAAATCATAAGTACTTAAGCATTACCTAAGTTTTCTTTGAAACAATACTTAAAATCTTAGCTCGAGGATAATGTGTGAGTCTTAAGTGAAATGGACTCAATTCTTAGGTAAATTTAAAAAAGTTTTTCATTCTGTTTCTGTATGGATATTAAAAGTAGCTCATTTTTGTTAGTTGAAAATTCGCCGGATAAAAAGAGATGAATGCTTTCTAAGTATCTAATGCTAAAGACGAAAACGTCGCGGGCAACTAATTCATTTTTGCGTAGATTAACCCCTAAACGAACTTACTCTTGCATGTTTTCCATTTTCCTTTCCATTACCGTAATCAATGTAATCGACATTATTTTCCAATTTCAGCCAGATGAACCTAAGTGCGTTTACATTTGCGCTTATGACTCAATCAACTGCAACGAAGTTTAACAGCTGGACGCATTGATATTAAGCTTGAATGGCACTTCAAATTCAAGGACATCGAACACGACTGCACAAAATGTCAAATACGAATGCCGCCAGCATAATGACAGCAGCAACGCCAAACAATAACAACCTATCAATGCGTGCGATCAGCCTTGATTGCGGTAATAAAAATATAATTTTTACACTTGAGTGGAGGAGTAACAACACAGCAGAAGGCACTTAGTTACCGCTATGTTGACAAAGTCAGTCATATTGACATTTCTTGCTTAGGGTGCAATGGCCACCACTATGAAGGATCCTCTAACAGCAACAACAGCAGTAACCCTGATTCTTTTGAAAGCAATCTTCATTTAAGCAAAAACATTGCTGCAACGTAATAAATTGAAATGCGTTCGGAAGAATCGTTTTACGGATGCTGATGTTGATGTTGATGCCTGCAGGATGCGAGCCACAACGAAAAATCTGCACCTCAATGTTTTCTTTTCTCATGTCAATTTCTGGTTCGTCATTGAATGTTGTTGATGCGCTGCGCTTAAATTCATTTGTTTGCCAATAGCAACCGCAGAAGTTAGAAATAACAGACGTGCTGCCGATACTATCTGTGGAAACAAATAGAGACTTTGGCTGAGTAGCCCCTACGTAAAAATATTAATATCAGTATGGTATCTATTGACGTTGTCTTTGAGGGCTACTGTCAATGCAATATAGCGAATATGGGGTGAGCGATCATCTGATCTGAAAAGCGAAGACTTAGCTGCCCATTCCGTCATGAAACTGACATTTTGAAATTAATGTACATTTCGATGATGTTTTGGTTGTACGTTATATTCAAAGATATGGCCTTTTACGTCGCACTTATTTGCTGGAAATCGGATACCTGTAGACATTTGGTAGGAGTTTTGACATTAAATGTTGGAGCGGTCCCATAATTTTTTCAAAATTCAAAAGGCACTAGTGATCCAGTCGTCCAGAAGACTAAAGTCACATTTGACCTTGTCGTTGACTAGATTCAAGACTTCTAAGCTTAACGACTAGCTAAGTTGCTTTTCACTTTGTTTATAGTAACGTAGATGTCTTATTTGGACCTACATTCAAATTATATGATACTGCCCACATAAGCTGGATTCGGCTTTCTTGAAACTCCTTCTAAAAACCCTTCGCAAATCAGCCGTGCCTGATATGCAAGCAAGACTCTCCGACATCAGATTTATTATGGGAAGAGCTATCTCTTAAAATTACCATCAATAAAACTAAGAGTTTGACTATTCATTCAACCAGTGCTTACAATAATTAAATGACATCGAATCGCCCAATTGGGAAGGTCTAGCCGAAATCTCGTTCTCGGCGATAGTTTATCATACGCTGTAGTGCTTACACGTACGGTGAACTCTTCATTATTGCTGAGAGCGAGATATCGGCTAGCCCTCCGTTCTCGTTCACGGTTATACGAGAAACTATTTTTAATTAATCGAACATTATTTGATCAAACTTTGCAGTCATTACCAGAAACCGATATTCATGTGAACTACAAATAGAACAATTTAACCTGGTAGGTGATTTTATATGATATGGCTATAACCACATATATATATAATCCAATGTAAGAATTATTCTGTGTCTGTGAAGCTTGGTTAACGAACAGCGCTTTGCTATGAAATTAAAAGGCTGTAGCCAAAAATTTTCGTCGTCAAATTATGGAAATTAAGAGATCCTTGACCATTTTTAATATCAAATTAGTAATCAAAAGTCTGCATGATCCGATTTCAATTCAAATTCATCGGTGAAAAAGGAAGTGGGTGGCAGAAGGAAGTTGCGTAAGTCACCAAGTCTGTCCACAAGCATTGTTAAGAAGTCCTCGAAATTTCAGGAAGACAATTTGGAAACGATTGCTGGTAGAGAAAACCCGTGAGTCGCGGAAATTTTATTACAAATTTAAGTCTTTAGGTACTTGCGTGCACTATTTGCATTACTTGTGTGAGCTTTGTGTGCATTTGCTGATATAGTGCAAAACAAATGGCGAACTATCACGCCCCATTATAATGTTAGGATATAGCATAATCATTGAGAATTGAATTCATATCTTTATTTTCTTTTCTCTTAGGCGTGATTTCCACGGACATAGAAATGGAGATGGCATGATCGATTCAGGAGATGATTCGGATCAATAATATGTTTAGGTTAGAAGATAAAAGAAACATCAGAGGAAGAACTTCATTGTGCAATTGATACTACAAAAAGTTATTTTTCCGATATTAGAAATCTCAAAGCAAATTCATCTTATCAACATCTCTAACTACTAGACTTCGATGAATATTCAGCATTGGCCGCGATTTGTGATTGCGTTATTTGCTTTTGATGATGAACGTTGATAGCGGCAGTAAATGAATGAACTCAGAACAAAGCGAAAATTGCTCATATTTTTTCCGAAAGATAACAAAAAAATCAGCACATAAATAAGCGTACAAACAACGCAGGCTCAACCGCAATCAAGCGCACATAAAACCACAACCAATCCAATTCCATTGTGACAGCAAGGATCTGCAACTGTTCGTCCTCTACGTTTTCTATCTTATTTGCGAGTCACAAGAACCTCAGCAACAATAAATAAATGCTGAATCCATACAACGAAATATTGACACTGAATGTCTCAATTTCCTTGACAAAAAAAACATTGACTGGGCTGGCTGGCTGTCTGCATCCTGACGCTTATTGTACTCGAGCATAAAATATAAATCCTAATTACGTTGCTTCAATTCCTGTGTGTTTGCGCTGCCTTCATGTTAATGGATTTCTGGCTAGGATTAGCACCTCCGGTTGTGTGCATTGTTATGCCGGTTACTTCTTTATCTTTGGGAGGAATAAGTTTGCCGCTTATACCAGCAGTACAGTGATGCAGAGTGGCAAAAATTTTCCAGAAGATGTTTCAATAGAGAAATAAGCTGTAGTGTCTGTTTTAAGGAGACATTGTTAAATCATTAACTTCTTTTTTTGAAGTAGTGCCCAGTATTTTACAATAACGATTCTTCGCCATTATTTTTTATGCGGCTCTAAAAACGTTCGTTTATATTTTGCATTGAATGAAATCACTGTTGACAGACACTTCATCTGCCATAACAATGAAAATATTCTAATATCCTGTTCTGTTGGTTGGTTCGGATAAATTTTGATTATGGCGCCGCCTAATGGCAGATTTTTGATGCCTGCTCCTGCTCTTTGCTGATGTTTACACAGATGACCACAAAATTACGCTGTATAATTTAGGTGAACGTCCTCGCAAATAAAAAGCATAAAATAACTGAGAACTCCTTATTTTCTTAAAATGACGGCCTCTGGTGCGAACAACATCATTTATGCTGATGATATTTCACTGCCAACAACATTTCTATTAAAGAGCTCATCATCATCACCATCTTTTGGCTGCACAAATATAGTAATCATCGCAGGACATAATCCTGCGGCATGTATTAAATAAAATACAGTGCACTATGCCGCACCGCACCGCACAGCACGCAGTCAGCTCAGTTCTATTCTATTCACAGCTCCCTCCAGTCCAGTTTAGCTTCTGCTTGTAGCGAGCTATGTAGTAACATTTTATTATTCATTTGCACACTAAACAGCAAATGGATTCAATATCCTTGTTCCAGCAAGCGGTAAAAACAGTCAGTGTGCGTCAGTAAGTTGCGTGTTCTTTTGTGGAAAATCGCTGTGTTTTTCTTTCATTTCTCGTTTGTTCGTTAAAAAAATATTTTATGAGCTTATAAAAAATGTTGGGGAAATATTCGGCTATTCTTTTCTAGAAAATGATAAACCTTGGTTGTTTTTCTTCACCATTTTGTATTTATTAGACACCTCCTTTTTCCTGTCATTTATTTTTGCACTGAAAGTGCAGAGTCTGTGTTGATAGTTTTTTAAGCAAAAACAAGAACATTTTTTAGAATAACTTGTGAGTATGAGTAGCTTTGGTATTTTATACATAAAAAAAATTATTCGTAATAGTTCAACTCAAAACCTTAGAGATAGATCCATTACGTAACAATACCCTAGGCGCCAGGACATATTGATATTAGTTGAAATAGCGAAATTAATTAGTCGGACAATTAGCGACCTATTTATCTGTTTATCAAGCATTTTTCTGAAATAAAAATGAATAAAAATTGTGAGTTCAATATTTCAGTGAAATAAGAAATGGTTTTTTAAATAAATTACTTTTGAGTGGTAACCTGTTAAAATCGATTGTTTAAAATTAAAATGTTATACATTGCAATACTTTGAACTTTTGAATAACAAAATCAAACAACCTTTCTATTTGAAGAGTTTTGCTAGATAAAATAATAATTAACTTCAAATGAGAATAAATTAAATGTACAGTATTGTCGCAATAATACGCACGTTGAAAAAGTCACTTAATATATACATTATGTTCATCAAAGTAAGTACTGTGGCTCCACGCAGTTTGTCCTACATTTGAGGATGGTATGGCACAGCTGTCTTTGAACAATTTTCAACATTGTCCAATATTGAGCTCCAATGAGGGTATCTGCGGAATCGGCTTTATTTTCGAAAAAATAAACCAATAAGTCTTTCGTAAATGATATTTTTACTAATGAATTACTTCTGCAGTTTAGCTTTGAAGTTTATATGGGGACATGTGGGCAAAATCATTTATAAATTTTATTTCATCATTGCCCCTAAAGACTGTAAATGTCCTTAACTTATACACGGTTTTCAAATGGAGGGATTTATGTAAATGAAACAGAGCAAATCATCTTTTTTCTTTGGAAAATGTGAAGTATAAGACCCAGGTCGGAACCTCTGTAAAGTCCAATAAATTTAACATTCCCAGCACTTGTTTCTTCAAAATTTGACTGTGCTTGAAATATCAATCTTAAAACATTAATTTTTTATAAATTTTTTCATCATTTTCTATGTAGTTTTTGACATTGAATTTATCACTGGTATTGGTTGTCCTTTTTTTCTCACACGTCCAATACTGTCTTCCTCAATAAGCAAACACAATTTTGACAAAATGACATCAAAAATTTTGTAGTTTTGAATGATCTTTGAGACAGCTCCTTGTAAACCACGTACGACTAACTTATTTTTGTTCGTTGGCCTAGGGTAACACGTCTATGATTGTATTATTTACCTGTCTTCAGACATAGAATTGGTACGGTCCTACCTCCGCAATAGTAGCGCTGCTATTTTGATTGAAACCTTTTGATAAACTCGATCTTTGACTTAAATGCCGGTTAAATATCTAATATCGAGAGAGTTGTTCTCTTTAGATATTACTTTGAGGTCAGCTTACGTCGTTGAGTTTTGCTAGAAGCTATGACTCCATTCTCAACAATAAAAAAAAAAAAACTGCTTATACAGACTTTTTTCCATTCTACAAATTTAAGATTACATTACATTAGCCAAAAAATATCAATCAGATCTTTTTGTATTTTTTCAGAACCTCCTAACGAGGATGTTAATAGCACTGTATCATCGGAAAAGACACCTATGGTGCTAATTTCCGTAATGTCTCTAAAGCATAGACAAGATATGTCCACAAGATATATCTTTTGTAGAGTGGAGAAGATTCCGTACCATGAATTACTAAACAGTGTTGAGATTTGAAAAATATGATAAGATTAGATTTGGTTTTGCAAAGCAGTTCACATGAAGTGCAATACATTTCTTCACCAATTATGCTGCCAGACTATCTTGGCTTATAACTTTCGATGGTGATTTGATTTTGTAAGGGCATTTCACACAAAATTTCAAGACTTAAGGCTGGCGCAGCAGTAGGGTATTCAAATTTGATTTATCTCTTTAAATTTGCCATAGTTACATTCCGGTTTGTTAAAACGGATTGTACTAAGAGTACTCAAGGTATTTTTATTGCTAAAACTTATTTTAATTATGGGGAAAGCTAGCATATGGTGAAGTTGGAAGAAAATTTCGTTCAAAAATATGGTAAAAAAAAATGCTCCTGTAAACCATGCTATTAAACTTATCGGTTCAAGATCAGACGAGCAGAATTAATCATCGTGGTGGTCGAAACTGTA
This sequence comes from Meiosimyza decipiens, assembly GCA_963680825.1. Taxonomy (NCBI): domain Eukaryota; kingdom Metazoa; phylum Arthropoda; class Insecta; order Diptera; family Lauxaniidae; genus Meiosimyza; species Meiosimyza decipiens. Next base: position 54,200,264 of record OY804258.1, read on the forward strand.
TGCTGTGGATTTTAGATTGCTGGCAAAATTAATCCATTTTTTTTTTCGAAAGTCAAAATGGCAATGCATTTACTGTGAATAAAGCTCGATATCGAGAGATGATTAGCAACTTTTTTTGAACTCAATTGGAAGATATTGACGTACAGAATATGTGGTTTTAACAGGACGGTGCAACATGCCACACATCAGTGGAATCAATCGATCTTTATTAAGATTACTTTAGTATTCGGAGGACGAGAATTGGCCACCAAAATCATGCAATTCAACACCAGTGAATTTCTTCTTATGAGGTTTCTTGAAGAGTAAAGCTTGTGCGGATAATCCTCAAACTTCAAAGACAATATCATCGAGCGAATATTACCAATTTAACCTTCATTATGCGAAAAAGTTTTACAAAATTCTGGTAAATTATTGGCAGCCTGCCGAGCTAGCAGAGGAGGTCACTTAAACGACATTTTTTCTTCATTAACAACCAAAACTAAAGTAGTTTAGTTTTCAATAAAAAGATATAGAGATTTCACACATTTTATGTCTACTATTAAAAACTTTGAAAGATATTTGAAGTTTGAACACCTTTTATACAAGTTGAAATTAAAAATTTTTTTGCTGAAGCTGGAGTGTGCCAAAAATCTATGCTATTATTTGCTGGACAGTATCAACGCCTTCCTTGAAGCGATTAACTAATTACATAGTTCTGAACATCGTTCGACATTAGGAACCGCAGAAAATATAAAGCGCTCTTGTTCGTGAAATCTTTAACGACAAACCGTATTTGCCGAATATGGCATCAGATATTGCCACTACAGAGTAAGCGTTTTTAGCCCAAAGATGATATAAGGTAGATTTCGATGAATAGAGAGAGTATAGTCCTTGGAGGATTGGATTAATTGCTGAAATAAGCGTATAACTTGGGAGGGACCTACTTTGAAAGCGATAAAATAAACTTAATCGATAATCCCAAAATTGCATTTCAAACCTTTGGCATTTATTTTATTATAATCTCTAAGGTAAATTAGAAACTAGTTGCCCACCCCTGCAATATTTTGTGTTGAAATAGCAATGACTTTATAAATAAAGAGGCACTCATTATATTTTTTATGATCGACACAAAAATGCATACCTTTGTTGATATTACCCTTTACAAGGGTCGTTGGGTGAAACTGAGGACATCCTGCTGGTGACAAGATCAGAAAAACATATAATTTGAGAGTTTCATTTCCAAATCTGCTGTTGTCATTTGCTTGAAACGGCACAGTGGGCCACACTTAAAGGATATCCTTTAACGTATAAGAACATCAGCAAGGAAACACAACAACACCAACAAAAAAGCAGAGAAAAAAGGATATGAATAAAGATGAACATGACAAATAAATGCAAAAAACAAACTACAAACAACAAGCACATGACAAAAGGGCGAATTCAAATTGGTGATTAATCATTGTGGTAAATTGAAAACCAAATAGGGGCTGGTATCATTCTGATCAGCGGAAGGAAAAAGGAACGCAACCACCACAACCAACGTCAGGGCGTATCGTATGTTTTAATCTTGGTGAGAAGTTTTGCTGGTCACTTTGTCAACGCGCACATTAAATAAAAGAAATATTAACTTTTTTGTTGAATTTATTGCTCTAAGCGGATTATGAGAATGATAGAACCCAACTTAGGAAACTCGGTTTTAGACGAGCAATAGGTGTAGTCGCAGCAAGGCTGTTGACAGAGTTTTCATGGTTTTTCATCAGTAGCGCAGTATTTAATTGGATTGTTGGATGATTATGTTGATAACGATCTCCCACTTCTCTATCGTCTGCCTACCTACCTAATTAGGTCACTATAAGTGACTGAATCATAAATGAGGGTGTGCAATATATCAGTAAAAAGCCAACTTATTGAAAATTATGTTTATTAATTTAAAGTATTGTATTTATTTAATTCACAAAAATTAAACCGCATTTATTTCAAAATTGAATTAACATAATTTTTTAATGGGTTTTTATGTTTATTTACTGAAAAACAAAAACAATAACAAACAAAAGTTTATGAGATAAAAAAGTTTTGGCATTTATCCAAATGAAAATATTATTTTATTTTATTTAAACAATGTCGTGCAGTTTTCAGTTGAATTCATCGAATTCATATAACTTGCATTAACATAAAAAATGCATCAAATCAACTGTGATATTTGTCAAAGTGACAGTTGTGCCATAAATAATAAAAATATCAAACTCAATTAAGCGAAAACAAAATAATTTTGAACATTTTAATAATTTTAAATTTAATTAATCACCCGCAGGTTAATGTTTTTAACATTTTTTGTCAATATCAAATTTATGTATCAGAAATTTCACAATCATTTGGTCATCACAATCGAATACATGTTCGATTTCAGTCGAACGTTTAGAGTCTGTTTATACCCTACACTCAGGGTATATAAGCAAGTTCCTCGAGAACTCAAGCTATGATTTTTTAAATTTACATTGTAGTTTCCGATGTTATTGATATCTTTGAAATGATTTTTGACAATTGGTTTATGCCACTGGAAAAAAATATTATGATATACTACGTCTGCCCAGCACTTTAATTTAAAGTCCTTCAGTATTGTATGCACTTAAATGTGCATGAGAATGATCTGTTTTACCTATAAAAATTGTCCAAAGGGAAGATCGTATTAATTTGATACTGAAATGTAGTTTATTGTTGCGGTCTATATTATTCAGTATTTAAACTATACGAAATGGTAGATATGAATTTATTAAAATATTGGCATAGACTTTCTGTAGACATTTTGTTCAGTACTACTCTGATTCGTATTGCAAAATGAAAAAATAATGAAAAATTATTATAACAATACAAATTCCTTTTCAGATTGGCATTGATTCCAAGAAATGTCAGTGTAATCTAGGTTTTTATCAGGATAAGTCCGATTAGGAGTTGTGCTTGTTTTTTGCTTGTATATGTACACGGTTAGAAATCTTGGAATAAATTTTAATACAAGCGAAATACTACAAAGATTTTTAATACAATTTTGATTACATTTAATATTTTTGAATAGGTTACAAAATTTTGTAATATATTTCATATTGAAATTTAATATAATAAGTGTTATATTTGATTTTTAAGCCAAGCTGTATTATATTTTAATACTTGTTGTATTAAATTAAAAAAACAAAAATTACGTTGCATTCACTAGGATTCGAACCTGGTTCTTTTTTAATATAATGGTTCCACGCGCGGCTTAATGACATCAGCCAACGTAGCAGTTTAATTTGGTCGGCTTAAAGTATATTCGAATTATCAATTGACAACTACGTAAATTGAAAATTCAATATTTCATTTTGTTGGAAAACTATTTAAGTTTTAGTCGATCACATAAATGATGGAAGTGGCTTAGTTGGTAAAGATGAAAATATTTCAATAGTGGCATGATGGCGACCTAGGTTCAATTCTGATCGGTGACAGGGGAAAAAAAAAGAAATTTCCCTTTAAAGTTTTAAAAATACAACTCAAATAAATAACCACAACTTATAGCAGCAGCAGCATTATATAACAAGGAGACGGAAGATAAGGTAAAATTTTTTTTTTAATTCTTAATAAAAACGAGTATTAAATTTTAATACAAATATTGTAAAAAATTTATTCCAAAATTTCTAACCGTGTAGGTATATATTACCGGCTAAGCTAGTTTTTGGATAAGCTGGTTGTTCCTAGGCCAAACTAGTTCATCCGAAGCGTGTTAGGAAAATTAGTATTAACACTGAGCGACAGAGTAGATCTATATGTATATCGCATCACACACATATGACTCCACAATGCAAGTTTGTGGCTCAGAGTTTTGATACGAATTGGGTATACATTTTCATTAAAGTTGCTGAAATAGAGATATTAAAATTCATTTCTTGATTAATGTACTTTAAACCGAAGCGAGTCATGAAGGAATCGTTTTTAAACAAAAAATAATTGCATAATACTGAAGCAAAGCGGCTTGCCATGCCCACCTCTGTGAAATGTTAATCGTTTATCGGAAAAAACAAAAAATTATACGAAGTTTTTACAGATAATAATAATTGTAGATAAAGATAAGCGTTAATGTGTTTTGATCTGCATAAATTACTCACTCAAAAAGCATTATCCTACTGCAGTGTTAACTGTTATCCCCGCTGCTGGAAGCATGTGTTGCACAAATGTCAGCAACGTAATCAGGTCTGTGATAATGAAGTAACACACTCTGTAGCTGCAGAAATATAAGGGATGTTACCGCGATGATGGGTGCTGCGCAAAACATTTTAATTCTATCCCATCGAAGATTGAAGCCACTCTACCAAGGGTGTTGAGTTTGCATGCATTTTTCTAATAAACCACTCCCCGAACAGATCAGGCAGAAAGACAACAGTAGTGGCAGCTGCGCATGCGTGTGTGCTTCGGCTATGAAAATTATTACGCCGCATTTTAAAAAAAAAAAGTATTGTGTTTGGAATGCCGTGAGCATGCGCGGCGCACTGAAAACCATTGAAGCATTGCAGCGCAGTTTGACAGGCTTCAAATTTAATTTAGACTCTGACAAATCGAAATTTATTGATTTTACTAGCCCATTATAAAGGGATCAATATAATCGTCAAATAATGAACGTTGCAAGTTAAGTTGTTGTGAAAGCTTTGTTGTAGTAAAATTTTGCAGCAACAATAAAATTGTTCCGCGGGCCCCTAGGCTGAACATTTGTTGCGGGCCCTGCTGAAAAATGTTTTTGACTAAAAAATACAAAGAAATTTTCCGAATACAAAAAAAAATTATTTTTACGACTATAAGTATTAAGTAAAAAATTGCTGTCCAAAAAAAGGGGCGCAGGACCCTTGGCTACAGCCAATGAAGCCTATGCTTAAACATGGCCCTGACCATGCCAATCTAAGCGTTGGCATAGCTCTATCCTTAAAACTTAAATCAAGGTGTGCGCGTATTGAACTCCCCTTAGGAAATTTTGGCATCGGTGCTGCTTGTTGAATTTCCTGATCCAGATAAGGCGAAACAGTCCATACTTTGACGAACAATCGCGTAATAGTAACTTTCCAAGTAAAATATGTTACAACTTTAACAGCTCATCAAACAATAAACCAAGCCCTCATCTACTGCGCGCTGTTATCGGACATATAAAGACCCTATTAACGACTTCAACCGATTGACGTCTGATGCTGAAGCTGGTGATGAAGTAAGGCTTAGAAGGGTCCGGGGCTCGAGACAATTCGCTTGTCAACCTCTTCAAACTCAATATAAAATGAATTAAGTTTTTAGAGTTGAAAGATCTCCTTCAGAAAGATAATTTTTGATCGTCATTTATAACAGGGGCGCAGGAGTAAGGTTTTGATTTTGCTTTTAAATATTTTCCCCAATTTCTGGCTTAATATATTTTGCACATTATGTAACTAAAGGTTCAGTTCATATACGATACATATTTAATTTTTGTTTCTACCATAGCGCAGGAGCCTCCAATTCATGTGCTGCTTTTTGGCACCTAAGCCAACTACTACCGATTACGTTTCCTACCTAACCACCAAATTTTAGATCGGTGCTACCCCTCAAAAAATAATTTGACAAAAAATTTTTAATCTCTTTCCGTTTCATACTCTTTTGTATATTAAGTATATTCTCAAGATTCGTGAATATCGATTAAGCTGTTGAGAAAAAAAAATCTTTTCCATCAAGAACTTAAAATGGCAACGAGGAACAAGATGGCGTACTCCGTTTTCGTTGATTTTTTTGATGCACTTAAACTTGAATCCAAATCGCCGTTCCACATTATTGGAATCTTCCATGTAGAACGCACCAGATTTGCTAGCATTGTTTGAGGACCCGAAACCATGATTTCGTTTTATCGTTAATAGGCTGCTTCTTTAAACACGCCATTGAATCTCAACTCAGAAAAAGGTGTGATATTCAAAAAAAAAAATCAACAATAGAAAAGAAGGCAAAGATAAATATAAAAATAACAAACATCCTTTTGAATAACTCGAACAAGAACAACAAAATGAAACACACTAGGCACACGCGGGCGCTACAACATGCAACAAATGCTGTGTGACACTCCCAATGAAGTCGAAGTTGCCTCTTCATCGTTTTTCCGTTTTGCTGCTTCACAGGATGCTGATTTTCGCAACTCATGTCTGCGTTTTTATTTACCACCGCCGCCGCTGCCAAGACGTTTCTTAATCCTGCCACATATGTTTCCCTTCAGGGTGCATTATATGTTGGTTGTTATCCTTTTTTTTTTGTTCCTTGTACAATCCATGTTGTACAATATTTATTTTGTTTTCTTTTTCTACTTATTTTCTGCAGAAAACTGAAAATTGGCTATACAACATTTAATCCCATCACAGAGAAAACATAAACAATAAACATATTCCCGATGCCAGGCAGCCGCCTCGTAAGGATTATTATGCGCAAGAATGTAAAAAAAATAACTTAAAGGATCAAAATTGAAACTTACACGAATGTCGCACCTACAGGATAAGCAACATAAAACATGATAAATACTGCAGAAGACAAAAATAAATGTGAGGCGAACTTTCGCATTTGACTGAGGTTTGGTTCCTGAAATTTGGTAACAAGATTATGCCAAGTAGAAAATTTGTAGGCGCACAGCCTTTGCCGCCCTGGGCTTAGCTCCTTTTTTATTCAGTAGTATAAGTTTGCAAATATTTACAACAAAATTATACTTTTTTCATACGCATACAAATTGTGTGCAGAAAAAATAACGAAATTGTAAGTCTCCGACGTGAATGGAATTAAGTCTATGGAGTGAGTTTTTTACATAAAAAACAAATTTTTCTAAGCCATATCTACATAGACGCAATGAGAATTTTTCATAAATATGATGATTTTACCTGTAGGCTGTTTTGTTCCTCTGTTAATAACAGAAGGTTATTTCAGCACTTGCAGCTCTAGCCACTGATAGATCAACGCGATTAAAATTCTTCTTGATTAGGAGATGGTGTGGCCAAAATATTTTAAGCATTAAACTATCCCTTGGAAATTTGTTTCCCTTTAATTTTCCACTTTGTTAAACATTGAAGCATTTTGTTCGCTTAGCAATATTTTCAGAAAAAGATTTTTACCCTCCTGTTGTTTCATTTCCTTATTCTTCGCAAGTTAAGTTTCTAAATTGCAACAAAGCCAAACTTACGTTTATTTCTTACATATACCAAAGGAGTCTCTTAGCAACTGTGTGAGCACTTCTTCTCTGGTTGTGTACTCAGGATCTGTAGCATATTCAAATTATTCTTATTATTATGAAGACATTTTTCGTGTAGTTAAACATTTCCACTCGTTGATCTTTTCGAAAGCCTTGAACGGAACTTTCCACATCCAGCATTGTTATATATTATATCGGTATGGATGTTAAGATCACTTGATAGCTTACCACTCCACCCCTTTTAATATTAGTCCATGGGTGTGATAACGTCAAGCCAACCAAAACAATGTTCGTCTGAATTCTATTTCAATGTTGGCTCTTGCCCCTTGGAAACCGATAATATTGTCACGTAGACGAAATCGCTCCTCTTCGTTAATAACTGATCTAGCCATCTGCTCAGCCCTGGTAGCCGTTCATGGCAACAGTTATGACAAGCACATGCTCAAAGTCTTTGCCAGTCACAAGAGCAAACAAAGTATTTTTTTTTTTTTTTGAGACAAGTTGACCTCCAAAAACCTAACCACTTATCACCATTTCTAGCAGCCTAACTTCTGTTTCGATTCCTAATTCAAAGATCAATTACCTGCAAAAGATGAAAGAAATACATTAAAAGCTCGTTAGTAAAAAGCAGTTCAATATTAAAAATCTCAGTTCAGATGAAAGTGATCAATGTGTTCAAACTCTAAATATTATCCAATCTTCTTGAAAATTGACATTTATACCTTTAACATCTTTGAGACTTGGGGCGTAAGCAAAGTCATATGAAAATCACATCTTTGGAAAAATTTAGCTTACTAATGTATATACATACTTATATATATGGCACTATCAATATGTGAATTTCAGATGACCCAAATCGAAAGGAAAGCAAGTGAGTGCAAAAGCTCATGACGTGATATGTAAACTTAATGATATTTTGCTACTTTAGTAAGCAGGTTGGTCCGGAACAATTTTGTCGTCCGGCAAAATTAAGTCCCGTGTTAGAAGTAAAAAGTGCAAGTAAAAAATTGTAAAAGGAGGGGATCCATCCTAAACACACTATAAATTACAGTATGATGAACAAAGTTAAAAATTCATTGAGTGAAGAAGGCAGCTAACAAGTCACTTTTAGTATTAATTATGGTAAATAAGTATATTCCTAGAAAATAAAACGGCCCAGGTCAAAACTTTTTTTAGTGGACTTATGGGTACTATGGTACTATGGTATGGTCCACCAAAATATGCATTAGAAAATAACATTTTTGACAGTATTTTTGAAAACTTTTATTATTTAAAAGAAAGTTGGTAAGAAATTTTTATTTTGACTTGAACAAAAACACGGCTATTGGTACTACTAAAAATTATGTGAGTAGCTCTATAACTTAGAAAGTTATGAGATGATCTTTGTTTGTTAATACAGACTTACTAAATTTACTTACTAAATTAACTTTTTTTAAGCAGCCTGTAACTCATTCTTCTGCCCTACAATTGATTACTCATCAGAATAACTAATATTACACGATGGCAATTCGGATCTACATAATGTATGTCGAAAAAGTTTATAACTGTTCTGAATAAATGTTCCATAGATATCTTACCTCATATAAATATATCCTAGAAATACCATTTATGTAAGTGCTATTGAAATCGTATAATATCAGATCTTAATAAGTAAAAGCCTTGAAATTATTAATAATTTCAAGGACATCAAGGACAGACATGAAAAACGTGTGCATCAATTATGTTATGTATGTATTTCATTGTGTAGGCTCTCAAAATTGAGGTTACGAAATCTCCTAAGACTCTTGTACACCATTTCCCTTCTTCAAAACTTTTTGGTTTTAAAAATTGTTTCAAATTATCGAAGAATGCGCCAGGAATAGTTGAATTCACTTACAGAGACTGCAAAACTACTTAACCATTTCTATTCTCATAAAATATTAGTTGCAATTGTTACTAAGTATTTTCAAGTCTGAGACTACTTTTCATGCAAAGGTAATTTACGCATCGAAATCTGCATTACTATAGGGCAGCTGAATATTTTGAAATTCAATACAAAATCAAATACATCCGTACATTGCACAATGCATCCACCTGGACCAAGCAACTTATACATATTTATAGTACATATACACATTTGAAAATCAGACACACAACCAACATTGTGCTATGAATGTATCATTGGACGTATCGCTCTGTAAACAAGCAAACAATTTATAGAATATTCGAATGTAATTTATTAGCTATCGACCAGCAGCATTTGCAACATCAAACTGACAATAAGTACAACAACATAGGAGACAATCCATACAATCTAGACTTAACTTATTCAATCAATTTCAAGCTGTCTTCGAGAATGTATCCTTGTGTAAACAAGGACAATCAAGGTATAAATCAACAGCGCAACAGCAAACAATTTTTATTGATATTTTCATTCTGACATCAACGATATTTTGTTTATAGCGAAAATAAAATTACAAAAGAATAAAAACCAAAACTAAAAATTAAATTTTAACAATGGAACAGAAAGGACACCTAAGGATAATATCAAAAACCATAATGCAGTCATAATTGCATTTTTACAACACCACCAACAGCCATAATGAAACACAATCTTCTGACATAAAAACATTGTGATTGCACGTAAAGATTGAAAGATTGTGGGGGTAGCAAGGGAAATCACTGTGGATTTCTAAAGAAATTCTGTGAATCCCAACAAAAAGGACATCAACGTGTTAAACGTCAAGGCCAAGGACAAAGATAAAAAGCAAAATATTTTATCACCGTTGCACAGCACGACGTCTTGGCAATTTTTATCACACTTACTATATTGTATCCATTAGTTACTCACATTTCTCCTTATGCTCTGTTTTTACACAGAGAAAATCTTTGCCTTTGTTCTTTCGTTTGTGTCAGCAACATCGCCAGGAAAATTTTGGTAAGAGTGGTGATTGCTTATGACTTTAAGGCAGTATTAAATTTTGAGCGTTGTTTTTTTATGAAAAATCACTAATTTGAATGACACTCTTTTACAAAAGATTCGTTTTGATAACTTTTCTTTTAAAATAAGCCTTTTGCTCCTTTTTAAGGATAAGTCGCCAAAAAACAAAAGTCAAAAAAGTCTTACAAAAATCGTTTATAAGCGGTCGATTCTGTTGAAATGACATGATATATGACTATACGGCCCAAATTTGGATTTTTTATGACTTATGCCAAAGCTTGATCCCGCTTTGATGATACAAAAATTAAATTAATTAATATTAATAATATCAACGGCTTAAAACTAGAGTAACCACAAGTGACAGAATTGTATGGGCATAAGGATAGTTAAGTAAATGACATGAATGAACTTTAAGCCAAATTTGATTTTTAATTTGGTCTTTATCAAAATTTTGTCAGTGTACTCAATTGCTATAGTGATATACCCGTATATTTCTATCAGAGCTGTAAATTTAATATTTGACTATTAGTACCAGTACATTTACTGAGTGTTCGTACTTCAAAAAGTACTCGTACTTAATAACACTTATATGTACTAGCATCTTAGTACCGGTAGTTGAAAATTAATAAGTACCAGTAAGATTGTACTTGTCAATGGCTGTAAGAACCATTATAAGTATGTGTACTTGTACTTGTAGGCATTTTTTTTTTAAACAAAGTTGAAACTTTAAAGAATAAGCCTTTGACACATGTGTTCAAAGAAGAGATAGAAAAGTGGGAGTGAGGTAAAGTTATAGAGCAATTCGTTTTTTAAGCGCAACAATAAGAATCGTAGTTATCCAAGTTCAAGGGTAACTTCGATACTGCAAAAAAAAAAAAAAAAAAAACTCAACAATATGAAAAGAGGGAAGGACGTCATTAGAAAAAGTATAATATGGTAAGCAGTTATGTAAGTCTGAACTAGAAATCGAACCCGAGTACCTCTGGGTCATAAATGTAGTACACTACCACTGTGTCACAAGAATAACAAGTATACAAAAAAACTAATAAGTCCAAGATTATAGTACTGGGCATCATCTCATCTACCACTACCTTTGGTACTTGTATTTGAAAATTTTTTCTACTAAGTGCTGTACAGCTCTGATTTGAATTGATATTGCAACCATTTCACAGTGTTGTTATAAGTAACATTCATATATATTTGCAGGACACCGCACTCAAGGCCAAATACATAAGTTTGGACACACACACGCTGTAAAATATGCAATAAAAACAAAACTGTAATTAGTGTCAAACAAAGCCAACAATTGTGTCAGTTTTCAAAACACAAATTATACCCTCGAGGTTATTGATAAGGAATTTACAACCAGAAATGACATTGACGAAACACTCGCCAGCTAATTCTTTTACGCATCAAGGACTTTTTGTAGCAGGTACGCTCGATACTGCAGTTAAAACATCGAGCACGGCATCAAGTCAGTTTTACTTCCTTGAACAAGTCAGAGTGCGATCATTCTTGCATTTAACTCTTCGGTCATAATTACAGTGATATCCTTCATATTTTAAAATTAAAAGGTGAAACATTTTGAATTCATTTGAAAATAGTTGCTTTGGGATTCAAGGTTAATTGCAGAAGCAATTAGGCATAGGCTTGAATAAAATTACTATTTTTATTTAAGATTGCTAGCAATAATCATCCTTATTCAAATAAATGCGCAAATGTGTTCTTTTTTGAGCGATAAACATCAGCATGTGGCAAAATTTAGAGAAAAACTTAGTTTCATATGAACCTTAAATGGCTTAGCAGAAGAACTCGAAAGAAAGTACTTACGGTTTCTTCCTGACTTAATTTAAAATTTATTTATCTACATAAACATCTCAATTAAGGTTTTTATTAAGAATCTGGCTTGTTAAACACATGTACTCGTTTATTATAACAATAGGCTATTTGTCTTTGTTTGAAACTTCCTTGAACCTGGCGGAAAATGTTATGCCTGTTGGGGTCCCACAGACCATAAGCGAAAGAATGAAAGATTCTTTCATTTAGCAGCTTAGTAAACTAAAATAATTTGCATTCCGTTGGTTGTGCTGCTCGGCACTGGAACCGAATGACAGTAGCTACTCTAGATTTTCCACCATTAGCGACTTGTTTAATGTAACATAAGCGCTTCAAAGCATCTTAGATCCTGATACCCCATTAAGCGATTGTTTAACAATCACCCTAACCCGGCATGCTTTGGCATTTGTGAACAGTGTTTTATGTTCACAATACCGGTAACTTAATATTGATTTTATCAATATTTATGCACAACCCTTGGTCACGAATTAACATTATAGAATCAAGCTGCCTTCTACGATATTTAGCTTGAAGCCTTAAGTCAACTAAAAAGCTCAATTAACTTTAAAAGAAATTAATAAATAAATATTTGTTACTTAATTGGGTGGCCGTAATAGCTCGTTACCGGATCACGACCGACCTCAACAGCTCTCTACAGTCGCCTCTTTAATCAGTCGCACCAAGTGTGAATTGGGCTTCCTCGGCACCATCTTTCAATGATATTTTTCTTCAATGTCCTATTTCGCTTCAAACATCTTCTCGCTGGAGCTTCCTCGTCCATGCGCAAAAGCCAGCCACCACATGTCAATGTCAGCGTAGAGCACGTATAATTCATGGTTCATTTGAATATGGTAGTTGTTTCCGATACAAAAAGGAGAAGAATTGTTCGCTCAAACGTACCAAGCACGGCTGCATCAGCCTAAAACACAACCCATGCTTCTGCGCCGTAGAGTGTGCTGCACGGGTAAGATGACCGTCTTAAAGTGTGTCAGTTTTATCAGGCGACACTTATCTACAGGCTAAATCGATGTGAGTGTTCACGGTGTTGTCAAGTTAGGTGAATTCCTTGACAACTTCGAAAGTATAGCTGTCCGCAGTAACGTGGATCCAATACGCCACGTCTCTCTATTTTTGTGAACAGCATGCGCATCGATTATCCCTCAGCCACCGTTGAACCCACCTTCGCTTACTCTTTTTGATAGCAGAAAACGTAGTTTTAACATCTTACTTACAACGTTCAATGATGTCAATATCATCGGCATATGCAAGGAGGTGAACACTTTTGCAGAAAATATTGCTATTAGGATGTACAGAGGCTTTCCCAACACCCTTTCTATAACCAAGTTGGGGAAATTGCAGGATTGCCTTTTCTGAAACCACGTACGATATCCAATGGTGCTGAGAGGTCCTTTCCTATCCTGACGAAGATAGATATGTTGCTCAATATCCTTCTGCAAAGCCGCACTAGCTTCGCAGGAATACCGAAATCAAGCATGGTGGCGTGTAAGCAATCTCGTATCGGACTATCGAACGTAGCCTTATAATCGATAGAGAGATCATGGGTATCGATAGTTTACAAGGGTATATTTTTAAGGATTTGACGTAGTGTGTACGTTTGGTTGATGGTGGGCTTACCAGGTTTAAAACAAAGATAGTGCTTCACCGAGGCTGCGAGGCAACCTCGTTCAACGAGGCGAGAACGAGGCAAGACCGAGGCGAGAACGAGGCGAGGTGGAAAAATAAATTTGCCTCGCTCGACCGAGGCGAGGCGAGATCACACTGGCACCCCACCTCGCCTTGCCTTGTATCGGAAGTAAGTGCAGTATTTTTTGTTTTGATACTATTTTTTGAAATTTGACTCGATATTTATCTATTGGAAAGTATAGATAAGGCTATAAAACTTTTATTTTGAGTGCATCTTTAGGGTGGCCCTCATACAAAAATATTTTTTAAATATCATTTTCTCGAAGACCGGTTAACCGATTCACACCGAACTCACACCACGTTGCTTTCACATTAAGAATCTCAGCTTATATTACTTTTATTTAGAGTCCATATATTTCGTCATATCTTCGGTCTTTAGAGTCAGCAGTACCAAAATGATCTCTAATCGAATGATAGTTAGAATAATACAGCTACTACTCTCTTTTGTTATTATTATATGACGTTAGATTTAATACGGGGACCCCTACGTTCTGTAAAAAACTTTGTTGTTAATGTCCAAAACGCCCGAAGATTTGGCATGTGTTTATGTTTCTTTTGATTTGTGGAAGGTTCGTAGAATACTTTGGTATTATCAACTACTTGACGCAGATGAATAAACTTTTTTTTTAAATCTCAGTAACTATGTGACGTAAATGGATAAAATTTGGTACAAATAATTCTTATAGTTTGTAAATGGTACGTAGCTAAGCTTGATTTGAATAAAAATGGACAGTGCCACGCCGTCCCGCATAAGAAAAGAATTAAATTCATCATAGCTCATCAAAGCTCATCAATTATCATATATGATTCAATCCACCAAAAATAAAGACATATATTTTATTTTACTTCTTGAGGCGAAGCAACGCGTGCCGGCTTTGCTAGTTGAATATATCGTTGGCATACAAGCAAAATTGACCATTTTTTTTTAACAAGCGAAAATAGTATATCACAAATTTAAGAGGATGTAAAAATAATTAAACGATTAATTAGAGCCACCCACTTATTATTTGTTTGCAGATAGTCAATTTTGCTTGAATGCCGACAATATACAGGCCAGATAATTTTTTCTTCAGTTTAATAAAATCCTCTGTTCTTACCGAGGCGAGGCGAGGTACGTGATTTCAAGACCTCGTCCGAGAACGAGGCGAGGCGAGACTCAAATTTATAAATCGAGGCGAGACCGAGAACAACTAGAACCTCGGGTGAAGCACTATTCACAGAATACGATCGACAGGACCTTGTATGTAGGTAGTTGGCACAGTTTGTCTGGTTAACTAACGCCGTTCGAAAAGTTTCGATAGTGATGATTACTTAGCTATGATCCTATAGTTTGAAACATAACTTTTACACCCCCTCTTTAAAATCCGAACTTTATATAACTCTTTCCAAAATTTAAGAAAATTATTGTCTCTAATTGGTTTAATGAATGAAAACTGTCTGGTTGACTTATAACAGAGCCTCAGTTAACTTATAATCCAGAGCTGAAGTCATTATCAACAGATGAGATATATTTCGCTTTATATGAAAGAAGGTGAGAAGTATACTGCTTTAAGAGAAACTTTAAGTTCATCGTCTTTGTATTCAAAGAACGACTACATAATTTACCTCGAAGCTAAATTACACTGACAGAATATTAGTTCAGCTGAATATTATTACAATTTCTTGTAATTGTTCTCTTAATTATCTGGACCCGTTTTTTACGAACTCTTCTGGAATAGTTGTTCATTCCTTAGAAAAAAATCTCAGCATTTCTACGTCATATAACGGAAGGAAGATTATGAACCACATAGCAGCATGCCTTCGCAGAAAGACCACTTTCAAATGATGTCTTGAACGATCATTCAGCTTTGAAGAGATCAGATAATTATTGTGAAAGTCTGCATTTCTCTAAGTCATTAAATAAGACGTCTGTCCTCAATTGGGCTTAAAGCAGTCGAGGGCTTAGTTTTTTTCAACCGCTCGGCTATTTTCCGGCAGATTCTTATTCAAATTTGTATACTTCTGTCTTTCAACTGCTTCGTTTGACACTTTAAAAAAATATGTACTTTAAACTTTTTTTTTGAAATGATTACAAAAAATCGTACCCTTTCGTAATTCAATCACGAGAAAAGGTTAATTACCCACGTGAGTCGAAAAAACCCCTATTCAGTCAGCATTCATTCAACTAATCGCTTGGTGTATGGAAAATTAGTAGCGGCAGGCAGTCGATTATGAATCGAGAAATCGATTTGTTTATGTGCGGTCAACGGTTCGCTTTTATGATGCATACGCCAACATCAACAACAACACGAGAGTGTACTCAAGTTAAACAAAATTTTTGGCCTCAAGTTGATTACGCTGTTTAAATCTGCTTCTGTTCTGTTTCACATTTATATTTGTACGTCTGACACGTCACGCAGTGCAGCGCCGCAGATTTAAGAAGCAGAGATCACAATCATATTCCGAGCCACCTTATAACTTACAGTGGGGTGAAGTGTGTTCTTGCGGAGCAAATGCACAAATCAAAATAAATATATCTGAATCCTTCACATAGTCTCTATCCATCTATTTCATAGCTTCTGTTCGCCCTTATTTTTTTTCTGGCGTTAATTTCGTATCTTAGAAACACAGTTAAATAAATACCAGTAAATAAGAGTATCAGCCTTTTCTGTAAAAACTAAGTACATGGATATTGTGGATCACGTTCTCTGAACAAATTTTTCAAAAAGCTTAATAGCTTTCATAACACATTTGTTGTATTGACCTCCATTATAGTGGCTAAGTTTTAAGGCCGAAAGTTTGTTTGTCGTCATAACTATGATGCAAAAATTTTACCTCCAAGTAGTTGATTTGATATCTCCGTAAGATGTATCAAAAAATTATTCAAATAAAAATACTATTTCTGGAGACAAGCCCAGTTCTGTAACAAATCAGGAAAATTTTACTGCAAGATATTGTTAGAACATAAGGTACACATCCATTCAGAAAGCCTTTTTTGTTATTTCTCTTCCACAAGTTTTTATTAGGATTTCTCTTCTACTTTTTTAGTTGCTCAGACGGCGTAGTCTCTTCACTAGGGTGTGTCAAATTTTTTTTTTTCAATCGGCTGGATATTAAAATCGTACATACCGTCCTTCCGAACATCACTGTGTATTTAAAAAAATTTTTAAGCGATCATAGCGGGAGTGCGTGTGTCCCAAAATTGCTGATTTTCAGTACTTTTTTCATATAATTAATTGGAAAATTACGACCCACCGAACTCTTCACCTAGCGTTTCATATAAGATATCTGGCAGAGTAGAAGTCGGTTTCTCAGTCGCTAGATCGACTTCAATCGAGTCAAATTGTGCGTACTCAGATCCGTAGTATTCTGATAAAAAATCCATTTGAACATCTGTAAACAAAGCAAAAATCAGCATTATTCTGTAGTTCCAACATTTTTCAAAAAAAAAATTATTTTTTCGGACACATCACATTACTTAAAAAAATTTTAAAAACAGGAAATCTCTACACGCTTATGTGTCAGTTTTTGGTTAACAGATCTGGAAGATGATAGTTTTAGTGTAGATATTCTAGACGCTGACAACTTTTATCATTTTAATAACCTCTACCACGTGTGAACACATGCCATTTTTTTGATTAATTAATTTAAGACTTAAGATGTCGATAAGTTAATTTAACTTTGTCCCACTGTGCAACTGGCTGAGGACAAAAAACCAGCAGCAGAAGCTACCGACAACAGACTGCAAGTGTGGCCGGCGATGTTTAGTGGTCATCGCTGCGTTGTTGCATCGATGCTGTTACTGATGAGTATGATCCATCAGAGACACTCAGGCCAAGACATGGAAATGCAATTTGTGTAATTTATTCGATTTCGACTGATTCGATTAGTTAAGAGCCCGCATTGGTATGTAGTGGCGTTGCATGATGAGCGAGAGCAGCAAAGGCCGAGATAACGAAGTTAAAAGCCGCCAAAAACAACAACGTGATGGATGATAATGGCGACGTTAATCTCAACTGACCGCGAATCAAAAAGTATTTTTTTTATTCAATTTAAACAAAAAAATAAGTAAAACATGAAAGTTAAAGTAAACTTTCATTAATTATACAAATTTATTTAATAAATTTTTAAGCCAACATTAATTTCCGTTTTACAAATTTTTACTTATCTGATTATTAAGTGCAATTTTCGAAAGATTTAGACGTCATCATTTATCAAAGTTAGACATCCATGAAACATTAATAGTTTTCACCACAGCTTAATTGGATAAACAAAGACGTTTCAACGTTCTCGCCTTTAAAGGCAGAGGACATTGTGGCAAGCATCAACAAAGCAAGAAGCTTTATTACAA
Source organism: Meiosimyza decipiens (assembly GCA_963680825.1). Taxonomy (NCBI): domain Eukaryota; kingdom Metazoa; phylum Arthropoda; class Insecta; order Diptera; family Lauxaniidae; genus Meiosimyza; species Meiosimyza decipiens. The sequence continues at coordinate 54,218,231 of OY804258.1, forward strand.
AAAACTATTAAAATGGAACATCAAATCGCAGAGCTTTATGCCAGAGACTAACTAGAACAGTAACTCTCACTCGCAGGCCTTGTTGATGAAAGCGATGCGCGGAGCTGTTGGGAAGCCCTTATTGAGTCAAGTGAAATTGTAGTCAAGAGTCTCCGTTATCCTGACGCGACGAAAACAGACCTTTATAAGCTTCAACTGAAGAGCCCAAAAATATTTTAAAAAGGGCATTATTTTATTGGAGATTATATACAAAATATATATGTAGCAAATCTGGACATTAAGTCCGAAATAATTTGGGGAATATTATTACGAAGTTTATGTCTGGGACTAATGGTAAAAAATGATATGGTAGAAATCGGACCGAACTGGAACAGTTCCATGGATGTGAGTACTTAGTTAAAGATTAAATGTTTATTATTTTGCTGTTGGATACAAGATGTCTGACAAAAGTTCGATAAGTTAATTGGAAAAAACATAACAATTCTAATTTCATACCTTTGGCTTTCATATTTTTTTTCTGTTCTATATAGTTTTTAATAATTTCTATATATTTTTTCAGTCGGTAAGTCCACCTCCTAAAATATTCTTCAAAATCATGTCTCTGAAGCTTCTCAGTTTTGGAAATTAACTGCTTTAGTTTTTGGGCAAAAAGTTTATGTGTTTCACCTCTATAGCTTTGGACTTATGATTTTCATATTTTCTCAGATTATAGGTTTATTTTACTCGCAAATAAGTGAAAATTGAACAAATAGTGAATTTTTGGAGTCTTTAAATGGTGATACTCGTCTCAGTCGAAAGCAACACTACCTGACATTCTTAAGCCCCAAATATTCAACATCTACCATACTTCACTAAACACAAAAAATATCGACTTGAAATCTGCAGATGGCTTTCTCGCGTTCTATGAGCATAACAATAACATCAGATAAATATTTCACTATGAATTCTAAGCGACAAGAAAAATTATTGGAATAATTTGACTTTATTAAATGGCAATTACAATTGAAGAAATAATTAAAAAATTTATAAATTCACTAACGTTTTTTCATGGCTTCATTAAATTTTTAAAGCACAGAGAGTTAATATGAAATGACAAAATCAATTTTAATAAATAAATCAAAATTACAGCATCGATTTCCGTTCAAGTTTTAGCAGACTCGGAACAATCCAACTGCCACATTTTCTCATGGATCCTGCAGCAACAATCAGTTCCCCTAATTTGGCTACGGAAGAGCAGTCAAAAAAAAATCTTGCAGAAATTGTGCGAAAAAAGAAACACCAGTACATAAGATGGGACAAACGCATCGGAAGTAATTAATCATGGCTGCAATGGCCAAGTGATTTTTCTTCTTTTTTTTTGTGCATTTGCACCCACAACGCACCGATTCGACAAGTGTTGACCAAGTGCATACGTTGGTGCGTAAATGCTGACATTCAACTTCCTCTGAATCAGATGAATTGTGCGGAAAGGAAGCGAAACTGTGAAAAATTCGCTAACAATTGAATTTCTTGTAACATACGTCTCATTGCATTGCACCGCATTGTCCTGCCTGCAGCATGAAAAAAAAATATGCTGGTCGTACACTGACCGAAGCAACAGGATAACAGCAGCAATGCAGAAAAGTAGGTAAGATTGCCTTTATATTCTTCCTTCCGGTCGTTCATTGTTGCAGTGTCTTTGCTTTTGTTTTTTCTGCTTTTAAGGACATTTTTTCGTTGGCGTCTATATTCGCAGTGGTCGTGGAAACTTGTAACTTCTTATATTTAATAGATTTTTTTTTAAAGAATTTTAATTGTATTTTATTATAACTGATATTTATTTCCTTATTTATGTTATTGATAATACTCGTACTGTTTGATAAGAGTATACAGAGAAATAAATCTTCTACATACTTAATATCCTACCGCAGGCTTATCCCCTTACATAGGCTTACGCGAAGTATAAATTCGGGAAAGACCAAGCTGATTCGTATACGGATATCGCATCGCTATTCTAGAGAGTTTCACCAGAAACTCATTTCGCACAGATATTTTTGTTTGTCTGAAATTTAAAAAGCTATCGAGAGTTTCGCTGGAATTAAATTTAACTTCAATTTGCAAAAGCAACTCTGAATTTTGGGGGCTGTTGAAAACATGCCAAAATATAAAAAATATGATAAGCCCGCAATTTAAAATTTATTAAGCAAAATATTGTTTTGCTTTTAGTGGATAGCGCTAAGGCTCTTGCGAGCAGGAGATGAAATGATTCAGCAATGAACAGTTCGATGGCGTTAAAGAGTTCATTTTAATATTTTGTGTCCTGAGTCCCTTCAGGATCAGCTAGTTGCTGAGGGAAAACTGCCATCAGATTTTGACACGGTTACAAAAGTTCCTCTACGACTTTTTACATCAAGAAGGTTTCTTATCTCAGGTAAAAATTGTTCCTCTTAAAAAGTTAAACATTTTTTTATCACTTTCACTCCCGCTTAGCCCTCTAATGGAGCAGACTCGAGCTTAGCGACCCCAAATTACCCTTAGTTGATATCGGGCGATGTTCTTACAGCATTAAGTTCTCATTTTAATAAACAATGTAATTGATGCAGCTAATTTTAAATGGAGAAGCTAAAGAAATACGATTCTGAGGAATGTTTTGAAAGATTGGCTTACCAACATAAGAGATCTATTATAATTACTCGAAGTTATGTACAGAGCATATAAGGTTATGAGAATTAAAACTATGAAACAAAATTAATTTTGTCTATTTTTCGTCAACCAATAAAGTGAATTTTTTTTAAGCCCATCATGAAAATAATTTTTTTTTTTGTGTGACCGTTGAGTATGGGCAGACTTTCGATTACAATACTGAAGGTTCCAATTCCAGTTTCCCGTATAGCGTTTTTTATTATCCAAATATTTTGAGGAAATCTATTCTCCGTGGTGCCCGCATAAATAATTACGGTTATATGGGAAACGGTCCACGTCAAAACGTTTCAAAACGGACTTTGAACACTTTTGAGCAATGCCTTCAAGAGAGTCAAAAAAGTGGAATTCGAATACCTTATATCGCCGATTTGTCTGCGCTGGGCATCCACAGAAATAATGAAAAGTAGACTCTTCGACGTCAGGATCTCTATAGCTTCTACAAAGATCTCCTATGTCAGAAACGTATAGTTTTGAGGCATGCTTGCCTATAAAATAGTGTCCTGTAATAACACCAATAAAGATTATCAGTGTTTGCCTGTCTAAAGATATCACTTTTCGCCTTCTATTAGCATCATAATAAGTCCTGATTGCCTTCGACGTACAACATGTTATCATGTTAGACCATCTCATATTAGCTTTATTTTTACATTTTGAATCAATTTTGGCTCTAATAAAGGCTAGTGGTTTCATAATAATAGGTTCAGAAATAATGTCAATCTTCGGTCATCTGCAGTTTCGTTGCCAATGAAATCGCTATGTCCAGGAACTCAACACACGGTTAAGTTGCATTTTCCGCCTATTTCACGTAGCTATATCTCGCAATCTAAGACCAAGCAGGATTTAATAATGTTAGAGCCAATGGCGTTAATGGCTGCTTGGCTATTTACGTATACGGTAGTCGTCCAATATAACGTACTAATTAATGCACGGGTCAGTCGTAATATCGTAATATTCGTTATATCGAAGAGTTTTTTAGTGAAGAAACTGGGTTTTATATCAAGTCATAAAAGTTAAGTTAGTTTTTGGAATGCTATATATACTTGTGATCAGCTTTACTGGTAACAAAAGTTATTCCAGCTCAACAGTAATTGTTGAATTAAACAGCATTCGTTATTTGGAATAGTGAACTGTAATTACTCGAGTAATTCGTTTGTAATTTAGAGACATCAATGGAAAAATTCCAATTTGAAAAACTGTTCGTTGAAATGGAAATCGTAATATCGTTATACGCTATATTGGCCGTCTACTGAATAACAAAACTGTCACTATGTTCAAAACTTTTAAATTCAATAATTTGGCATGCCTGCCAGACAGTTAAAATTTCCACTTGAAATACACTACAGTAACAGGGTAGAACAAAAGATTCACTGATACTTGATACAGGATCCAGGCCCAGTTCCTGAATCCATTGTCGAAAAGTTAGTTTATATTTCCTTGGAATTCAAAACAGGAGTCCAACCCTTTCTTTCAGTGATTTTCACTTGAAAGTTGGTTGAGAACGTAAGAGTGGGGTGATATAATCAGTACCACTTTGAATGTCGCAGCCAGGAAATTGAGCGAGAATACTACCATGGCCGTAGGGCTTCGATTTTCAAAAACCAGATTCCCTCCGTCTAATAGCACTTTTGCTGCAGTCCCTTTACTGGAAATGCCAACAGGCTTTAAATATGGAGTAAAGTGTCGAGAGCAGCAGAATTTACTGTTCCGTTTACTCCTGCCATTCTTTGAATTTTTGATAAGATTGCCAAATAATTTTGCTTGTTTAAAGCTTTCCACTATTAAATAATTCCATATGTCAGAATTGGTCTGATGATGGCTTTATACATCCAGAGTACTATTTTTGGCTTAAGGCCCCAAGATTAAACATACTATGTATATGAATAGTTTTGAAGAAAATCTGGATCATCTCCAATTTTTGGTCTTAAGTATTCCATAACGAATTGAAATTGTGAATATCTCAAAAGTTGTTGATAAAAAACTGAGAGTATACTCGAGATATGTTTTCCCTAACCGAAATAAAAATAAAATCACATATTTGTTGCACTAAGTAATCATAGCAATTATTGTTGATTCACATAAAATTTTCTGAAGAATGCATTCAACATTAACAAAAATTGTTATACCAGTATTGCCTTACAATATTGTCACATAAAAATTGGTATTATGACACTTTTGGCCAAATAAACGAATTTTCGAATCTTCTGGTGAGAGATGCGGGATGATTACCTCAGGCTCAAAGACTGACTACTCTCTCAATATCACAAATATGTTACATATTTGTAAATTGTAAATACAACTGCTCTTACAGCAAACAAAGTTATATCCAAAAGTTGTTTTTTGCTAAAGACTAAAAAAATTCCAACAACCAGACAGCAAATTCCTGGCATTTGCGTTTACAATTGGCAGGTAGCAAAATTCAAAATATAAGTTATAATTTATCATTCATCCCTTTGTTTTCTGATCAATCATCAAAAGCCATTCTCATGCAGATCTTTATTTGTTTCTTTTATTGCCTGTTTCTTTCAAATTCCATTTTTTTTTTTTTTTTGTTCATAACAGAGATAAAAGTCAAAATAAATATCTGAATATAGTATTTTGAAACGCAAGCATCAATTTAGCCACAACTGAAATCAGTTTCACCTGCATCCTTTTGAAATGGAAATTCCGATCCTCTTTCAGTGATAGTCCGATAGTCAGACACGCAGGCAGGTAGATAGATAGCCGAACGATTTCGGAGTTTGTATTTGAAATCATTAGTTGCAAGGTGCAATCTTCATTTATGATGCGGTTCCATAGTGGTGAACCGTCATCGGCATTGTTTCGATCATAAATGCACGGCGTCAAATTTGGACTTGCAGCTGGAAATTTTTTTCTTTCCATTGACTACGGGTATAATTTGGTTACCTGACATGAAAAAGAATCGATTTGACATTTGAAGCTGCTATCCATCAAACGATCGTTTGCTATTGTGTACGTTATTTGAATTTTAAATGAAACTGTATGTAATTAGTTTAATTCAGTTGTTTTGCAGGTGCCTTTTTGATATAATTATGAGAATTTACTTTCTAATTGAGTTAGGCTACCTATTGCGAAATAAATAAATAATACAGTATCAATTTTGGGTAGATGCTTCTACTGCAAAATTCTATTTGCTATCACCGATCCCTAGCCTGGACATTATTTGATAATCAGAAGAAGGTAAAAAAAGGAGAAGAAATGAGTGATTGAAGAAAATATGTTAAAAAATAATAATTTTAAATACCTTAAAGATTTGCAATTTATGTATGCAAATTTGTGAATACTGTTGCTTGCCGCCACCTACCCGATGAATTGCGAAGTTTTTCAATCTTAAGTCTGTACGTACGCAAAGCGTTTTGTTCTTCAGACGCTATTCGTTTCATATTCGTTTATAATACTTGAAAAGTTCATCTCGTAACGACAAATGTAACTAACTCAATATCTCAATATCCACACGGGTGACAAATCTTGGCTACATACTTATGAACTATGAAGCAGTCGACAGCGCATGTTTTCCCAAAGGAGCAAATCACAAAGAATGTTTTTTGTGCAGTAAGCACTTCAAAGCGAATGGTGCCAATAAACGCATTTCAATAAATTAAGGAAAACCAACAATCGACGTAGAATCATCCTTCATCATGACAACATGATGATTCGCGCAATGGGCGAAACATCTCAATATTTGTCTGATCAAGACATCGAATTGATGGGTTATCCTCCATACATTTCTGATTTGATACCTTATGACATCTTTTTATTTCCGACCGTCAACAATAAACTACGTGGTCAGCAAGTTTCGACGCCAGATTGATGTGATCATAAACAATGTTTTGCAGATACCTCATTCGGAATAGCAAAAGTATTACGAAAATTCGTTTAAACGAATATATGTAAAAGTTTATCGACCATCGCGAATAATACGTTGAAAAGCAATAGAGCCATTTTTAATGAAAACTATTTGTTTTCCCTCATGAGTCCGGATATATAGCAGCCTACGCTGTGGAGCAAAAAATAAAATGCATAGTATCATGAAACGTGTATATTGACTATTGTGAGAGAGATATTAAATGAAACTTTCATTCACTCATGTCCGCGATGCCTTTTAATATTACTTATCACCGAATATGTATAAAATTTATGTGTATAAATTGGGCTAATTATTATATGCTAATGGAAGGCGAAAAGGGATCTCTTTAGACAGGCAAACCCACATACCATTTTTTGGTGATACACTATTTTATAGGCCAGCATGCCTCAAAACTAGACCTTTCTTACATAGGAAGCCGTTAAGATCCTGACGCCGAAGAGTCTGTTTCTCATGATCTTTGTGAATGTGAGGTCATTTTTTTATTAGAATCCTCCAAAGCATACTAATTTTTTTATTGTAATTTTCAGTCTGTATTTTCGCAGGAAATTCGATGACTTAAATTTAGGTGCGGACTCTGCATCTCTCTATCAAAAATGATCGAACACCATGTCAGAAAGCAACTTTTCGATATATCACTATTCCTTAGCGATTTTACCGATCTCAGGCATTCTTCAATGATTCGCTCTTAATTGCGTTTGTCGTTCCAGCAGCTCTCTCTACGATGCAGATATTTTAAAAAATTAAATCAACATCTGGGTTAATATGCAAAAGTTAATTAAAAAATGTGGTTTCTAAACAACTTCCCAGTTCACTTTCAGCATAATCTGCATATCTGTCTCAATGCAATATGAATCTGAATTGTACTGACAAATTCAATAAAGAAAATTTTCTTTTGTCTGTTCTTCCATTTAATAACTGTTAAATTGTCATTAAACCAGTTCAGAACAGAAACTGCTACTGATATACTGGATTTATTATAAAACTTTTTAAAGTATTTAAATGATTTTTGTTTTTACTTTTCGCTAAACTTAGCGGAATATTGCAAAAAGCGCAGATTTATTTAGAAGTCCTCTTGCCTGAGCGTGGAAATAAAAGTTTGTCCTTGGCTGCAGCTGGCACTGCACTCATCCTTTGTTCTATCAAACTCTCAAACACATACATACACACAACAAACACATACAGTTACGCGTAGTTTGCGCAAATTTTTCGTATTGAAAACGTGCATAAAAATTCATTAAATAAATCAAAAAGTTTATAAAGTTCGCAGAAGTTTGATGTCATCGATGTACGAGCGATACGGTTGGTGGTACGTCTCGCAAGGGAGTCATGGCCTCACGTTTGAGGAATTTTTTAATAGTTCAATGAGCAAATTGGTCGATGATTTGTTAGACTTCATTGGATTTGACTTTGGCTTGGCGCTGTGATTAATGAGCATCGGCTGATAACTTTTCTTCTTGCTCGCTCTCTACCAAGAAAGCGGGAAATGGTAAAAATACTCGCGCTGAAGGAACTGGTAGAGGGTGTAAAGATCAGCAGGATATAAGTGATTTTTAGCGCTTGCAGTAGAAAGTTTTATTGCTTTTCGATGGTGGCTAATGACAAAAATTTGACAAAATTATTTTTCATGATAAATCACAGCAAACGTAAAAAGAATTTCACGAATAAAAAAGAATAGAAGTTGAAAATTTCATTATTTAAAAATTATATAGTTGGAGAGAAATAATTCTTGCAAGAAGCAATCATTTCAGTAGACATTGCATGACAAATGTTCACTGTATGCTTTGGGTCATGGTATTTAGTATTTATTTCCTTTTAATACCATCAGTTTTTTTTTTTTTTTGAAAACTGATCGTTTATTATATCAAATGCATTTCATCGCAGTCATTGATTGATATGCGTGTTGGGCGAAAGGTTTCAGCTACAAAATGATGGATTTAAAATTGAAGGTTGGAGAAAAGGGCCAATTAACGGCAATTTCACAATATGAAATTGATATCAACAAACAGAGCTAATTGCCTTAAGTGCCCTTCTCCCCCTGAGGTGCTTGTAAAAAGAATGATATTTTTATTTAAATAAAATTCTTTATAATTTGATCACTTTTCATAATTTCATGTTGTCGATTCAGTCCGATCATGCTTTAATTTACTTTAATCATGCATTGATTTTCTTAATAAATTCAAATTATTTTCAGATTTATTCGTATGCACAAAAAGTATAAAGTATGATACCCTGATATTATAACTGTATATGTGGACTTGTTGCCTTAGTATTTTGGGTTCATGCTTTTAAATTTGGTAAAAAAAGAGTACATTTATCATATTGTTGAAGATTTTTTGGATTTATTTTTATTTGTTTTTATTGACTGATTATTATTAATTACAATTGAGCATTATTTAATTTAACTTCACATTCATTAACCAACCCCATATCCACGTGAACTTACGTAAATCGGAAAAATTTTTACCTCAAACAAACAGGGCGAAGACAAAAAATGAAACACTTTGAACCTGGTGACACATGGTAAGGATAGGTTAAAAGATTCGCTTGCATGTAGCAAGTTTCAGTCGGTGGCAGTTTGCTCACTATGATACCCTACATATAAATAGTCCTCTCCCTTCTCTCCAATTTGTCGCAATTAGTGGACACTAACCACCCAAAAGTCTTGATCAAGAGGATGCTGGTAAGCTCTAACTCGGCTTGCTCCTCAAGACCAACAAAAAACGCATAACCAAAACATTTAGTTAATTTCCTCATTAGCCCCGGGCATTCGCAAAATCTCTGAAAGGAGCCCAATAACACAGTGCCCCTTCAGCACTCCTACAACAGAGAGTTTGCGTCCATTCAAAGTTCAGTTTGGACCACATGTTTCGATATGTTCTACAACCGGCGGTACGATGCCACCTTCTGTTCGGTTGTTTTTTGGTTGTGCCCTCTTTCCATCGCTTATGACCGGGCACTCAGCAGTGACATATCATACGAGTACTAGGTTATATTGTTCTATCTGTTGTCTTTGTCATGTTTGCTTAAGAAAAAGCATTAACCGATTGTGTAAGTTCACATAAATATCGGTGTTCACTAATGACTATGAAGTTCAATTAAATGATTATATTTTACTTCATGCCAAGTCAGTTAAAAGTTAAAAATCACAGCTGTTTTTTTTGTAATGAATAGTAAAACCATCAAAAACCTTTTGTGCAGCGCATTAACCATTTAAAAAAGACTTCCCGTCTGGACGAAATTTTCTAGGCAGATCTACCGCAAAGTCGTTTGGTACGCTAGTCGTTTGGTAGGTATTTCGCACATGTTCAGCTTAGAGGATAGAATGGTACCTCTTTGTCCTTTAAACGGTATGAATATTGCTTGAAACAATCATGTCCACTTAAAGACTATATCAAATGGATGTTGGCTTATCCATACTAGCGGATTTTCCAGCTCAAATATCATATCTTTCCTTCTTTAATCTGTTACCACTTTGTCAAATTAATGATAAGATCTGATCAGGGTGGAACAGAAATATTTGAGGACATACTTACGTGTTAACAATTTAGAAAAAATGCAAAGTACTTAACTTATACACTAATATCAGTAGTACTTCCACGAAGGCGCGGCAAAGAGGAACTTGTCCCCTGATGACAAGGTCAGATCCAACCGAACATGAAGCTAACAATTTAATTTCTTTGAAATTGGGTTGAAGGACTTCTTCCTTAATAGTATATGGTCTTGCTTGTCGCTCATACATTTGTTTCTTAACCGCTGCATAAATAAGTCTGCTATTCCCGGTTCATCCGTGACCATGTTACAATTATTATCAGAAAAGAAATAGCGCCCAGTGATTTTACAAAAATATCAAACAACTAGCGGCTGATAACCAGCGAGCACCTGCTTTTTAGTTGTTCGATTTTTTAGTAAAAGTTTGGACGCCATTTCTTTCGCGAGACCATTCAATAGCTGCAATCGGAGATAACCCATGATTGCGCAATAGCTTGTAGCTCAATGTGGCTTTATATCTTTAATGGCGGTGCGGCACTGATCGTTGGGATCTGCATAGATATATATGTAATTGGTAATCTCTGCTTATCTCTTGTCTCAGTTGTCTAGCGCTGAGTTTCCTTTTTAGGAAGGGTGCAGTTTCTTTTCCTGGAGCTACTGCTAAAAATAATAAATAGAAGCTGGCTTAAAAGTCCTATTAAGTTAATTCAACGAGATCGCAACAATTTTCCGAAAATAAGTATTTGTTTCTATATAGTAATATCTTTTACATTTTATTAGCCACAAACTCTATACAAAGCATATATCAGATGTATTATAAAGGATATACGATCATCTAAATTACTAATGTGCATACATGCGCACAGAAAAATACTGAATATAATTTTATCAAACATTGGGAAAATATTCCAAATTCCCATTACCCTTAAACTTTATGTGTTACAAAAATGAAAACCGATTACATCACCGCAGGTAGCATTATGACCTTATCTTTACCGACAAACAGTAGTTTCAATAAATTCTGTTATTTGCGTAATCACAATGTCGTTTTGAACTCCAATAAAGGATGACTTCCGTTCCATGTGAACAACCTCTCTCGTAATGTAATTGCCAGCTGTACGTACAGAGAAAGTGTCAAGCTAACGAGCATATGGAATTAGCCACATTCAAAAGATACACAAGACACCCGAGGCAATGGCGACCATTGTGCTCCTACAATAAAAAAATTCAAATTCATTTCGTTTTTTTTTCTTTCTGTTTACACTTCTGTCAATGGTAGCTGCTGATGTTTTACTGAAAGGACATCAAATCGTATCCCTGTTATCCTCAATTAGATTTCTAATTCTAATGCAATTTGCGCTGTTCCACAACTATTACCGGGCCATTTACCAACTTTGGTTTTCCATTTGTACCATTGTCTTTTACAAATACGTAATGGAATTGAAATCCCGTATCTGATATTTTTTGTTGTTATTGGTGTTGTAAATAGCCCTTAAAAACACACGGATTAACAAACAATTTTCCATTATTCACGTGTAAAATTCCATTGCAATTGGCAAAAGGAATGAAAGGAAAAAGCAGAAGGAAACGGATGTGTCACAAGATTTCGGCTACCTTGTACTCATATAGCCAAGATGACAATGGAAAAAGTAAAAAAAAAAAAAAAATAAAACATAAAAGACAACAAGACATTTACACAAAAAAGGATGAGACAACTTCAAATCCTGTCTGTATATTTTATTGAGCGTTGGTATTCGAATTCGTTTGGGATGGAGTTTGATGATTGCCAAAATTGAGGCATTTTTTTGAAATTTAAAAACTTAGTTTACTAATAGTGAACCAAGGAATCAAATCCAGAGTATGGCTACTCAGAAGCCAAGGTGTCTTGAACTCTTTTGCAACCATGAGCTTATTAAATGTATCAAATAGTGGTCTGCTTATAGAGTTTTGGAGCAATAAACCTTTTTCGGTCTATTCAGATGGACACATCTTTCAAACTAATCACTAAATGGCAGGTCTGTGAAGCCGTAATCAGCTAGACTAGAAGTACCCATAACAAATTGTTAACTTCTATCGAGAATCCATTCCCTTCTGCGAACTTTTTTACTATGTATATCCTATATGGATATATGCCATCTCAATATTCGATTATGTCTTCACATCAAAAGTCATCGCATCTCCAATATTTTGATGATAGCAGCATCAGAAGCAAAAGATATAAGAAAACATAAATAAACAACATTTCTACGCAATTGTGCAGATGTTTCCTTTTTGCAATGACATTTGTAAGTAAATATGAGAATGACTTTTTTGTGTCAGCATGCAGAAAAAAATAAACAGGAAAAGGAAACAACATGAGCACCCTGCTAATATCAATATAACACTGAATTCAACTGTTAGTGTAACCGAATATAAAGGAGATAGGACAGACGGGAATTCCTTTACCATTTTTGGCAGTTTAGTGTAAAATTGTCGTAAAATTGGATAACAATGCGTAGAATTCTTATGTGACAGAGCAGATGAACATAAAGAGATTTGACGATGGCAGCGCAAATCAAACCGCACTGGTAACAAGATAATACTGGAGTTGCAGGTAAAAATTATTTGCACAGCTAATTTTGCCAATTTCATTTTAAATTTTTGTATTCTGTGCAATTGCTATTATTTGGATGCATTAAATCAAGGAACTTACCCTTCTTAGAGTAAACGTTAATTTAACATGCGATATCTTGGTGAAGCCTCACTTAAGAACGACTATAGGAAACCAAGTATATTCGAACTATCGAAATAGCTCTGCTTATATCTGCTTCACTCTTAAGATCAAAACATTCCTGCGTAAGGAAAACTGGCTCCCAGTCCACCAAAGAGTGATGTACATTCTCTTACGCAACGGTTTCGAACGAATACATGTAAGTTTAACTGTCAGGATGATCCCAGATCACAACATCGATTCAATATTTTATCTTTATATTTATGTTAATTAGTCTTAAGTCCTATATATTATATTATTTTATGAAGGTTAAATCTAGGTCAACGCTTTTTTAATTTACTGAGTCGACAATAACAACATACTCTTAAGTAAAGTCAAAGGCCAAAAATGTTCCCTTTCTATGGAAATTTAAAACTTAAATAGGTACCAATAATAAATATGTTTAATAACATATCACTCATTCCAATTTATTCTTCAGCAAAGTTTCCTTCAAGAGTGATACCCACCATTCAGTTTTACGATTCTCTAACGTTTTGATGTCTTTTTAGTAGAACGATTCAATTCTTCAACTCACTTCTTTATTGAAGCCAAATCTCATTCGTCTTGAAGCAATATTTTTGGTCTGCAAACACTGGGTGCTAGATTCTTCGTTGATTCGTTTTTTCTTTCAAACGCATTTCTTTGTATTCGCTATTGATGGGTCTTTCTTTATCGAGGTACCGTGCGCATCCCAAAATAGTTATGCCAAAACTTTGCCACCTGACACTTGGATTATTATTCGCTTTAGGTTTCCTTCGCCGGTTGCTACTTATTCAGCTGTCTACCAATGTAACTTTTGAAAAAAAAACTTCTTATTGCGCTGAAACAGCTCCAAAAAAGCAACATAAAATTTAGAAGTTTCCATTTTTTCCAAAATCACAAAAGTAGCAGCACTAAAACCACTGTAACTTGTGAACTAAATGTCAGCTTCCTATAAGTCCTATTAGACGGAAAGCCAGCTGTAAAAAGTCGTGCTTATAAGATGACATGATTAGTTGTAGAGCAAAGATCATAATGTATTTTGGCAAAACTAACCAACAACAGGTGCCTTGCCAAAGATTATCCCGAGGGCCGAAAAAACCGACTTTTGGCCGATTTTTTTTATAAGAAGATCGCAGCTTGAAATGTATGTCAAATAAGAGAGCTCGAAGAGCCTATATAGAATATATAGAATATATAGCGTTGCCTTGTTGAATCTCGTTCCAAACATTGGTTGTCACCCGTATTTTGGGTAAACTTTTTTTAATATCTGCCAGTAATTTTTAACTCATGCGATAAAACATTTGCAGTTCAACCGAACAAGGCGCCTTAATTTTTTTTCCCCTTGTTTTTCTCCGCATGCCGTTTGGAAATTCATGGCGTTTGTGGTCGAGAAATTGTTTACAATTTGACTTTTAGGCGCTTTAAGGCTTTCGTACACCAAATGCTGGAGAGTATTTCCCGACATAACTGACCTTTTGCTGTTTTTCGAATTTCACGTTTACGCGCTTCAAGGTTTTCTATGCACTAAGTCAACTGTAAATGTTTACCAATTTCGACATCTAAATTGTTTGCAACAAACCTTGCAGATATTTTGAAGATCGAACCTCATTCTCATGCCTCGGAAATAGTATTGCGATCTTTGACTTCCAAATGGTCTTATATCTCTAACTTATTTACGTAAGCATTCACATATTTCCACAGGAAACAGTCCAGTGTTGTCAGTTCATGTGATCTTGGCGGCCAATTCATTTCAAAATTGCAAGAAATTTTGTGAGTTTTGAGTGAATTTAAAGTTGAAATTTTAGTGAAATCAGCAAAGCTCCACATTGGTGAAGCGTTGTTGCGTTGTCAACTTTTTCATAATGAAACGACAAACCTTGTTGAATATAAATAACATCAATGTTGTCAGATTAGATAAAATTTTTGAAGTTTAATAATTTTTTGAAAGCATTACAATCTAAAAAAATTATTTGTATATTTCTAAAAAATATACAATATGAAACATGAAAATTTTTTGAAAAAGGCATTAGGTAATGGAGACTAAGTTACACATGTATCTGCGATGTATAAAATCTGAAAAGAAAAAACGGAGCCCAGATAAGCCTTTTTGGCTTTACAAAGGCTCTAGCTCGTATGGTTCTTAGATATTATGACCTCAAGTTTTGATATTTTCGACCTGCTACATCATTCCAATAAACTTTTTTAGTTTATATTTTAAGTACTATATATATTCAGTGTAAAAGATAAATAAGCTTTCCCTCTCTAAATATGATTAAGTTCGACGGTTTTTTCCATTTGTTCATTTTCTGCAAGATTTTTAGCACAAAATTGTAGAGATAAGAATTGAGCTTATGTGTATATTATTCATGTGGGTTCTACAATCATTCGAAATCAGAATAAGAGTATAAACCTGGTTTTGCTTTGTGGATTTGCTGAAATATAAAAGTTAGATTTGCAGTATGGGTAATATTCCATTTCTTGTTGCTGAACTTAAGGTACATATGTACACATCTTCATAGAAAATAGTCCAATCACACTATATCGTATGATTTTGGAGACAAAACGATGCTGCATTATAAGCACATATCTTCATATGAAATGGTTCAATGAAATTAATTTAGATGATCATCATGCAAATCTTGTGTTCATAATTTTGTGAATATGCTCGTCATAACTTGCCACTTATCCAAAACAGCTGACATAGAGCAGCTGTCAAATAACAACGCTCTCTATGGAAATTTCTATCGCTCTAAGGAATTACCCGTTGCAAGAACTGTTCAACCAATCTGGATTTCCCTGTCTGCCACTGCTAAAAACTGAACAAAATAAAGCAAATGCTTGCAATGTCTGAGGAGAATTTTACTATAAAAATAAAATATCAACTTTGACCAGCAAATCCCTTCTCCGATATCTTTAAATTATAATATCCATACTAATATTTCACTTGAAAGCCTTTTTTTCTGTTTTTTCTTTTAAGTGAATTAATTTTTTAATGACAGTTAATTAAGATTAAAGAATTAAATATTCAGTTTCCAAATCTACATATACAAAGTCGAATTTACCTTAAAATTGGCTTGCACTCAAATGTTATCTTAAGACTTTCTCATAAATATTTCACCTTAAGATATAACATTTTATTGGAACGCGTGTTCTACCTTCTGAGTTAGAAAAATAAAAGATTAGCTCTTAACAAATCTGGCTTAAACACCACAAAAATATTATCAAAGTGTCAACTGAAGTTTCCACACTCATGCCACATTTAAGCGACGACTATCAGCATTTAATCTTTAAATTAAAAAAGTTCTCTTTAATTAAAAGCAACGTAAAGCGGTCGCTATGACTGACCCGTATTGATGAAGTTCGCTATTTGTGGATAAAAACAAGAGGAATCCACCAGCTTCACAGAAATACCCCAATTCTGTTTGTCATGACGTTCTGCTGCAGAAGAAACTTCGATGCAACCAACCAACCAACCAACCAACTAACGTTGGGCATAACTCATTCGAATCTTATCAGAATGGTGCTTTGTTGTTTTCCTTACTCTCAACTGCAGTGTTCCTGGGTTGATATTACACGTAGCTGCTGCACAGTTACTACGCAACGTTTGCTTTAAAATTTTGTTACTCGTTTGATATCATTTATTACAAAATTTAGAGCACAGTGGCACACAGGGACCAAGGTATTATGTATATTTCTGGCTTTAATTTTGTATCCAAAAATTGCAACAAAGCAAAAACGCTATCGGCACGAGAGAATAGAGCAGACAAAGTAGAAATTTCAATTTAAATTTAATTAAAGTTTCGCTCATTTCGATATGGTTGTATCGATTCTATGAAATCAGAAGACTATTTTACTATAAAATTTATGTCATTCTAAATTGTGAAATTCAGCTAAAGTTTGTTCACTAAACTGTCATAATTTTAAAACAATTCCGTTCATTTTAAATGTACACAAACAAGGCAACAGATTAGACAATATTCGCCGATCTATCAGAATATCATGCTCAAGTATCAATACCATACTCAAGATCGTGAGATTAAAAAAAAACCAATTCGGATTTTTAATATTTCATAGAATAATAGACTTATTTAATCGTTTTTTTTCATTTTGACTTTGTATATTCTCCCAAGCCAATCCGAGCAATTCAAAATTAAGCCAATTAGAGATCGAAAAATATCAAAATTGACGAATTATAAAAAAATTTATTAGATTGGCGAAATTATGTATTAGTCAAGTATATGGAAGCTTTAATATGGCAATTTACTAATTTATAAGTGATTTGCAAATGAATCCAGAACACCTCCTTTAAGAAAAATGTACTATCTTCATCGCCCGGGCGAAGAGATAATTTGCTAACCGGGGTGTCTGGAAAATATTTCTTTACTAAAAAAATAAAGTCAACAGCTTACAATAGCTCATAAGACTCCAACAAACTTTACTATTTATAATTGACTAAAAAAGGTTCACAAAATTAATTCAATATGCTAAAAACCTTAGACCATTTTGTCGTACTTCCCACTCCAAATACTTATTCATGGAATATGACAAAGATTGTTAATAGAGCGAATGCTTCTCACAAAGAAATTTGAATTGGCAGCATATTAGTAACTAAGCTGAGCTCTAACTCCAGGTTTAGTGCATACTTCCAGCTACCTGAAAAAAAGGCAATGTATTCGCAGTTTTCTACACGCAAAAGTCTGTTCCTTAAAACAAATTGATCTTTTTCTTTTTTAGTAGCTTTAAGAGAGGGTACATTCATTTCTTTTGCAGTCTATAACACATTAAGGGGGTGTGCCAGATAATGAATATGTATTTATTCTATATATTAACTATTGTTTTTCCTTCTATCAGACTATTATGTTTCAATATAGACGTAGCTTTCATTAGTGTGTATTTATGAACCGCTGGAAAGTTGAAATTAAGGGGTGATTCATTTAGAGGTACCTTTTCAAAAATAAAAGAAGTAAAATAATATCAATTTTATCGGATAATTTTTGTTATCATACAAAATAATCGATCTTTACATTTACTTTTTAGAGATAATTTCTTTCAAATGTTGGCCGTAGCTGCTGTTACTATGGTTCATTCTGAAGTTTCTATTTTTGATAACATTTCGAGCGGCATTTGGAGAATGACGTGAGTAATGTCGCCCAAAACGAAATGGTCCAAACTCGTAAGATTAACACACGCCCAAAAATTAGCATGGGCTTTTGTGTGTTTACGCAATCCTTCATAATGAAAGATTGCCTATAAAAAACAATTATTTTTGGGTCATTATTCATTGAATGATTGTACATTATGAACAATCGCCCAAAATTATTATTGGGTGTTTAGGAATTTTTTAGCTTTGGACGATTGTGGGTACAGCAGGCCTCCAACTTCTCAAACGTAGCCCGCTTATCCATATAGACTTTAACTAGCCCCAAAGAAAAAGTTCTAGAGATGTGATATCATAAGAGATAGGCGGCTAATAAGTTTCATTATTTCTAGAAATCATGCGAATTTTAAATGAATTTGAAAATTAAATTTTTGCTTAGTAAGCAAATTCCTACAATATGCTTTTGCATTCCAGATATTTTTTTAAAAAACGGGTTGGACTTCAGAGATTATGAGACCATACCCCTCCGATAATGGAAATTATACTTAAAATTTAAATTAAATATAGGAAGAAGATGTCAAGTAGTGGAGTTATCCACGATAAAAAGTTAAATGCTATGTCTGTTCACTCCTCCAGATCTCTTCGTATTAGTTTATATTAAGTTATTTGATAACTTTTTCCACTGTTTAAGTAAATATTTTCTCTTATACACATCGCTTGTGTGTTGCAAAACTGGAATCACTTGAGAAACAATATGTATGTATGTTACTTATTAATATTACTAAAACTTGCTTGGATTCTTTTTAGAAAATTTTTGTTAGAAATTTAAAATAAAATCCTTGTAAGTTCAAATACAATGAAAGTAATCTTAGCATTCCAATAAAAATTACTGACTAAACTTAGCCTCACGATGCATTTCTTGGAAATTTTCAATTTTAGAGTTAAGACCAATTAGCAGTCCATATGCAGTTGTATATTTTAGCTCCCCTTTCAATTTATTTGGCTCTTTTCCATGAAGTCAAGACTTCCAAACTCATGTGCTACAGTCCTTCGAACGTTTGCTTTAGAAATTTCGTGTGCTTTTTCCAGTACCTTGCAGTATCACGATCTAAGTTTGAGTCGTGAAATTCCCTTAAAAGTGATAAGACTCAAAGTTGTTTGGCAGCAAATAGCTTGATACCAGCAGGGGTAAGCATTGAAAATATCCTTGAGATTCTCTTAGCTAGCGAAGTGGTATAGAAAGTAATCGAATTAATATTTAAAATAATTAAAGTAATTGAACACTTTGATATAAGGGCGCATAGTAACGCTTTGGTTAAATAGAATTACATTTTAGCTGCAATTTAGATTTATTTTAAGTTTCCTAATTAAAGCTTAAATAGTTCAGAAGGTACAGAAATCGATTGAACGATGCGGTTCAGATTGAAACTTTTATATAAAATGTATTTTATCGACCTTGTAAAAGGTCTGCATGTTAGAGAAACTCGTAAACTCAAACTCAAACGCTTAAAAAGTCAAAAACTTGCTCCAAAGACTTACTTATGTGTCTTCCAGTCTCCTAAGATTTGTCGGCCTTTGATGTTCATAATTTATTTTTATCAAGCTAAAGCTGCTGTTAGTCATATATGCATATGTTATGAAGGACTTGGGTGTTTGGAAAACTAGAAAAAATACATATCTAAAGGGGTTGGAAAACTATAAAAACTACATATGGGGAGTCGGCGAATATTCTTCGCCTATGATGCTCTACACTTATTTACCGCTCACATAAATGTGAATCTATATTGAAGTCTTTCACCTCAAAAGCTACTCCCACTTAAACGAAATTGAAAAACTCAATACTGATCGAATACATGCACAACTCGAAATAACTCCATCTGAAATCAAGGAGTTTGGCACTTCCTTTAAACGCTTAGTCTTTAAAACTGTATACTCTAGTATATGCATGCTATCTTATCACAAATATTAGGAATGTATGAGGGAAGCTCTTGGCCAAAAGTAAGAGGGATTGGACAAGTGGAAGTGGCAGCACTCACAAAAACAAAAATTAAAATGTTCCGCCAAGTTGGCTTTATAGGTTAACGCAAACAATATTGTCACTATGCCAGGCGAGTGTCAAAAAAGGCTTTTGCCGGCTTTGGATGAGTGGGCGTGTCACCTTTAATTAGTGCTTCACCGATACGAGAACGATACGATAAATCTAAAATTATCGTATCGTGCACATAGTGGCGCCAAGCTTATCATCTCGTACGAAAAAGTTTTGATCTGTATCGTTCTCGTTTCGTTATCGCCGATATTTCTCGGATATTCTCGTTCACATTTTGGTGCATATAATACTAACTGAACCAGATACTTTCCCGCTCACTGTATGTTGTATACCCCTGGCTACATTTTACGCAGTCCTTTCTGTAGACAACTGGGTTCATATGCGAAATTTCACAACTTGTCATAAGTTTCAGGAATAACAATTTAAGAGTTTTTTGTGTTGTATGAAAGGAGCTATGACCCATTATCCAAAATTGAAATGCAAATTGATTATCACAAACAATTTTAATTTACGTATCAGGTTATCAGGTATATGACATTTTAAGTATTTTTCCTATAATGCTGCGACGCCCTTTTGTCTAATCTCGTTCAGATTTCGTAAGGTACTTAACATAGGCAATATACATTCTAGCACCGAATTTCAAAATGACTGCTACTACATATAGGTGCCAAGATATTGCGCTTTAAGTGTTTTTTTATTATTGAAGTTCTGGCTGATTCTCGTTCTCGGCGATAATTTAGTGCCTATCGTACGATAAACATTACCTTATCGTAACCTTATATAAGGATATTTATCGGTTCTCGGTGAAGCACAACCTTTAATAGAAGAAATAACTTTAAAATGCTTTCCTGAAAGAGATGTTTGATTAAATTTATCTAATTTTGATATCGATACTGAGTCAGAATACGCGTTATAGCAAAAATAAATTACCACACTGAAATCTTAAGAAACGGTTCAATTTAAACAAAAAAAATTTACCCACTACTCAAATACAGAATTTTGAATAAAAATAATGGCTCTGTAGCTTCAAATTACTCGGATAAGATTTCATGATTTTTATATGAAAACGATACAGTTTGAAAGCCTTAAGACGTATATTTTTTAGTGCACTGCCGTTTTAGAAATCTGTGGCCTTGCAAGAAATTTTCAATTATCCCTATCCTAAGCCAAACAAAGTTATTTAAATAGAGGTCTTACCAAATTTCTGTACGTACAAACTTTAAAAATTTTAATATTTGAAACTGAAAGTAAGAAGACTTAAAAATAATTCATACACATATTCATACGATTTAAGACATTAATTTTTAATTATATTTTAGAATGTTTCACCTTTTTCTTTAATTTAAAAAGTTCTGGGAAAAAATTCCACCTGCAAACGTCAACCATGTTGAAAAGTCATTCGTGCACCTGATAAGATCAAATTCGCTCACAGGCACGAAGAGAGTTCATATGAATACAGGATTCATCCTGGTACAAACCCTATAAATTATACGTTATATAAGTGATTGCGTGCGTGGAAAGCACTCGCTTCCATGTAACAAACAAACGCACGCGGACTGAATGCATGCATGCACGAAAACACATACGCAGCAGGATAACGAAACACAAAATTATAATGGAAATGAGAGGAGAAAAAAGTTGCCTGTAAAAACCAAATAAAATTAAAGGCGGAACGTTGAAAAAAAAATTGCTTATTATCCCTTTTTTGGCCACTGTCCACAGGGGCTGAAAAGGACGTGAGTTGTTTAGTTTAGTAAAGGCTTCAATGAGATATCCTTAAAAAAGACAAGGAACTAACGAAATCATAAATCAAAAATTACCTGGGTTTGATTTTCTGCAGTAAATAAATTTTGTAACGAAATGCGGCGGTGTTGAAGAACTAGAAACATTCATTAAGATTTCACCTGTTCTGCTAAGAAATCAAAATCAGTTGATATAAATGAACCATTTTTGTCTTAATAATTTGCATCATCCACTGGAACGAATCACTCGTAAATTACTACATATCTACTATATATCTAAAATTCAGTTTTTGTCTGTCAGTCTGTTTCTTATGGACGCGAAAACTATCCGGCCGATTTTGATGAAATTTTTACAGTAAGCTAGTCTCGATCAGACGGGTGTCATGGACTATAAGACATTTATTTAGAGTGCATATTTAGGGTGGCCCTCATACAAACATATTTTTAAAATATCATTTTCACCAAGACCGGTTGTTCGATTCACACCGAATTTACACCACTTAGCTTTTATATTAAAGGGCATAGCTAAGGCAAAACTTTTATTTAGGCTGGCCCTCACACAAAAAATATTTTAAAAAGGTATTTTCACAAAAACCACTTCATCGATTCACATGGAATTTACAACATGTGTCATTTATGTTCAAAGGCATAGTTTAGGTAATGAAACTTTTATTTAGGATTCATATTTAGGATGGCCCTCATTCAAAAATATTTTTAGAATATCATTTCGACAGCTAATAGACTTACACCGTATCCACACCATATAGCTCACATTTATGTGGCACAGCTTAGGCTACAAAACTTCTATTTAGGGTGGCCTCACACAAAAATATTCTTAAAATAGCATTTTCACAAAGACCACTTAAACAATAAGGACGAAATTTTCAATAAAAGGTGAAGCGAAGTGCACAGGGTAATTCTAGTATTAAATACAATTAATATAAATTTTTGAAAGTAATAATTATTGAAATAAAAATCGAGACGTGAGAGATTTTGATTTTGGTTTTAAATCGATAAAATGAAATCGTTGTGATTCATCAACCAAAATAACTAAAGTTTCACTTTCTCAATTATGATCAAAATCTATATTGAATTTAAGGTAGTTGATAAAATATTTTTCCTCCGCTCGTTTTGTTAGGTAGAATCGAGTATACAGGGTGCTGCGGCTTAGAGCACCATCCAGAATAATTAGTTCTACTTGGCTCATTGTCAATAAAATATTTTAATAAAGAGGATGTCTAACTTTCACATCCTATGAGTTGCAGAGTGCGTAAGAAAGTTCCTTTAAAATAGTACGTACAAACGATGATGATCTCGTAACTTTTCCAGTAATAGAGCTAACCATGCTTGCAGTTGGGTCTTAAATTTTTTTTTTAATTTAAATTTTTTCCAACAATTTGGTTTTAAAATGTGGTGTACTTATCAATATTTTAATGCATCATAAATTATGTGATTCATAATACTACCTACAAGTTTGATAGCTGAAGAGTCACTTTGGTATTAACTAATGAGTTAAAATATCTGGTATAGTGATATCCCCTTCGAAAGCTGTTTTCTGCAATTAAAAGCTGACACTTGAAAAGAGCGGCGTATAATGGGAAACCCATTAAATTTTAAATATGATAAAAACTTTATTTAAAAAACGTACACTATTTGAAAGGACTTTAAAATACCTTTAAATTAGCATTATACATTCTTAAGTTAAATTAGCGTTTTGATACTTATTTTACTCCACCCTTAAGATCATATGTTCAGCCCAGTGGTGAATCTAGGATCAGATTTTCGCACTGCAATTTGAAAAGTTATACCAATGAACGCAATGAAACTCTTAATCCTTATCAAATTAAGTAAGTCCTTTGGGAGATTCATCTCTAACTCAGCCTAGTATCTAAAAATCTGTTCCCTTCTTTTGACAATACAGTCAGCAACGTAGCGTTTACGAATCTGTTTGCTTAAAGCGCACCGCGCAAATGTATTCTTCTTTTTGATCCTCTATCCAAAAGGTGCATGTGCTCGAGGTAGCAGCACAACCCAAAATATTTTTGTCATTTCAATTTTTCATGTTAATAGCAATTTTAGTTTAGGAGTTCTCACTGTAAATTAAAAACGCACACGATCACAACATACAAACGGTTAGTGCAACAAAGGATATTCACATTTTACTTTACCGAGATATCCCATTCAATTATCTTCAGTGCGAAATGTTAAAATAATCCTACGGCTTAATTATGAACGGTTTTGTATGTTGTGGCTTACAAGAATTCCTGGCAACAATGCGTTTTTTATTTATGTTGTTTTTCAAAAAGGATTTCGTGTGTATTTTTCGGGAACGGTAAGTAAAATGTCGCAGCATCCAAACAGACTTGGTAATGTTAAAACCAACATCAACGGGTGGATTAATTTTAATTCAACGCCATTTGCGATAGAATCGCGCTACCTACATAGACTGCAGGCAATGCGATTATGGCGGAAAATTCCAAACCTTTTGTGGACACGCATTAATGCGTCAACTATTCAGAGAAAATGTGGCGATATTTAATTAAAATTTTATGGCTGAATAGGAATTTTGTACAGAAGAGCGTAAAGTGATTATGAGACCAAAATTAAATGTAAAAGAATTTTACCACGGAAAACTATAAACAAAGAATGAGGTAAAAAGGATGACAAAAATAAAACAAATAAATTCCTTCTAACGGAACACACAAAAGTGAACTATTTAGTATTTGAATTTTTTGAATAACAAACAGAATGTCCTAATTAAATAGAGCATAACAGGATATTAAGCAATAATATGAACATTCCAAGTTTCAACAGCAAACGTTCATCATATTCACATGTGTAATAATTTTATAAAAAAAAATATGAGCTGTATGCGTTTTGCATTATATTCGGAGGCAAGAGGACAATATTTATAGGAGCGAAAGTGGAGGAAAAAAATTAGTTAGTAAACAGTTAATTAGAATTAAAGCCCAAGACTTGTTTTAGCAATAATTTACACTGGCATCAAACACAGATCGTTTTTTACTTTTCTCGTTTTGGTTTAGCCTTTTATGAATAGATTTCACACAATTTTACGCTATGGCAAGGCTTTTTTAGTTAAATCTTTCCACGCTTATATCTTTGTTTAGGTTGTTCGATCTCGTAACGGTTAAATTTAACCGTAATTACGGGCACTCTGCTCGATGAGTACTTTTATTGATGTAGCTATTCTTGATAACGTCAACCAAGCCTTACCGTCGAGGAAAACATCATACTAAGTGATAGTAGGTACGGTTAAATAATAAATAGTGTCACGTTTGACGTTTCACTAAACATAACTTATTTCAAATCACATCCTCGTTAAAGCAGTTTCCGTTCAAAAACTTAATCGATTTAGCAAAAGGAAACGAGTCTGATCCTTTGAACTTGCCCATACAACTTCATGGGCTTTCTAGTTTTATTTAGAAAAATTTTGGATATGTTGCTGTTGATAATGTTGTTCGAATTGAATATAATATTTGAAACCACAAACATTTTCAAAGAAAGTCGCTTAATTTCAGTCAAAATTATTAAATTTTTATAAAAACTTGCATGATTCAAAATTGCAATGAGTCTAGGAAAAATGGACATAAAAATATTCATAGTATGAAAAAATATCGTTTTGAACACCTTGGTTTTTTACGCTGGGTGAAAGGTCACAAAAATAGATTTTTGAGAATGGATAGAACAAATTCGATTGTTATTAAACACGATTTTAATTTTAAGTTTTGACTTTGTGTTGTGTGGTGTGTTTTGTTCACATTTTCAACCACACGAAAAAAAAGGCATGGTTTGACAACAGCACCGAAGGCAGAGTTTTTCTACGTCAGTTTTTTCGTAAAATTACAACGAAATGGAACACAAACTCTGTGACTTATTTTTAAGCCCATGCTAAAAAAAAATTGACAACATCTTCAAAATGTTCAATGTAAACACCTTTAGTTTTTTTTTTAAGTATTTTTTGACTTAAAAAACGCTTTTTTATCCCAGTAAAGCGCGTCACTGCTCACTTATCGTTTGTATCAAAATTTTTTTACTAAAAAACTCAGAAAAAGTGGTTTGAATTTTTTGTTTAATATTTTTATGAAAACAAAAAATAAATTAAAAACGGTGTTCTTGCATAGAAAATTATGATTTAAATTTTTTTCAGTGTACTTACATACATTAATTTTTTTTAAAGCTCATTATATAATAAACCAAAAACTATATGGCACTTTTCTATATTTTGAAGTATAAAAATTATTTTAAAAAAAATTGTCCACAGTTACACGCGGTGGCTTAAATAAGGCATACTTTTTATGCTCGAAATTTTTATTTTTTAACAATATCATTGATATAAAAGAGAGCATCTGAAAGTCTTAAATTTAACAGAGTTAGAAAAAAACTATTGGGTTATAAATATCATCCTAATAAGGGTCCGAAGTATCGTATATTTTACAGCAAACATTTAAGCTACTGATGAATGTCAAAAATATTTTCCAACTTTTAGCAAGAAAAAAACCTGACGGAGTTTCACTTAAAGCAATAGTGATTGAGCCGGAGCCGAAAAATTTATCGGCTCTGGAATATCAAATAAGCAAAACTCAATTCGAAATGCATTTCAATTCATTCATTCAAATTCAAAATGTCACATAATACATATAAAATCAAAATCTAAAGATCTTAATTTTTAGACATTTAGCTTCAAAAGCAAAATAATAAAGTGGTATTGAACCTCAGCCCTCTACTTGAGACCGTTAAGGGTAAATTTGAGTGTCTTAGCAAAAAGGCAGGTGTCCTTCTAGCATGAATTTCTTAGTTATACATTTTGCTTGCTAGCCATAATTGTTTAGTGGACATTCTTAAAACTCTTTTTGGTTTTTCTTAAGCGTAATTGCATTAATATATCAGTTCTCGCAAGAACCACTCGGTAGATAAGGCTGATGCACTTCAAACTATGGAATGCTTTTAAAGTCTGGAAAGAAATTTGAGATATATCGGACAGTCTTATGTGCATAAAATTATAATTTGTGCCATAATTTGGTATGCTGATATTGAAAATCTTTTGACATTTCATTTCATAATTATTAATTGGAACTATGTTTTATAAAAAACGAAACAAAACAAAACAGAAAATGCCTAAAATTATAATGTTTAGAATAAATAAAGTTAGTTAGTTAAAGTTTTTAGACATATATTTAACATTAAAACTTAAAAAAAGTTGTAGTAAGAACTTGGTTTTGAGACATCCAAAAATTATTTAACAACAACCGAGCAATGATTATCTGCGATATGTCTCAAATAGGGGTTTCTTTTATGAGTTGGAAAACGTCTTGTATTATATAGATCCAACTGATAACAACTGCCACGATTGAACAACAGATTGTATAGTGTACGGGCAAAGTAACCCATGGAAAAAGTAGTGCTATTTTTTTAACATAAACATCTTAGAACCAACATTTTAGCTTGA
Source organism: Meiosimyza decipiens (assembly GCA_963680825.1). Classification (NCBI taxonomy): domain Eukaryota; kingdom Metazoa; phylum Arthropoda; class Insecta; order Diptera; family Lauxaniidae; genus Meiosimyza; species Meiosimyza decipiens. The sequence goes on from OY804258.1 coordinate 54,245,373, forward strand.
TTAAAATTGAAAATCTAAAATTTTTATAAACTAAAGCTGTAACAATGAGAAGATTCGCAATGACAACCAGGAAATCCAATCAGTTCTATTCTCCGATTTATTTCATTGTTCTTACCTTTGAATTTCTTAAATTTTTTAAGGGATATATTATTACAAAATTACCTACCTTCTGCTAAAATTTCAGCTTGGGACCAAAGCGCCTCCTATTTTTAAAAACTTTTTTGAAAGCAACCATAGTAACTTGAAATGAAGAGAATATAAAACAACCTTAAAATTAAAAGCTTTCCATATAACTAATAGCTTTTGTTATCATAATCAAAGTCATTTCATCGGCTTTAATTGAGGTTCTTAAGAATAAAAAGGTTTTTCATTAGAAACAATAAATTAAATTAAGAAACCAAATTTATAAAAGTTCTACTGATTGTAACTTCCAAGTATGTGCGTATGTTTGTGGGGAAAAAAAACAAAAAAGTCAACAAAGGAAACAAATTAAATTACGTAAGTGTTATCGGTGTCATTTATAAAGCTGTCAAAATTGACACTTTCAGGGTTGGTTTTCACAAACTCACACAAGCAAACGCACGCACCCAGTGGTCGTAAGAAAAGAAAACGGAAAAATTCAAGGAAAACTCGCATATGCGACAGACAGTTCGACACCTCTGCACCTCTTTGTCGTGATATTGCTCCAGCGTCAAAGGCAAAGAGAAGAAAAGAGGATATACAGCACAAGCTGTGTGTTATTGTTTTCGTTGTTTTAAATTGCTCTTTTTGTTGTTTTATCTACAACAACAACAACAACAACAAAAATACAATTTTTCTCCACACAAGCCGCAAATCTTATCAAAATTCAAACAAATCGTTTTCTAAAAATTTAATCAACGCTTAACACCTTTTATCTCTCTAGATGGATGGATGGATGGATGGCAGGAAACAGCGTTGACTGAAAAAGTTTTTTTTAATGAGACTGGCATGCAACGGGAGGTGAACGCCGAAATGAAAATTCACATTTGCATTTGAAAGAATCTGTCACTGTCTCGCTCCCTATCTTAGAGCAGGAGTATTGAGACTGAAAAGTAAATTATGATATTTTTCTTATTGTGAAATGATTTATCATGCAAGCAATTCAGCCTCAGGAAAGGCAGCTATCATAAAGAATGCCGCCACAGTTGATAAGCACATCCAAGCTCGGTCGGGCATTACCACTAACTGCTGCTGCTGCTGCTGCTGCTGCTGCTGCTGCTGCTGATGATGCAGCTGGAGGTGTTAAAGTAAACTACTCATGTGACACGTCTGTTCAAAGAATGTGCAACAAGGCCAATGTTGAACTTTCACACTTTTTCAAGAGTACATAATTCGAAATATTTAAATTTCACTTTATGTAATGGCAACGTTATCTTAATAGCAGGTAAGTTGGTATCACCTTGCGCTGGTTAACAAACATTTATTCATAAGGTACTCGGGAAAAATAAATAAAAAACATTTAACGCATGAAGATTGCAGCAATCACAATTCAAAAGATAATTCTGACTGAGCGTATATTTGTCCGTAAGCTCGCATAACCTTTAAAAAACGATAAGATATTTTAACCATCCGATTTCATATCACTTAGGTGGTTTTGTTCTGAGCAGGCATATTCTAGAGAACGATTTGCTTATTAATTTTAAGTAATATACTTTGAGTTACAGGGTGTTTAATATAGTTCCTTACAAAAAAATTTTATCTCATAACTTTCTCTGACGTTCTCATTTTACTACGATGGCTAGTTAAAATCTTGTATATAAATATTCCTGTGTAGTTAAGAGATGACTAGGTACTTATGTGAAGTCATAGATTCCCATATCTAACAGATTTAGCGAATCGAAATCGTAGTTGGAACTAGACCTAGGCTACGATACGAAATAGAAAGACTGTAATCCGCATCATAGCATAATTTTACAGCATCACTATCATGTGCATCCACGCACCCATTGAAGACTGAAAAAGACCTCCTGGATACATGTACATATCTTACTGTGTCTGTGTAGAGAATGATGGAAAAATCGTGTTCGACTACTTCAATGTAAAAATCTGGAAAAAATCATCTACGGCGGGGTAGTTGGAAAGCAACTTCCGATGTATCCTGATATTTGTGCTTGTAGAGAACATAAAATTGAGCGATCGAAATCTCGTGCTCGACTGATACAAGCCCCCTCGAGGAAGGGATTATCTATACCCATAATAAAGGAAACGATGGCAAAACACATCGCTTGATAAATTTTAGTTTCATTTAATCATTTCTGGAGAAACGAAGACTCAGTCCGTAACCTACTTCCTACATGTCTAGTATTGCAAATCCAACAAATTCGCACAATATTGAAGCAGATTTTTGTGTGATGCTTATATAACTAAGATACAGTTGAGTAGCTTAAGATACCAAAATAGTGAACTGTCAATAATCTTCAGGCATAGAAAGGAAATGAAAATGAATTTGAGTATATTTTGCACAAACAGCTCATGAATACGGAAGAATACTGGAGAACAATCATTAAGAAAAGTTTTCAGAATATTTTTCGACAAAGATAAGAGTATCGCCAAGTATTGAAATATGTCAACACTACATATTTTCTCCACTTTAAATAGTTTCATATATCTACGCTTGTATGAATAGAAATAAAGATCACATTTAACCCCAAATATGTTACTGGAATGACCGAAATGTTCCAATATTTTAAAACCGCATACATAAAAAATCGATTTTTATGGATTATTTTTCATAGTGATTTTCATTAATTAAAAAGTAATCAATAAATTTTTATGGGTATGTGTAAGTTTGAATTGGAAAATCATTTAAATACTCAAGGCCTACAAGAGTGAAAACTGTCAACGAAAACTACTACTGTAAGCGATGCTGTGATACTTTTAAGATGCCGCCGCGCCCGCCCAACCAGTGACACTAAAGTGCATACCAATTCTAAATGATTTTATGGCCAATAATCGTTTAGGTGCAACAACCAGCTCTCACAAAGTGCTATCAAATGTTCCCAAATTAACTTATTTCTTTGTAATTTAAATTCTTCCACTGTAAAAAATTTACATTTAACCATAAAAATGGCTTTGATTGTCATTTGGAATCTGATGAGTGCGACTAAATTATAGTAGTGAGTAAAAAGTATTTCACCATTAACATAATAACATAAAATTTTGTACACAACATAAACGAAAAAAACATAGTAAAATATAAAAAAACCGATTTATAAGAAAGGAAATCCAAAAGTTACGACCCATTCGAAAGAACCCTTTTGTGTTCAATTGTTATTCGATTGTCATTTTGGGTAGCAATGAAATTAAAATTCATTTATACCGCACTTTGTACTGCATTCTATTTTCATGAATTTCAATAAAAGAAAACCCAGACACTGGTCGAACAAAAAATCTCAAAGACACTGAGGCACCTGCCATGAGATTTTCATCATAATGAGCAAAGAATAATGCATAAGGATTTAAGAGGCGACAAGTTCAAAAAAGCGTATAAAATATTCTTTAGGACATTTAGGACATTTCTAAGGCTAAGCGACAATTTAAATTAAATAATTCAATTCGAAATTGAATTCAAATCGGATTTTTTTTACTCAACAGACTAAAAGAAGTAAGAACAATGCTCGTTTTGGTTTTAAAACCGAAACTAATTGCAATTTGGTAGTGGTGCTTTTATCTTACCGATATGAAAAGATTTTACAATATTAGTGGCAGCCTGGTGGCCAAGTACTTAGCCAGTTTGTGGGAATCACAAGGTGAGAAATCAAGTTTCAATATGTATGCTAAATTGCTCAGATTGATTCTAGAACACGTCTGCGAAATATTGTTATTGGGTGTAAGTCAATGGCGCCATAACGTTCTAAAAGCGTGTGAGGAATTCGTTGAGTCGCGGGGGCGGTGGGGGGAGGAAATGGGTTCGAGTTATACAGAGTTATGATTCTGAGAATGTGATGTAGGATATCTACAATAAAGCTCTCAGTGATTATTGTGTGTGTACATAAAAAAAACGTTTATTTCGTTACATCTTTTGTTAAGGCATACACATTTGGCCTTAGGCCCTTATAGCTAACTTGAGCAGTTAGTTATCGTCCGGCTACGGTTCCGTACCAACCAGCCAGCCCTTAAATTATTCTCACCCGCATCGATTCTGTTCCGAATTAAGATTACCTATTCGTTACATTTTTTGTTTAGTTGTGATATTTTGGTTGTGGTCGTGACAAAAAAGTATGGAATAGGGACCACAAATTCAGAGCACAATCGACGCGGGTGAGTGAGTGTACGATGGAAAAATGCGCGAAAAATTCCCGTGTTGAAATAAAGTTTCCCGTGTTGAATTCCACACGTGGAGCTCTAAACCTACGCAACAGGTTTTCCAGCGCCTCTGGTCTAGGTTATTCTTTAAAATCTCGAAATATCAAACGTTGTTTTAACAAGCATAAGTCACGGAATAGCGACTCTTATTGCAATGCAATGTGTGCGACAAAAGAAACGGAAATAGGTTTGAAGAAAGAATGACAGGTAGAGAAGTTTCAGTAACGACTTTTCTTAAATTTAGTGTTACCACAACTGAAGGGAAAGACAATCGCATGGATTATGTTTCACAATTTAATAGTGCCACCAAAGAAATTCTTATCCGCTCTTCATCAATCTAGGAATTCCAGACACACCGACAGACGGGCATGGCTAAATCAACTCAGGTGGTGACGCTGATCAAGAATATACACACTTTTCCATACCTGCCACGCCCTCTTCTATACGTTGCAAATGGAATGACAAAGTGAATATACTCTTAGTGTAGTGTCCAAAGATCAATTGAAGTGATGTATTTCTTCCGACACATTAAAAAAGCTAAACACTTGACCACTTCTTAAACACACATGATCTATCTGTTAGGGCTAATTTTGTTTATTGGTAAGAGCAAAGTGTTGTTCAATCATTGGTGGGAGAATAAACAACATTTTGTGTTACTTGGCTTAAAGTCAAACCGATTGGCGCGGCTACATTTGAGAGTATGTCACTCGCATACTACTTTTGTCTCTTTGCAAAGTTGGCCACATTTTCAGCAATATAACTCATAAATGCTACTATCGTATTCCAGAGTGTAGATTTGGTTAATGATAACGACATTTCATAGGAGAATTGGTTGGGAAAAACAGATAAAACGATTGGGAATTCTTTATTATCCAACGAAGGAAATACCGACGTCATATGCAATTTGCTTTGCAATGTGTGGTGATGCACTTGATTAAAGGTCTTTTAATTATCCAGATATTCAAGGTTCCTACACGAAGGTGAACACATTAGGTTCATCTTTCTGTGAGGAAAGCGGTAGAGCGTTAACATACTGATGATAATAAATTACTTCCGATAATGCATTTGATGGACTATTATTATGTACTCCATGATTTAAGAGCGCGAGAAGAGTTGACTGGCCAAGAGTAATTGCCAGTGCTCCACAATGCCAGCACATGGACTATATAAACACCCAGATTTGCTTATGTTAAGTTTGGCAAATAGCCCTTTTACTGCCTAATTCCATAAGTAAATGGTCGCTATTGTCGAAGACTACTTCTCGACGAAGAGCAGTGGCTAACTTCTATCAGAACCTGTATCATTTTTAGCACGAAAAAATTAGGAAATATGACGTGATGATGATACAACTTTTTTTGCTGATTTCTATTTTAAACAAAATCTAAAAGGCCGCGTGCTCATTATAGCTTACAAGAGTATGACATAAAAATATATCTGGATTAGAATACTCTTAACTCATATCATCTATGTTTTTAAATGTTAAAACATATGTTAGCTGAAGGTTAATTCCAAACAAATATTGCATATCGTAGAACGGTTTTAAGCCTAAAAGATCTCGCCACCTTTAAGTTATTCGTGTTTATATATTAAAAAACGAAAAAATGCCACTAAAAATCACAAAAAAACAGGTCGATATATTCAAAAAACGTTGCTTTCGCTAACAAAACGTAAGCCATTATTAAAAGAACTAAGTTTCAGTTATATAGAGCATGCAAAAGTAAAAAAAAATATGAACCATGCAATATTTTTCTGACATCAAAATTACGAGCACATCAGTCCCAATTCACCATATTGTTATTTTTAATAATCGAAGTGACCAAAATTAAACATTTTTCGCAAATTAATTTTCCCATGCAATTACAAACTCAAAAACCTCTGCATTGCCGTATTGCAAACAAATTTGTAAATATTGCACACGAATGAAATTGACTGTAGAATATATCCGTATGTACCTAGTCATAGGAGGTAAACTTTTGCAGCAAAACGCAGCGAATTGCGTAACAAATTAAAATTGAACAAAAGAATCGGGTTCAATGCATTCGTAACTCAGTAAAACGTTGCAGCACATCAAATTTGTATTTATTAAAAAGGGCGTGGAAAAAAGGATATTTCCAACACATTTACAGGAAGACATCATAATTTATCATGAAGCTAAGTGACGTAAATAGGAATTCAATGAATACGAAGGCATTAAAATTCATTAGGACTGGTAAGAAATCGCTCGCAGCACACAAAGGAATCAGCAACGTTATCACCTTTTATATAAAGGACGACAAACAACTCAGGAGGTCTGCGGACATTTTTGTCGGCTCGTTAAAATTTTATTCGTTTTCTTTTGTTTTTATTTCTTCGTCAGACCAACAGATGAAAAATCAGCAGTTAGTTGTATTAGCATTGTGAAAAACTTAAAACTTCTTCATTTTAAAGTGGCTTACTATTAGAGAGGTGGTATATTAAGTTCATGGAGATGCTTATTACTTTTAAGATACAAATAATTTCAAGTCAATTGAGAATGGTATAGGTAGCTGGTACTGAAAAAACCTAAGGTCTTGGTTTAATCATAAACATTTTTGTTTTTTTTTGAAGCAAGAAAAGGGTTTTAAGGATTTAATTGAGTAAGACACTGTAACTGTACGAATATATATTATTTAAGTAAGTGAGCTCATGAATAAATTTTAAAACTTTATATGAAATCTCTTCATGAGTGCATAGAATATAATCATATTTCCATAAGGGTCATAAAATGTTTACTGACAACATGAGTCATGTCGCTAAGTGTAGGGTACATCATGATCCAACCAGAACAACTAAAACTTCTCTTAGATTTTATTTCGCTTCATTAATACATTGATCTTTCTGGTTGAATTGATCTCGTTCTGATGTTCGTACTCGAATTAGTCGTAGCAGTCGCTTTGGATCAAAAGGATGCTCTCTCAGCGCTCAAACAGCAGCTAAGTTTACCGCTCATTGATTAAGCGTGAAGTCGATCGAATGCAGAGAAGCGTTGTCGTTGCCTGAAGTGAATTTGTGTGAAGTAGAAGTGAAGTGTGATGCGCCGGGAAGGTCTTTTTCTCATTTAATTTTTAATTTATTTTTAAGAGTCATCATCAGTATAGACGACGGTGTTAAAAGGTTGTTTTTTTTTTCACTTTAAGGCACAGCCAACCTCCGAACTGAGCATCGATTTGTTAGAAACCTGTTAAAGTCACTCATTTTTAACTTATTAGTTTTTGAACTGCTTCACGTGCAACTGTAGCAAACGAGCCGATTTAAGCCATTAAAGGCATTTGTTGAGCCGCAACATAACCGTAGGTGGGTCAACACGCATTTAATGTGAAGTGCGTAGTTTGGGCGTGTCATCGGCACTTTTGCTCAAAGGATACTTTAGTAGATGATGCATTCGCACTTTGCTGTGATGAGGGAAAAATGAATAAGGCGTACGTACTGCAACACTTGGCGCTGCAAATCGTTAAATTGCGCAGATATGCACGCATTCGCAACGCTATTTGCCAGGACTCACAAAAGGAGTGGCACAAAAGGTACAATTGCCTAAGAACTCAATTCACCAAACAGCTGGCGCCTGCTGTAAGGTTTGAACTTTTTTTGGTTTTTCTATTTTTAAAGTTCCGAGAATTTTGTATCGCTTATCGGTATATGAAGTTTTGGCTTTCATAGTTGCGCTGTCCTCATCAAGGCTTTTCACATGTGTGCAAATTGCAACTATTCTGTTATTACTCCACTAACCGCTAACTTGAGAAGAAAGCATAAATCTTGGTCCAAGCTACATCCGCCATAAATAACGAAATTATTTATTTTCATTACAATGACATGTATTGCCATGCTATCGTAACTAATTCCAGAATTCATGTCGTGAAGTAGCCTTGCAATCTTTTGCAACATTCGTTCGAGTTAAATTATTTTGTTGTTAGTTGCTTGAAATGTTTTATGCGTTTTGAATATTTTTGTTTCATTTGCGCTACACACACAACTTTATTTGTACGACGTGACGACAATCCGCTGGAAATTATGAACTGTGCGCGTCAAGCAAATAGAGGGTGGAAGGAAGCTCGTAAATATTCAGTGGAAACAGTAAAGACAACAAAATGAAATGAGTTTAAAATAAAGCAAACAATTCACTGGATAAAAAGATGAATAATGCAAAGAAAAAGATAGAGATACTGGTGGAAACTCACACACTAAAGCGCTTAGGCTCTGGTCAGAGTGAAATAAATCTACAACGACAACGAATAACAGCCAAAGTCGATCTGTGATAAGAAATCGAAACAGTATAAGCTGTGTACATGCTCATACATAGAACTTGCTTTGCTTTGTGATCACAGATCGACTTTAGCTGTTATTCCTTGTGCTCACAGAAATATTGTCAAAAACCGAACCATTATTCTATAATCGTCTTGAAAAATAACTCAGGTGTACACATTTTTAGCCAGAGTTGGATTAGATATTTTGGTGCTGAGTAAAAACTCACTCACAGTTTTTTCTTACTCTTCATTGTTTGGAAAAATCATTGTTTAATAAAGAAAAAATCTGTTTTGAGCCGTATAAACAAAGTATTAGAGCCATTTGATTTTTATGAAATGAAAAAACACCAACCTTTCTTTTTATACCATACACGCATCCTTTTTTTTCTTCATAGTTTTTTTCAATATTTTTATACAACTATTTACAAGATATGAATTTTTGAATAGTAACTTTATTCAGGTTTTTTCTTGATTTAAATGCTTATAACTCCACGAATAATCAGTCGAATTAAATTTTTTCCTTTTTCACAAAAAATACTGAAAATTGTTTTAGAACGATTTTTCTATGATATTTTTAAGAAGGATCGATTTTCTTAAATTTTTTTTGTGAAAAATTGTTGCTATTTACCAAAATTTAAGTTTAGTCTGACAATACTAGTTTACAGTAAGAAAATAACACAGACTCCTCAACAAAATTTGTGTTCGGCATGGTCCCCTGATCTCAAAAATCAACTTTTAAAAAGTAGCTCTGGTTAGGTTTTCAAGATATCGACCGGAAAGTTTTTTTTGCCATTTCAGAATGGTATGAATATGAATAAATTCCATTCTGATTAAGCGATTTTATTGAAATATCTCTGCCTGGAGAATTTAGAAAATGTCACGTGACCACCAGATTGTGTCATATAGTGTAAAGTTTGGATTCTAGTAAATAGTTTAAGCGTGATTTGAAAGGAATCTATTGATAGATTTGACAGTCATAGGCGATAAGGTGAGATGTCCTTGTTTTAATATTAAAAATTTTCACTTGTTTCTAATCAAATAAAAGCAAATTGCAAATAAAAAAAGGGTTTCTACACTGTTTTGAGTATTTTTGTACTGGTAGTCTTTCGGCATTGATTTGTGTGGTATTCAGCCATAAAAAATTAAAAGTTTCAATCCCTTGACCTAACTAAAAGTTGTAAGAAGCACGGTGTCAACAGTTTGCGAAGGATCTTGATATTTTTCAAAAATCAAACTATACAGAAGTGCGAAATTGGTTACAATCTATACATTGGTGTCCAAGGAAGTGATCTACAGAAATTTCAAAAGTGCTACTTTGAGCTATGGACCACGAGTACTGCGAAAGATCAATCGAGAAAACCTAGAGCCTCTTATGGGAACATTGGTCGATTCCATTTCATCTAACTAAACTACAAATTGTGCCTGTGAATATTATTAATGCGGTTTGCTTGTCACGCCTCACATCCTATTTGGTATCCTTCTGCTTCAAGCTATAAAGATTATTGGTCTCACCAACGGTTTCATTACCCATTGCGTTGAGTGCACTCCTAAGTTTTACCCTATGCAATTCAACTTAAGTATTCAAAATATATTTTTTATTAGATATTACTGGCGCCTGCAATCACTCTGGTTACGACTTAAGCCAAGCACATGTGCACTAGAGCGGGATATCCTCGATGGGTAACACTCACATAACAAAGTACATAGATGGCAGCAGCAGTTTTCGCATGATAAATTGTTGCCAACAAAAACCGCAAAAATGAAAAGCGGGAAAAAATTAAACCAAGACAATAATAAAAACAACAAACGTGCACTAAAAAAACCTCATTTTTATTTATTCAAAAATAAAAAATTGGCGCTGTACGTGTTAAGGAATTTCATGGTCTGGCGACTTAATTCATTTTGGGTTTATAACATTCATATCCTCCCGTTTCAGCCTTCATTCGGTTCGCTTAGCGATTGCAAACAAAATCCATGCAATCTTTTATTTAAAGGAATGTAAGCTCACATCATCATCATCATCGTTTCCGTCACGACCACGTGTAACTTTTTACTCTTTCAGATAAATCATTGCGGCAGAAGAATCCACACAAACCACACGTTCCTCAAATTGTCAACAAAGGAGCCAAAGCTGTGTTACCTTCAACTTAGCTTTTGTATTTTGTTCTTACAATTTCAATGGGAGTCTCCTGTGTAAGGCTGCTGTTGGTCCTTCCGAAACATTGACTTGATGGCAAACAAAAAGCTCAAAGCTTACAGTTGTGGCCTGCAGGGTCCTTCTTCCCTGTAATAGAAAAGGTACTGCGGAATATTTCATTATCGCTTATGAGTCCTACGGGAAAATGCGGCTGCTATCGCGAATTACCGCCATTCATTCATAGTTGATGCAATAAAAGCGCACTGTTTTCTTTTTCCGCAAACCTTGAATCCACATGCAGCCTCTAGTGCATAGTGTTAGATATCAGGATTTCATGCCATTCCTTGTTAAAAACTTCAAAACTACGAGGAATAGTTGGGAGCTATGTTACTGTAGAGTTCAATTCAAGAATATGCAAAGTTTTGTTTTATAAATAAGGTATTTGCACCTCACTGGATTATCCCGATTGAAGGAGGTCGGAGACACAGCCATAAACCATTTGCTCTCTTCAACAGTGATGCAAGATTTTTCATTTTGTGAAAAAACTTAAGCTACATTCAAAATTTACTGACGTTTGGCGCATCGTTTCATTGTTTGGAACATTTTTTCAACATAGATTAACCCTAGTCCTAATATCATTCATATGAAGGGCTTCGAGGGCCACTGAAGGTTAAGTCACTGCTTTTATATATGAGCATAATGTCCTTTCAAATTCACTTAATCAACCAGTATGCTAAGCAGTGTTAGGCTTTAAAAGTAAGTAGTGGAAGTGTCGTTGTATGTTTACAGGTGTGGCAATGAACTTTCCGTAAAGAATTTCCACCATATAGTTTCGAAATGCATCAAAATATCAAAGAAAGGGTTTATATTGTGCGCGTATGTAGTTGAGTGCAACACTTGTATATGTGTATGTGTGAGTGTTTGTTCGTGTGCATGGTAGCACTTAAGTGTTTTAACCAGCGTAAAACTAACTCTCTCAATAGGCAGATTTTTTTTGCTTGGTTTAATTAAATTTTCTCTTATGTTCTCTAACATATTCCTTTAATAAACAAAGATTAAAAGAAATAAAATAAAATGAAGACAAACAGCTCACATTTGTTCTAACATTTGTCCCCAACGCGTATCGCGTATACAATAGTTTTATTTCAATTTGAACTTTAACCTCTGAAGAGGCTTTTGAAGCAGTCAGTATTCATAAAAGCCTTTTCAATTATTTAAGAAGTCCGCCCTAGCTGAAGATATTATGTAATCATATACCTTAAAAATTGAGGTATTTGAGATGAATAGATTCGAACAAATTAATGCAAATTATGAAATTAAAAGATTGAACATGGCAGAATCAGATTGTTTTCAGTATCGGATTAAACAATTGTAAGATAAATTATTGAAAGGATTTGTTAAGGCTTAAGTTCAAAGGATCGAAACGTTTTGAATGCTATTGGACAACTTTTAAAGTTAGAAAATCAGATCCTTGATGACGAAGTCGAAGTCTGAGCACTGCTGTCTTCATTTTTTTTTTCGATACCCAGCAATCGATTTGATGTTTTGTGTAAGTCTTGGCAGAGTTTATGGCCTTCAACTCGAAGAATGCCAAATACTATCCTCTTCTCGCCTGAGCTTCAGACTCTCTCTTTATAGGTACTAACCGAATGCGTACAACATCACAGCCATGTTTCATAATACCTACGGCTTCCAATATCGTAAGGCCTCTTGAACTTTCATATCATCTGCTATTGATTGATTGAACGTATGGAAGTGGCTTGGTGTAAGGTTCATTCCTGCCTCAGAATTTAATTGGTGAACCAACTTTTGATTAAAATTTGTTGAGAAGTAATTTAGTACAAGTTATTCTTTAGATCTTGTGAATATAGACATACTATTGGTACATTTTAAAATGAGAAAATTAACTTATTTTTTAATATTCTTTAACAATTGGGACTTCATTTTTGAAGACTATAATCATCCACAATGGAAAGTGAAATGGTTAGTTAGAGTAAAGGAGCAGATTGAGATGATGGTATGTGTTAGTTTTTAACCCGAATATTTGCTAAGTTTTGTAACGGCGTTATTGTCACTATCTCAAGTTGACACCAAATCACGGGACTAATTCTGCAGACACTTGGACAAAGAGAGAGTTTTATTGAGTAATTTCTCACATACTAACAGCTATATTATTAGTTAGCTATTTTCGGTAGCAGTCAATAACATCAGAGCTTCGAAAGAATTTTCTTTTGTTTAATGAGAAATAAATTCCAATGCAGATACCATTAAATTAAATTCAATGATGGTTTCTTACGAGTTTAGTAATCTTTGCGAATATATAAAACAGCGCAAAACTACCTTAATGGTTTGAATTCGTTATACATTTTTTATTTTAAAGCTTGGAGAAATTAAAATGAAAAATTGTTCTGATATCTTCCACAATTTGTTATGGAGCAATTTCCACTCAATTGGCTTCGTGGATACTTAGGGTTTTTCAGTTCCCACAATTTCTGGTAAATTTTTATATGTGAGATTCTGGATGCCCAGTTGGATAAAAGGCTCCAAACACAGCATACAAGGTTACATCATCGTCGTAACAGTGACGGATTCGTTTAGCCTTTGCTACAGAACCTCAACATTTCTGAAAAGAGTATTTAAATATATATGTGTTTAAGCTTTTGACTCGATTAGGTTCACCTAACTGCTTGCACAAGTTTTGCTGATGGTTACTATCATGCACAATGAAACCTCTCATCCATATTAAATTCTCAGCAATAAAGCTGACAAATCTAACATTAATTATGTGCCCCGAGTCAAGCATCAGTCATAGAAAGTCGACGTTATTGCATTTCATGTTTAGTAACTGACATGCTGAAACATTGTGTGGCAAATTGAAGTTATGTAAAAAATGTTAATTATCACTTGTTCCAAACAATTCCTGCCTTTCTTTTGTGGGAATCGTCCGCAGCGATTTTACACATTCCCCCAACGTATTTCTATTTAGTTGCACACCCCTTTGTAGAAATTTTAATTCGTTCATAAGTGTGAAAATATCATCTTATATAAAATTTTATGAGTCTTCTTAATGTGAAAATTATAATTTACCATAAAAAGTAAATACGAAACATATTTTGTTGCCTAAATTTATGCAAATTAAATGATAATAACTCTTTTCCACGCTCTAGGTGGTCTTATCTCCCAGATACCATCTGCATCTGTGCTGGCCGAATAATTTCGTTGTCTCTTCGTAATGATGACTTTAGTTAAACTTTCGAGCTCTGCAATACAACAACACTATAATTAATTTCGATAATTTGTAGAATTATGCAAATCTAAATGTTTTAATGGGATTTTCTGATTTTCTTAATTTTAACTTGTACCAACATCCAATGCGTGGATAGAGCTACTTGGAAAGAAGATATTGTAGATTACTAACATTAGAAGCGCAGTAGCTGGCAGTGGATCAACATAAGGGGTCGTCGATTTGTCACTTGTATCAGGTGGGGAATGGCCTTACAATAGATGTCAAGTCCATTCGTTTTTTTTTTTTTTTGGTTTTTTGTTGACGTTACAAAAGAGTTAGGAACTAATTAACTTAACAAAAATATGGAATTTTACACGAGACTAAGAGCATGTGGAATCAAATAGAGTTTTCTCTTTGCATATTGCATGGGTAGTGTTGCAAAACGTTAAGAAGATTTAAAAACCCGGTTACGCAACTTAAAAAAATATTATAAGGGCGATATCTTTGATATTGTCAAAAACTAAGTGCACTACTCTGCATTAATAGTAGAACTGGCTTTTAAAAGTTATACCATTTCTAACTTTTGTTGGAAATTTGTTTTATTATAGCGTTGATATGTTTTTGCTTGATTGGGAGGTAACACACCCACTTATCGCGGTTCGGTTAAGTTTTGTTCAGGGCTTGTTTGGAATATGCTACGTATTTGTAAGAAATTCGGTTGCATAACCTTAAATGACACTCTGATTATAACGTTGTAAGCATTTCTTTCTTATATAGAAAGACGGGCCAAGCCCTTTTGCCAAAACGCGCACCGGTGCTAACCATTGTTAATATTCGTGTGAAATCCAGTTGCATTTCCTCAAATAAATCTTGCTGTATCATATTTCAACGTTTTGTGGTAGGCAGTTTCATTAACTGTTTTCCTCCAATTTCAGTCTCACCAGGCCAGAAGAATTAACATTACCAGAGTTCGCCCAATGGTCCAAAGTCAACACTTTTAAAGACAAAATAAAAAATTATTTTTGGCATTAAATAACTGACAGAAAAACGAGCTTTTCTTGGCAATCGCTTCCAAAAATACTAATCATGGTATCATGTTGCCCTATTTATATCACCATAAATTCCTTAGACTTTCATATATATATCTCCATACCATATTTCATCAAAATCAGTCAATTTAGCTATGAAAATATAATTATCTGTATAAAAACAAATACCTTTCCTCAAAGTTCAATCGATCTCCGATCTCGGCGAGGCGAGATCACACCGGCACCTCACCTCGTTCTCGGTTCTGAGAAGTAAGCTCGTATCGGAAGTAAGTGCAGTATTTTTTGTTTTGATACAACTTTTTGAAATTTCACTCGATATTTATTTATTGAAAAGCATAGATAAGGCTATAAAACTTTTATTTTGAGTGCATCTTTAGGGTGGCCCTCATACAAAAATATTTTTTAAATATCATTTTCTCGAAGACCGGTTAACCGATTCACACCGAACTCACACCACGTTGCTTTCACATTAAGAATCTCAGCTTATATTACTTTTATTTAGAGTCCATGTATTTCGTCATATCTACGGTCTTTAGAGTCAGCAGTACCAAAATGATCTCTAATCGAATGATAGTTAGAATAATACAGCTACTACTCTCTTTTGTTATTATTATATGACGTTAGATTTAATAAGGGGACCCCTACGTTCTGTAAAAAACTTTGTTGTTAATGTCCAAAACGCCTGAAGATTTGGCATGTGTTTATGTTTCTTTTGATTTGTGGAAGGTTCGTAGCATACTTTGGTATTATCAACTACTTGACGCAGATGAATAAACTTTTTTTTTAAATCTCAGTAACTATGTGACGTAAATGGATAAAATTTGGTACAAATAATTCTTATAGTTTGTAAATGGTACGTAGCTTAGCTTGATTTGAATAAAAATGGACAGTGCCACGCCGTCCCGCATAAGAAAAGAATTAAATTCATCATAGCTCATCAATTATCATATATGATTCAATCCACCAAAAATAAAGACATATATTTTATTTTACTTCTTGAGGCGAAGCAACGCGTGCCGGCTTTGCTAGTTGAATATATCGTTGGCATACAAGCAAAATTGACCATTTTTTTTTAACAACCGAAAATAATATATCAAAAATTTAAGAGGATGTAAACATAATTAAATGCCGACAATATACAGGCCTGATAATTTTTTTTCAGTTTAATACAAACATCGGTTCTTACCGAGGCGAGGCGAGGTATGTGATCGCAAGACCTCGTCCGAGAACGAGGCGAGATTCAAATTTATAAAACGAGGCGAGACCGAGAACAACTAGAACCTCGCCTCGCCTCGGGTGAAGCACTTGTGTTGGGTATGTAAATACAAATACTTTTAACTCAATTTCACACTGAATTGAACAGTCACGATTTATTTATTAGTGCTTCATCGACACGAGAACGATACGATAACTCGAATAATCGTATCGTTCTCGTAGTAGCGCCAAGCTTATGGTCTCATACTCGTTCTCGTACGAGAAATTTTTGACCTTTATCGTTCTCGTATCGTTCTCGTCGCTTGGCACGAACAATTTACATTTACGTATCAGGTTTTACAACTGTAGCTGCGACTTACGCCAAGATATGGCGTTTTAAGTGCTTTTGTTTTGTAAAAGTTCCACGCCTTATCGTCTAATCTCGCCCAGATTTCGTGAGGTACTAACCATAGACAATATACATTTTAGCATAGAATCTTAAATCGTTTGCTACCATAGGTGCCCAGATATTACGATTTTTGTACAATGGAAGTTCTGGCTGAATCTCGTTCTCGGCGATATCTTAGTGCCTATCGTACGATACACTTTACTTTAACGCCGAGAACGAAATATCGGCCAGACCCTTCTCGTTCTCACTCTCGGTCTTGCGGGAAATAATTTTTTTGATATCGTCTCGTTATCGTTATTGCTCTCGGTCCCGATAACGAGAACGATAATGATATTTATTCGTTCTCGGTGAAGCACTATTATTCATTTCCAAAACTAAGTATTTCAAAGAACTTTACTTCAATAGTCTTCTTTATTAAAATACGAAAAAAGTCAGTAAACTATCAAGGTACAAATCTGAATAACCAGAACCGATTACAAACGGGTTAAAATTATTTTTTGGGTAGTCCTCAGTCAAATATGACAGCACTACTGCCTAGTGAACATTCCCATGGACATTGGATTTTCTGGGATTCCAATCAAGTACTAATTCGACTACACTTGCTGAAAGAATTTTTAATGTTTGGCAGCGATGACACCGTGTGATAAAAATTAAAACAAAACATTTGAAAAAGAAAACAAAATTTATAAAAATAAAATAAAAAAGAAACGAAAAATAAAATAATGAATGTGTCTGGCCGTGTGCGGCAGACTTCGCTTGAATGCTTTTTCATCATCAGATGGAGCCATGATAAGGGATCTGCAGCAGTGCTAACTGCAGTTCACAAACAGTTCACTTTTTTCGTTGTCAAAATGGGGTTATTTCAAATTTAACTCTTTCGATGACTGCACATGGAAAGCATTTGGTCAGCATGTCTCCGAAGTCTACTCCAAGTTGCATGTTGCTATTTGTCTTTGTTATCTCTTTTGGAATTAATTTGTACTACAAAATATTTAAACAAAATCAGCGTGAGCTTCACCATGGGCACGTCTGGACGCAGTTTGTCAGCTTAACTTTTATTTTAATAATAACGATCGCATATTGTGTGTTTCTCTTGGTGGATAAATGAACTACTTTTGACTTTGAGGCAAACTAACGATTTGACTTGCCGCTGTGCTTAGAAATGCGCCTCGTTTCCGTTATTTGTTTTGTGGTCAAAAAATATGAAAAAATTTTAATAACTTCGATGCCAACTGACACCAAATTCATAATTAAACTGAATGAGAAAGTGTTGGCCATTTAAATAAAAACAACAATGTCATAATAAAAATGGCATTTCTTTGAAATTAATGGCTTTTGTTAATAAAACTTTCAAATAAAACCCTTCGTTTCCGCCTGTTTCGGAATAATAAACAGGCGACACTCTTTTGGAAGGCTGCAATGGCATCGATTTGTTAGTTGAAAAATTACCTCAAATTTTGTTTCATTAATTGTCGCAGTCGAGAGTTTTGTTGAAATCGCCCGAAATCTTTCACTTTAATTTTGATGAAGAAAGTAATTTAGTACGTCAAGTCGTTTAACTTCTAAAATATTCCATAAAAAACTAAGTTATAGTTTAAAAAAATTGATTGTTAAATATTTTGTATGATAGAAAAAAAAAATGAGTGAAGTGTGGAATAATTGTGGACCTTCGTAAAATGAAAATACCCAATTTTTCAATATGATCCGACAATTTCCGCTAACCCTACATAGTCCCAGAATGTTCGTGCCTTCGACAATATCTGAAAAAAGCCAGGCATAGCTTCATAGCTAAATGTACTTGATTCAGAATGATCGAACGAAATTCCATTACGAACAATGGTTTGTATAAATGAAAGGTTGGAAGAAATTTCATCGTTAAGGTTGTTAAAAAAAAACTTTGGCAAAAGCAACCCTATGTATGAAAAAATTGTATCTCCATGCCATTTTCTTCTTAGGGCCGGATTCATAATTCAGTTAACTGGAAGTTTGCGCAACCGTCGACCTCGGATACTCTTGACATTTGCAAACAAAATTTGTTCGTAACAGTAAGCGCCTTGGTAAATATGCTGCAAATTTGCAGAGATTACTTGCAAATCAGGTGAGGCCCCCAACAGTCTCAATAGAGCGAAAAACTCAATTTGCAAAGACATTAACTTTATTTGACACCGTTAAGTCACAAATATTTTAAAGGGGGGGGGGGGAGGGGGTAAGGTTAATTCGTACGAAGAAGGCATGTTTTTGTGAATTTTTTGTGACGACTTAGTAAAAATTTCTTTATTAAAACCAAAAGTACATTAAAGTATGACATTTGAAGAATATTGCATAAAATTTTCACGAAGAAATATTAAAAAAACACGGCAATGGTAGCAATTATTCGGACGTGTCTCGGAAAAAAGTAGAATTGCGTTGCCCCTCATAACTTGGTGCTGGATCATCTGAAATCAAAACATCAAAGTTCATTCGTTAGAAAATAGTTTTTCCCAAGTAACGCTGGGAGGATTTTTCGGAATTTTAATTTTTCACATTTTTGGAACACTTTAAAGGGAAAAACGCTATTTTTTGAGAAAAAAATCGGCTAATTTGTTATTGTAAAATAAAAATTATTAACAAATTTCTAAAAACTCTCCAGCGTTACCTCTTAAATTATGTATAGAAATAGTGTTCAACATTTCAAAAGGATCGGTGTAGTAGTTTTAAAGTTATGAGGGGCACCGACTTCGAAAACATGAGTTATGGGGAAAACACTTTAAAGTTTTGAACACTAAAAAATCTGGTATAAAACGTTTCATCCGACAGATATAAAAATACTCGTAACTTCGTCAATTTTGCTCCAATCGACTTGAAATTTTGACATAATATTTTTAAAATACCATGCATTCAATTAAAAATATTTTTAAGAAATGCAAAAAATAAAATTTTAATACCTTATCCACCCTTAATGAACGATGTTCTGAAAAATAATGATCTCTTCGCCAGATAAGCACAATAGATATTTTCCAAAAGGTTGCTTTGTTTGATCAAATATGGCATAAGTCTTGTATTAGATGCAACCATTAAATTTCGCCATTATATAAAGATAATTTTAGACTTTTGAGATGCTCCAGTATTAATACGAATTGGTCGACCACTCACGTTGTTTGACATCCAAGGTGCAACCCAAGTTCCGCAGCCATATGAAAGTAGTTTGGATATGAGTCCACATGCGAACAAACTTAAACTTTTCACTGAATAACACCTTTAAGTCCCTAGTAGAATCAGTTCTCCGAAACCGATATAAACGATTGCTGAGCAAATCTTTGCGCCTTAAATATTTCACAAAATGGAAATTTATTACACTTTCAATGACTTTGGATGGCGTTGACCACATCGCAATTGAGCGATTATTATTAGAGTTTGTTGTCTTTTTCCGGAATCGGCTGAATATTGGCAATCTTCTAACAAAAAATAAAATGCCCACAAGTATAGAAAATATTGAAAAAATTGATTTGCACATAGCAGTGTGAGACTACCACTAAAAAGTGCTACATACATTTTCTCTTTAACTTTAATGTTTTGTTTCTTAATAAGTTACAGCTATTTTTGATGCTAAATGGGCCAACTCTCAGAAATTTTACACATAACATAGAGAGTTTTCAGCATGCGACTGAAAAATCTTCAAGAAATCTAAAATTAAATATTTTTTTTACGTAAAACTTAAATGGTTTTAATCCCTGATGATAGTAAATGGTTGTATAAATGAAATAGATTTTCTCTCTACATGTGCTTATGAAATAATTCTAGCATGTCACCCGTGAAGTAATCAACTTCGCTAAATCGATCTAATAATGATTTTCGACAATCCGTAAAAACGCGACGACATTCCGCACCCGAGCGTCCTAAAGCTTCAGCATGAAAATATTCGTTATCAGAATGTGATGATAGTTCATCCACCGATGATGACGGCCTACATAGAAAAGTATTCAATGAAAGCTATTACAAATTAAACTTATAATACTTACGTCAACAATATATGCAAGAGTTCACCAAATAAACCATTCCAATAATGAAAGGGCACCTCAGCTGCTTCACAGATACTTTTGAGTATACAAGAGCGTCCAGGAAGTCCCATCCTTAAGAAAAATACATTAAGCACATTTTTCCAGTTAACAAACACTGTCTCACCTGACTGCAAGTCCTTCTAGGCCCTTGTACAAAGCCCAGCGATAACTAGATAGCACGGTTTTTCTTTCCTCCAATAGGTTCCAAAATGTTTGATTTGAATATAAATTATTTTTTTCAACCAAATGCTGCTCCAACATGGACGTAGAACGCCTACGTCGCCCGTTTATGTTCAGCGTGTGTTTGGTTCGCAATTGTTCGGCTGTTTCAGGTAAAAAGTATTCGGCCTTCAGTACATAACCTGTGGTAATTGCTTCGTATACCAACTCTTCTACCGGAACACCAATACCGATAATCCACTAGCAAATTTTAAATTATTTTAAATGCACAATTTCAAAATTTTAAGTTCATTGTTGTTAAATACCTGTATTCTTGTGGGCGCTGTTGGTGGAAACACAAGTATATTATCCACCATCTTTGATTGAAGTGTTATAAAAATAATAATTATTAAAAAACTGCGTTGCATTTTAAAATATAATATAAATAATATAATGTATAATCTAGAAAATTATTGAGATGTGTTCTATACTTCTAACAAAATGATACTGTGGGACATGGTAGAAACTTAAAACAAGCAGGCCATTTAGCAGATATTGATAGTTTTCTATTTTAGTAGCGAACCATAAGTCATAGTGACTTTTCACACCCTTACTAATTAGAATCGTATTAAGATCTCTTAAGGCTTTCACATTGGCATTGTTGATCTACTGTAGTGCCAATGTATTATGTTGGCCATCATGATCTCTTAATTAACACATCTGGTCTGATTGTTTTTTCTTTTTTTTAGGTCAGTTAAACGCAGATATTTTGTTCTAAATACTAACTCAAGTTAGTAGGTAGTTTTTTATACATGAAGTTCTTTTTTAACATTTGCTACAACAACAAATTGCTATTGAATGCATTCTAATTGAATCTTAAAACCTTGCAAAACTGTATGCACGTAATTTTAACAGGAAAAGAATTTAACAAGTAAGTTATACTGGGTCTTTTAATTACGTCGATTTAATTTTTCATGAAACAATTGATAATTTAAGAGAAAAAAAACAACTATTAAATTATAAACTGTATCGAATCAAATGTTAACTCTAGCCCTTCTCAGGAAAAGTACAGCTTTTTTCGAAAACTAACTAACTAGCTTTATATTCCAATTATATGGCAAGGAAAAGCATTTCATGAACAGTGGTATGTGTTCTCAACTTCATAGAACTCAATTTCATACAAAGTTGCTCAACTCAAAAATCGTATATATAGTACAAAAATTCGCTTGATTTAGCTTCTCGCTACATGAAAAATAAAATTCGCTATACAGGTCAAAAAGTCGCCAGACATAATGGCAAAGTCGTTAAATTTGCGCCATAGATTTCATGAACTATTAAATGTGTACC
This sequence comes from Meiosimyza decipiens, assembly GCA_963680825.1. Lineage (NCBI taxonomy): Eukaryota > Metazoa > Arthropoda > Insecta > Diptera > Lauxaniidae > Meiosimyza > Meiosimyza decipiens. The sequence continues at coordinate 54,267,516 of OY804258.1, forward strand.
ACCTTGGACAGATTATTGACACAAAAGTTGGGAAATATGCAATTTTTTTGACACCAACTATTGAAATTGTCAAATTGTTATATGAATTTGAATTCGAAAAGTTATGGTGCCAATTTGATTGATATCTACGCCATTTTAAAGTTTATTTAGAATTTTGTTCAAAGAGTTCGCTGTTGTGATGTTAACAATTAAATTAAAATCAAGTGGTACAAATCATAATGAAAATTTTTATATCATTCATATACCTCTCACACTGAACGTATTAAGGCATATTTTATACATTAGAGGAGTGGCAGATATTGAAAAGTGTACATATTTTTGATCATCGTCACCTAATTAGTCAATTTAACCATGTCCGTCTGTGGAAAGAAAATAAAGGAACGAAGATAATTTGATGATATTTGGTACACAATAGGGTCATTGTAGAATTCAATATTGACGCACCCTTTAATGGTTTAAAGCACTCAAAAACCCAAATCCCGGAGCAGTGACCATTGATTGCAATAAAAAAATTCAAACGAAATTTTTTTTTTATTCAAACAGCTGTGTTTCTGCTAAAAATTAACGGATTTAAGTTTTTATAACTCATTTTATGACTGAAGTTTTCAAGTTCTTAAGCTTCTTGAGAATTTCATAGAAAACATTTTTTTCCTTCTTTAAATGCTGTAAGCTTTCAATATTTTCACGATCTGCTCAGTACCTTTTAAGAAAGGAAAACAAAACGGTCACTTTTTCTAAAGAATTTAAAATGAAAACTTTTACCCAACTCGGTTAAAAAATAAATTGTTTGATCAAAACAAAGACTGAACAAAAAGTGGGCGTTACATCTCCCATTCAATCAAAAACTTTGTAAAACTATGTTGCTTCTATTCTAGCCAGTCCTACCAAGCTCGGCGCTAGATCATTTGGTGCCAAAAGAAAATATTTTACAAGAGTTGTGCGGTATTGCACAAAGGAGCGTGGCACCCATTTTTGGAACAGATGCCTCCTCGAGTTCTATTATTCGGCATACATTTCGAGCTGTAATATACTACAGGTTTAATTAAATAATTGGCGAGGTTTGGTCATTTTCGGGAAGGGCTTTTAAGTTTCACCAAAATGCATTAGTATCTTTCCCGTATATCTTATACTCTAATCTTATACTCTCGACCTTCCTACTATTATTTATTATCAAATGTTGCCGATATTACTTCTGCGCATCACCCTGTGAATGCATTTTGCAGGAATTTGCAAAAGTTATATAGACAGGTTAAAACTATCTCAGCTGAGTTAGTTATAAATTTGAATCAATGCAGACATACGAAAATGTTGCTTCACATAGCAAAGTTCGACGTACAATCTGCAGCGTTTGTTTCAATAGTACTGTCAGCATTTTTCTCTGATACTGCGGAGTGCTTAATTTACCCGCGTGGTGGCTCCTTTGGCGTAAGCTCATTTTAATGCTAAAAACGCACTTAATTACAATAAAAAAACGCGATTTTTTTCGTTTAATTTGTAGTACCTGGCTGCTGTGGCAATGCCACTGGATTTACCAAATCGAGAAGTTTACGTGGCGTTTAATTTTGAAGCCAACTATGGGTTGCCTGCAAACGACACATACAAGGATTGGATCAACAGAGTGAGTTAGCTAGGTCAAATATGTACTATTATATCTAAGCCATTATGTCGGTTGTGTTTATGGTTTACAGTGGAATCTGGATAAATATTTTCTGGGCATTGGTAATAATGTGACCTACATAAATGGACGCAAAATGCTTTATACACGTGGCTCGTTCTACCGCAGCGTTGTGGGGTATCTGGAACATTTTGGCATGAATGGTACAGCGTGTCTTTTGAGAACAATTTGCGAGGTTGCCGAATCTACTGTGGACATCAACAATGGGCTACTTGGTAGCATTTTCAAAATTTTATTCATGTAATTATGTTGATGCACATGACGTACAGACAGCGACGATAAGCCAAACACAGAGATTTTAATTATAACCAACCGGGATTGTTTTCCTTTTTTTTTTCATTTTCCTTTTTTGTTTTGTCTCAAAATGTAGGCCATCGACTTCATCAGTAGAGGAAAATGCTGCAATTAAATCAGACCACTATGAAGCAGAGCACCGGGGCAACAATGGTGGAAAATGTTTACAGTATATGACATGGTGTCCTGAAGGGCCACTTAATTTGATATCAAAATGGTTATGAACACTTTGTTTCTTACAAAGTATTTTCTTGTGAACTTGTAACCTAATTACAATAAAAATATTTATTGTTGGAATAAAAACTTTACACCCTTGTTATCTATATTGAAAGCTAATCAGTTGGATGAAACGGAAAAAAAGTTGATAATACCTAGCAAACATTAAAGGATTTAATAAATCTTTAAGAATTCTGAGACGCTTTAAGATCGCCATGTAGTAGTTGATAAGAACTGCCAATATTTACTGGAAAATTTAATCGTAGCTTCTGCCAAAGGGGATATAATAATTTTCTCTCGGTTTTTTACCTGCTCACTATTTTAGATATTAAATGCATTTGAACTCTTCATTATATCTTCCAAAGTTACGCAACTTTTGACTTAAGATATAAATTTCAGAAAGCTTTTCTGTAATGCTTTTATTCGTATCTTTATTCAAGCTTCATTGGTAATAAAAGTAATATTAGACATGATAACTTATAATAATTAAGCCATCAAACAAGATATTGTCAATGTATTCAATTACAGCAACTGATTCAATTTCATCTGGAATTGGTAAGCCCACCCTATTACTTCCTCTTCCTTAAGCCACTGAATCAGTGGCCAAGTTTGAACATTTTTTCTCCGGGGCAAAGAACAATCTGCCATCCTTTGCCTGGAAAAAAATTGACATTGAAATTTTTTTTTTTCGTTAACATTGTAATTTTCAAATATAAACTGTTCGAAGTGTTGAAAATTTTGGCATATTATGGTATTTTACACCTTTCAAAAATCTGGAAAAAATGTCATTGTACATCAAAGTCCTACGAAATCCAAATCCGATGACAAAATTTTGGTATCACAATTAGTTTAGAAATTATAATAAAAACTACTCTTCGGGGCGTTGTGCACCGGCATACGAGATGTACAGTGGGTACATTATTTTCATTTATATATCTGAAACAAAAATGGAGACTTTATAAATGTTTAAAGAAGAATTTACTGGTGCAAGACAATTACAAAATTGAAGCACTTCCTCTTTTATTATTTCGGTGCTGAACCAGAGCTGCCAGAAAAAAAATGCAAACTTCAAAACTCGGTTTTGAAATCATCATTTCAGCAGATCGTATAGATTATAAACTATTACTTCTCCTATTGGCGAAGGCACCTTATCGATTCGGGAGAAAAGCACTTGGGTTCCTAAGTAAAATAACTTCTAAACACTGAAATTTATCTATTCAGCAACGGAAAGTCACATTAAATGTTTTCTAAAAAATTAATTCACTTGGTAAATCGATTAAGGGAGTTAATTCATTCAAAAAAATTTTTTTCAGCTCCTTGAAGGATTTCCGAAACAATATTATTTGGACCAACACTTCTTGATAATTTACATTTGCTAATAAATGACAATTTATTGGCAATTTGTGAACCCATCCTCACAAATTGCTCTAGATTTTCAAAGACCCGATAGTGGAAGCGGAAATGAATAGAGATAGGAACAAGATGAAAAGGAAACCACACTGCTGATTGTAGGACCTCTCTTACCAGATGAAGGCGAAACTTCGCTGCTTTCCCAGACGGTCTTTTAACGAAACTTTTTATATAAATATAATTTGAATATAAAATAAATATTATATTAATGAATCAAATTCCAGGGAATTGATATTTGAAAACGGCTGTTATAATTCCATGGCATATAGAATGATTGCCTTGCGATTTTAAAATCTATTTTCGAACATTTCACATCGATAGATACAAACACCAGATTATTTTGCAATTGAATTTAAAAAGTCAATTCCTTGAAATGAATGAATTCCAAATCCTTGGAAAGAAATTACAATTTTCTAATACCAAATTTAGATCCCTTTGATAGTAGCGTCAAGGGAATTATGCTGTCTTTTAAGACATGGAAAAGTCGGATATCGTCAGCTAATGCTTACTCAGTCAGAGAAATCTCTGACTTGAGTATCATTGAATACTCAAAATATTCATGGCGATTATAAATTTGATCAGAGAAGATCCCGTTTGTAATGAAAATTCAGTTCGAGAATCCGAGAGTTGTTTGACTAGTCGGAGACTCGTCTCGAATTACTCGAATCTATGTATCCGACAATCTTTTTCATTCTTGATCTTGGTTAGAATTTCATTTATTTTTTCTATTATACAATTTTTCATTTTCAAAAAGCTAAAAAAAAAAAAGCCAAAATACCGGCAAACTTTCATTGAAACTCAATTAAGAACACAATATTTTAGAATCGCAACCACATGATCCCTTACATGTTAATAGTTTTCAGTGCCGACAAAAATCAAAGAAGGCGTATTTTCATCACCAGCTTATTATGTCCGCGCTAAAAATTCATCAAAGAACTAATGTTTAGAATTCTTCAAATCCTCCTAAGGCGGCAAACCGAATCACTCCTGTTCTAAGCTATCAATTGTTTCCGAAATCTAAACAAATTCATTCATACGACTGTTCAACTTTGTAAGAAATTTCAAAAAAAATTTAAAAGTAAATCACAACAATACAAAAACCTTAACCACCACTACAGCAAAACGGATGAAGCGATCACCAAGCTGCCAAGAACCAACATAAGATCTACTCGTACAACTCAACGAAATGTCCAGGCTGTTCGACAACATCGAGTGCAGCGCAAAAACAAACATTCGAAAATCAGCGGAATCGCACTCCATGCAGATGAAGATGACATGAAGCATTAGAGGATGAAGGCACAAAAGGCGTCCTAAGCACATCAAATAATCCAATGACATTTGAGCAGAGTAAAACTCAAAAAATTTTGAAAGAAATTAAAAAACCAAAAGAAATCCTGCAGAACAATAAACGTAGAAAATAAAAGAACGAGAACGCTCTTCTTTTATTTGTTTTCGCATGTGAATGCGACCAAGTTGAAAAGAATAAAAGTTAAAATAAATCCTTTATATTTTTAAGAATGGTAAATAATTGAATGAAATCTTGAAAAAAATGCGTCGAACATGTGTGAAGTTCATACATATGAGAATGCATGAAAGAGCGCAAACAAAGAAAATCGCGTCAAATTAACAACTGTGTTGTGAATGTGGAATTTACTAGAGGAATGAGATTACAAAGGCGAGAAAGAGTTTGCTTTTTACTTCAATTACTCCCGTCTAAAGTTTGATTTTAAGAAATACTTCGAGTAATAACTCAATTTATGCAGCGCGATATATATCTTGCAAAGCATTCAATATCAAAAGTTTCCCATCCAAACATCCCATAAACTCTCCCGCTACTCGACACATCAATCAAATTGATTACTTTGCAATTACCAGTCTATTTAGGTGACATCGTCTACATGTCAGAAATAGGAAGGATGCAGATATTGATGCTCTTTAAGATCATCATCTCAGCTAAGTTGGCTTTCGAACTACTGCATTAAATAAGCAAACCAACACAGGATATAACCGAACCACCTGGTATTTTGCATAGGAGCTCAAAGATCGGCAAGGTTTGCCAAAATAACGTAACCATGTTGAACAATGTGCCTTTGAACTTGCCGTGGTTTTCGCCTTTGGATGTTTGATTAGACTTGGGCTCTTACATCAGCGCGATTGATGATTTATGACAATTTAGCATAGGTTAGGTAGGAGTGGCAGTCAGTTACGAAGAACCGACTCACTTAGACCAAATGTGATCCATTGTGATACCACACAGGTATCTGACTATACTATGAAAGGTTAACTGGAGATACTTGCAGTCTGTTATCTTGTGGCCCATCTCCTCAAAACTAAAAGTGCGCTATCAAGTAGTTCGCTTAAAACATTCAAGAATTTTCCCCATACTACAATTACCACGTCATCAGCGTAAGCTACTACGTGAACACCTCTCTGAAGAAGCGTAAGTAGTATAGGCTCTTAATAATGAGTAAAGAACTCTACCCTGTGGGGTACCTCTTTTTGCATACTCTTGACCCCTAATGTACCAAATTCTGCTTTGATTATACGGTTACTTAAAAGAGTCTCTTTCCATTGACGTATGTGGATATCATAATCTGCTTTTGCTAGAGCTATGATTATTGTTCCTGTGGTTACATTATTGAAAGCGCCTTTAATGTCCAGAAACACTGCCGTCTATAAAAAGTATAACAGAATGAAGCGCTGTTTGCACAGACTAACCTTTTGGGTAAGCATGCAGCAATTTTTAGAGAATGTTCTGGTATATCCTTTGATACAGGAATCTACAGTTGCAAAAGAAGATGGAAGCATGTTAGACTTATATGTAAGTCTGTAGTCGCTTGATTTAACGTGACTGGATTTTTCATCTTTTGGAATAAAAATCACCCTCACCTCGCATCATGACTTGGAAATCATTTTCAACATTAAACAATTATTATCCATGGTAGTTAAAGATATGACTAAATATATATAAATACAATAGCCTTTTTTGACACTTATAGGTCTGACCTCGAATTCGACTTTAGCAGCTCAAAACTCACAGAAAATCCTCTTTGATGTTACAGATCTATAGCCATTGTAAATCTTTGTATTCAATACATTAAATATGGGTCTTTATCAGTGTTTGAGATAAATAATACCCAACGATATCGTTGAAACAGTCTTAAAGGAAATGAATCTGATCTCGGTACGGGATCGTTTGATAGCACAAAAAACATATGCACTTATATGTAGTGGACGAAGTTGTACATATAGGCGCAGCAGCTCCCTTACGAACTTAATGATGTTTTCAATAGTACTCACTTTGTACTCAGCTTTTTATCTGACACTTTTTTTGTGGCTAGAACAAAAATTATTTTAGTAATAGTTACCGCGAAAAACCGAATTACTACAATTTTTAAGAAAATGATTTGGTTTATACTTTTTAAGTATTTCCAGTGGTAAGAACTTCAGAACACTCAATTGCAATTTATATATTTCAGCTTTGTTTTAGAGCAAAAATATTGAAAATGCAAGACGCCCTTTTGCAAATCAGCGTTGCACAAACATTGAAAAGATGAAAATACAAACATAGGCAGCATCTAAAGCCGCAACCAAAGTATGCAACAAACAGTTTAATGAAATACATCAAACTTACAGCTAATCTGACGGTTGCCTAAGACATGCACACCAAGGTGCTGCTAATAACCCGCAGGCTTTCTTAAGTTTGTGGCTTTGCCAAAGTGGCATGCATCTTTTCGCTATCTTTGAAATCCTGTCGGCAAAATTGCACAGAAGCCACAGGATGCAATGATGACAACCTCTGTTTGTTCCTTGTAGTCTTAATAGTTTTGATTTCTTTCTTATCCATTTCAGAGACGTTGAAGAAAGACGCATTACAAAATATTTACAAGGCTTGCAATGTTTTGGCAAATGATTAAATAGGATTAGGGACAGGATTAAAATCGGATTAGCAAAGACCATGTGCAATGCTTTTATGTAAGAATTACTTCGTTTTGTGGTATAGGAACTATATTGTTGTTGCTGTTTGCGGCATAGATGATAGAGATTGTACTGGCTAATATTATTTAGTTACAACCTTTATGCAATGAAAAAACAATGTGGAACTTTCGTGTTACCGCATAATTTTACACAAACAACTTTGATAATCCTTCCTAAATCAATGCCCAGTAGCCATAAGATAAGCTGCAAATGATTATAGAGTAAAACGATGAGCTGATAAGGAAATGCTAAAAAATGTCTCAAACTTTCAAAATAATTCTTCACTGACACAACTCTATTTATACTCTGTATGTATCCATATTATCTAACAATTATTTCCATTGATCAACTCAATGCTTCGAATATAAGTACATAGTGGGTATTACCTTAATGTTGATCGTACTGAAAAAAAACTAGTAAAGGTGTTATCTTCCGCCAGGCCGAAACTTACATACCCTACACTGCATTGGAAGTACTTTTTAAATAAATGTTAAAAAATGTTGAAGAGGTTGAATAAGTCGAAAATAATGTAAAAAGGTTCAAAAATGTTGAAAACATATGAAAACCATTGAAGAAAGTTGAAAGAAATTGAATAAGTCCATTAATATAATAATATGATATGATAATATGAAAAAGTCGAAAGAATAAAGAAAATATCGAATGAAATTGAATGGGAAAATGTATAAGGTTGAAAATATCAAAAGAATGTGGGAAATCTTGAAAAAATAGAATAGAAATGAAAAACATTAAATATGTCACGCCCACTTCTCCAATTCCGCCCACCTTTGATTCAATAAATGATATTTGTGATTGACATGCACAAGCCATATTTTCTCACAATAGCTTGTATAGTTTGCGATATGTGCCGTAATTATTCCTAAAATTTACGGCTGCGACACACCTACTGGTATAGTACAATCCAGTCCGATTTTCATCCAGAAATAGCTTTCCGTAAACAAACGTCTGACACAAAATTTCAGTATGACTGCTAATATATTTCGATAGTTATGCCACTTAAGGTATTTTAATTGTATGGGAGGTGCCACGCCCACTGTTGCTATTTCACCAGATTTTGACTTATATATTCCTAATAGCCAGTAAACCACTAACATCAAATTTCAGATCAATTGCTCGAATAGTTTATTCAAAATAGTACTTACAACTTTATGTTAATCAGGGAGGTGCCACACCCACCGCTACTATTGTGCCAAAATTTTGCACCAAGTCACCTTTTAGCAAGTATATCTGCCATATTAAATTTCATAACGATTACGTTGTTAGTTCTCTTTTTATAACGTGTATAAATATTGTATTCTGTGCCACGCCCTTCAACGGAATTTTCCAGTATATTGACGAAACTTTTATTGATGACTACTTTCAGTGGTATCATCGCTAAAGTTTTAGTGAAAATCGTATGTGCCAATTGTACGAAATACAAATTTTCAATTGCTGAAAAGTGCCACGTCCACTTTTACAATTCCGCCCACTTTATGCACAATTTAAGATACATAAAATCTGTATTCGTGTACCAAATTTCATCACTATATCTTGCACGTCTTACGAGCTATGGCGATATAATAGTTTAATTTAGGGATGTGCCACGCCCCTTTAAGAGACTTTGCTAACTTCAAACCTACCTTAATCTTAATTTTGTTCTCATTTTCACCAAATCACCAAGTTTCATCAAAATCGCAGCAACTTTTTTCAAAATGGACTTGGGTATATTTACATAGAGTATTGGCGGAAGGCGTGGCCATGAACCGATTTCGCCAATTCCTATATTCTAGCAGCTTGCAAGAAGGTTTGACCTGTGTGCCAAATTTCATTCAGTTAGCTTGCTTAGTTTTCTCGTAAACGTGATTTCAACAGACAGACACACAGACAGACAGACAGGCAGACGGACATAGCTATATCGACACAGGTGGTGGCGATGATCGAGGATATATATGCTTTTCCATACCTGACTGGCCCCCTTCTATGCGTTATAAACGGAATGACAAAGTAAATATACCCTCTGTGTAGGGTATAAATATTAGTGCTACGCTAAGTCACGCCAACTCTTGGTCGATCGAAGCTCTAAAATTTCAAATCAAAAATTTGTATAGTATTATACAAGCCTGCATTCTGAAAAGAAAGTAATTAAAAAATCTCCACGCAAGATTCGAGCCACCTTTCACCGACTTAAAGTCTCTAATAAATACAGTCATTTAGATCAAAAATATTTATTTTGGGCGCAAATTGCGGTTTTCAAATTTGATCGAGAAATTTTAATATATAACTTTCAATAAAATCGGTAGTTTTTTGAAAGTGGGTCAAATCTTTCGGACATGAAGGAGATGTTTTCATTTCCTTCGCAATATTGGTTTTAATATATTTTTCTACGCATGCCTTACTTTCCTAGTTATTGAACAAAGTTTTTTTTAGTCGGCCTCTCGCAACCTGGCCCACCACAATTCTTGCGACTTACGCTTATTTCGATTATCAGTCATACATATGTATGTATTTAACTCCTAAACTCCACGTGGTACCGCATGGAACCAACCACTTTAAAAAATTTTTAGCGTATGCTTTCGGATCCAAGCGCCGAAGATTAGTTCGGTTTTCGTATTTTATCTACTTCGTGAGTCACGTGTTTTTTGTTTTCAGTGTGATGGATAATAATTTTTGTAAAATTAACAAAACAAAATAAAATGAAGTAAATTTTCTCTTGTAAAATTGATTTTGAAGTTCGGAGTCATGGTAGTTCCACCAGAGGCCAGCGAGGTAATTTATGCATAGGGGGCGTGTCTGTCACCTGTAAAAAAATTATGAAACAAAAGATATTCGGAATCGCAGAATCCACAACATATATATATTTCAACTCAAAAAAAAAAAGTCAGGCTTTTAAGGGTTAAACTATCAATTGCAAAATACTTAAGCGGGAAGAAATGACTATGAAAAATGCTACTCTAGCTCCCGGTCTATATGTCCCATCATAAATTATGATCAAATGGATAATTTCGGTCTAAATTTTTCTTTTCTATGTATTCTGGACAATCGGAGTCGTTACTAAACATAATTTCAGAGCATTGAAAGAAACTTAAAATAAAGTAGAGCCAAAGAAAATGTCCGTACCAATTTAAAGCAATGGAAAATCAAAATAAATATGTGACATTTGATACCCTGGCATTATTGACAAGTTGTCACATTTTGAGCTTCATAATTATAGCAATGGGTTCATTTATTTTAATTTAACGGCCAGACTGTAATTGAAACTGAATTCAAGTGCGTGCAGCGATTATTTAATTCGAAAGGCATTAAAATTCGTTTATGCAATTATTCACTTAAATGTTAATGAAGTTGTGGCGAAATGGCTTTGACGATAAACGCAATCACATAAAATAATCAAATTAAAATGAAAGGTTGTTAATTGTACAGGAGGAAATGGGATTTTTTTTTAATTACTGGTTAAATAGGGGATGGCAAAAAATTATATTATATAGTTTTATTGTTTTATATAATTTTGAAAATCAATTCAAAACCAATTACACCCTTAAAAATGTACTGTTTGCTTTGATGTGTTGTCGGAGACACTATTGCCCCATATTTTTTCAAAGTTATTACTTTAAATGAGCAAACTGCAAAGGCCGAATTTCGCACAATAGCGACTTTAATTTAATTGCCTATTATGTTGCCAACTTACCAACGCTGCAACCGTGTCTCTGCTGCAACAATTGCAGCAACTTAAAATTGGGTTGCAAACATGCCAACATACGCGCAATATTAACGAAGTTTCTCGTGTATGGAGCCTTTAAGAACTGAAGTTATTGGAGTATAGAATCCTTGATGTGCATAAATAAAAATTCACAGCCTGTCACTCCGTACAAAGTCAATAATGCATACATCGGTGATGATTTATTAGACCGCTGCAACGTTTATTAATGAGCACCACAACTGAATAATTTTGACTTTGTAATGCGATCACATGTTGACACATGTCACTTTGTCACTGCATCTAAAGAAATAGGACATATTAATCCTGATTTTAGTTTTTGGCCATCCCTTCTGCCTTCTCACCATGTGTTTTGCTGCTGCTGCTGCTGCTGCTGCTGCTGCTGTGGCAGACAAACCCATGGAACATGTAAATATTTTTAATGTTCTGCAGTAAATCTAAAATTTTCTTTTTGAGCATATGAATATAATAAATGTGGGTTGATTACCACATCCATGGAGCTGTCGCAGTATGTTGTAATTGTATCCGTGCACCCTGGTTGCATCTGTTGTAGCCAGAGTTTTCATGAGGTTTTTCTATGTCACCAAGATGTGTTTGCGGCGTGCGGCATATCGTCATAACGACGTTGTCTTGCTTCTAATTACCTCCAGGAAACAATGTTAATTTTCTTGGTGGCGAGCTGTTACTAATTAGAAATCAATTTGTTTCGTGGCAAGCAAACATTTCCGTAGGAAAAACCAAAAATTCCATGAATGAATTTACAGTTGAAGACAGAATTGCAGTTGGAAACACCTGCTGCAGCAGAAACCGAAACCTATGAGTGATTAACTAAAATCTCACACAAAAGTTGGGAAGCGACCTTAATGCAGCAACTTTCAGTTTAATCGTTGAATCAACTTAGTTTGGTTAACTTCTTGCCGCTGGGTTTTTTTTTTTTAACTTTTCTCTTTATTTGCATACGCGCGTCTACCTTTAGCTGCTACTTTGGTGGGTTACAAAATGATGATTGATTGCGTCGTTCGTAAAATGCATCACCCTAAAAAGAGACCACTGACATTTATGTCAAACCAACCAACCAAACAACGAACTCTTTTGAGAACATATCATATTAGAAGCTAATAAAAGTCACAGCGAACTTCCATTTGATTGATGAAATATGGAATTGGTAGATGTGAATAGAAACTCGGTGGAGCAAGTGAAATTTAGTATGCAGTTAAGAAATCACTCTGAAAAAAAGTTAAAATGAATGGTCGTATATTTATCTTTTTTAAAAGCTTTACTTAACACCTTTTAAAGAAAATAAAATCAAACTTTGTGAGATGACGTAGGTATGGCCACTCTAATCTCCACTCTGAGGCTACATGAGCAAAGTGAAAATTGGCGGTTTGACAATAAAGGCTGTTTTGGATTTATTTAAAATTTTAAAAATGCACTTATTTTTCTAAAACTCCAAGTAAAAAAAAAAAGGTTCACATCCAGAAGTTATTCAATAAATGCGGAAGTTCCTCAAGGTCGTGTACTAGGACCTTTTTTGTATCTAATTTATACGTCTGACCTCCCAACTGCAGTAAATATGCATACATCAACATTTCCGAGGATACTGCAGTCCTAAGCCCATATAAAAACTCAAACATAGCAATTCAAGCCCTACAAAATCACATCAAAAAAATTTAAGCATGGCCTTGGAGTTCGAGAATAAAAGTCAATGAATCGAATAGTACTCAAGTAACGTTTGCCAGTAACGATAAATAATCAAATAGCTCCTCAGAAACATGATGCCAATTATTTAGGTATCCACATTGACAGAAGGCTAACTTGGGCCAGACACATCGAGGCAAAGAAAGTGCAAATAACTTTAATAATTATTAAAATGCAATGGTCGATAAACAGAAACAGCAAACTGAGCTTAGAAAGCAAATTGCTTTGATTTAAAGTAATATTGAAGCCAATTTGATCATATAGAATTCAGCTTTGGTGCAAAGCCTCGCCCTCAAATATTGAAAAAATTCAACGATTACAATCGGAAATCCTATGAAAAATTAATGGAGCTCCATGGTACATGTGAATCTTAAATATCCACAGAAACTTGGAAATTTCACTTATAATTGAAGAAACAAGAAAACACTGTAGCAGTTACAGTTCCGCTCCAAGATCGCATCCAAATGATCTAGCAAAAGAGCTACTTAAACGTCAGTACCAGAAAAAAAGAAAGACACACAAGATGTCGGAATCATATAAGAACTATTAAACAGCTTCATCCATAGCTAATTTCCGATATTCAAAAATTTTATTAATAACATATATAATATGAATTGCTAAAGTTACAAAATTAATTCACTAATTAAATTAAACATCCTTCAAAAAAAAAATAAATAGCTTTGGAAATTATTATAGTATAGAATATTTGAATTAAAAAACTAATTTTTCTATGTAGTCCTCTACACTTTGTTCAACGTTAAATAAATTAATTATACCCAGGATTACCAAGTCTCACAGAAACAATTCCCGGCTTTCTCTCTATCACTTTATTGCATGCAAAAATCTTTAAGACCTTTTTCTTTGCCAGCAATAGTAAAATTGAACAAAAGTTAAGTCTTAATTTTTGGAAAAAAAGTTGACGACCTCTCAAAATCAACTAGTTCCCTGAGGTCATATTCTTAAGATTGTGTTTCAGAGTACTATCCAAAACACTTTTCTAAAAGACAATGAAAAAAAAATTGTCACCCTTTTTATCATTGAATTACAGAGCCTTCTGTACCACACATCTGTCATTAATCAAGATAGTTTTAAATTATCTTTTTTTATGGTTAAGATTTCTTATACGAGTACAATTCAAAAGTTTTGCAGTTTTGACGAACCTCTTATACAAATCAATCTTTGCTGTAATTCGCAAAATTTTCCATTTACCCATAGTTTTGCCCTTAAAAAAACCATGAGTATTGGCTATGAAGGAAATAAATTGTACATTAGATTGCTTCTTCTTAGTATATCCTTCGTTATGAATAGTTATGAAATCTTTCATACTTGAAGTTTGCCTGCTAAAATCATCTCTCAGATAAAATTCATGCAAAGCTGTGACAATCTCAATCCCTTAAGCAACACCGTATTTTTGAAAAAAACTGAATGAACAGTTCACATGTGTCGTCTCTGAAAGAAGCAATTTGAAGTTATACCACCGGCTATTCCATTATCAAAAAAATAACCCATTATAAATCAAAAGCTGAAAACAAAAAAAAATCGCTCTCAATACCTTCCTCACTCTGACAAATTCCAAGGAAAACCAATTTATAAATTTCATACCAAAAAAATGAAAGACTAGGAAAAGCTTTATCTCGTCATTGCTATAAAAAGGATAACCGCAACAAGAGTACAATAACAAAACATTCCCCATAACGTAATACGCTAATTACTCCGCTGATATCCCATAAACCACGTGATAATGGATCCAGCAAAATTTATAAACTTCACACACGCAAACTAACAAAGGGATCAACAACAAAAGTCTCGATTACAAAGGATAAAGGCATGTAAGCATATAAATGAAGTACACGCCTGCAAAACCCAACCCCCAAATCCCCCTCGTGCTGTTGTTGGAAGTGTCAAAAATGCTACTCACGTGACAGTAACGTGGGGCTGTACAAAAAATCTCAAATGTGAAATTTGTTTCCACAAATTTTTTGAATACTCATTTTAGCTTTGTCAGCTAACAAACAAGAAAGATATTTTTTCAGCAATAAATATATGACCCTCCTTGTAAACAATCCTACAAGATACAATACACACGCAAACGCATAAGTATGTGCGTGTATGTTTGTAATATTTACTTGTTAGGTGTCAAATGTGGGAGTTCAAATCATACTATCAAGTTTTTGGTCTTTTACGAATCTACGCGGAATTTAAGTTATGCCAGCCGACACACTTACAACACCAACAACAACAAAAAACTCAATGTGATTGAAGTCATCCAGATTAATGGCGTTGCGACATGTCGGTTACTTTGACATTTCTCTAGCGCGCAAGCGACCTCAAGTTCATCGTTGCCAAACCCAAATGCCAGTAGGACACTTTATCAGGAGTCATGTTAAGTGGTTCTGAATTTGAATGACAAATATTTTGTTTTTACATAAATATTTAACAAAGTAAACAAGCAAATAGAAAAATAAGCAACGGAAACGGAAGTGCAAAAAGGCCCGTTTGTTGGTCTTCCGTTGTTGTTTTTACTATTTCGTTAGAAACATTGTTGTCTTTAAGGTTGTAAATAAAATTCAAAAGTCAAAACAAATAATTTAGACTTTTAGAATCAGAATTGGAAAATTAGATTTTTTAGCATTAACATATTGTTAGTGATTACACTATGTATTAAATTTGAGGAATTTTACATGGTTGGTATGTACTGAAGCGCAAAGAAGTAGTTAGAAAATTTTACAAAATGTGTCATACAAAATTTGGTATTCATACTTTAAAGGTTTATCAATCAAATTTATCAAGATTGCCTTCTTCAACTGTCAAAAAATTGCTTCTTTTTTTGGAATTGTTGATATTATACTCGATGCACATTTTGCTCAATTCAAACTTTGGATGATAAAAAAAATTATGTTTTGACAAAATAATCGTATTTCTTATATATATTATAAATTATATATTCTTATAAATTAGTTGCGCTCAACTTCGTATTGGAACTAGTGCTTCACCGAGAACCGATGACGAGACGATGTCGAAAAAATTGTTTCTTGCACAACCGAGTATGAGAGCGAGAAGTGTCTGGCCGATGTCTCGTTCTTGGCGATAATGTAATGTTTATCGTACGAAAGGCACTAAATTATCGCCGAGAACGAGATTCAGCCAGAACTTCCATAATACAAAAACACTTATCTTGGCACTTATGGTAGCAAGCGTTTTGTAATTTGGTGCTAGGATGTATATGGTCTATGATAAGTACGAAATCTGAACGGATTATAAAAAGGGGCGTGGTACATTTATAGAACAAAATTTCTTAAAACGCCATATCTTGGCATCTATCTCAGCTATAGTTGTGTAACCTGATTTTGAACCTGAATTAAAATTGTTTGTGCCAAGCACCTGGCTAAATGTGGGTTGGATAATGACTATTCTTCGACCTTATGCCAAGGTGTCAAATTTCGTACATGGACTCAATTGTCTGCAATAATGATTGCGTAAAATGTAGACGAGGTTTTGCAATGGGAAGTAAGCGGGCAAGCCGCGGGAATAGCTAGTTTTATATGTATGTATATTAGGGTGTGCCATTTTTGAGCAACTTTATTTTTCAACTAAAAAACAGGCTTAAAACTTTCAGAAAGGTGCAAAAAGAAGCCTCTGAAAATTTGAGCTCTTAATATTAACATTTAGAGGTGCCTGTTTCTAACTTTCCATTTTCCATATAAATTACATGGAAAAAAAATCATTTTTTTTTTTCTTATTGTTGTAGCTTGACATGAGAGCATTGTAGAAATGAACTGAAACATTATTTTAGCAGGAAATTGAACGCTCTACAAAAAAAAAAAAAAATATTATATTATTTTATTATTTTATTATTTGATTAACTGTTAAACAAAAGTAATTATGCATTAGGTTCAGTAAAATTATAGACAAACATTTTTTTTTTTTTTTTTTTTTGTAGAGCGTTCAATTTCCTGCTAAAATAATGTTTCAGTTCATTTCTACAATGCTCTCATGTCAAGCTACAACAATAAGAAAAAAAAAAATGATTTTTTTTCCATGTAATTTATATGGAAAATGGAAAGTTAGAAACAGGCACCTCTAAATGTTAATATTAAGAGCTCAAATTTTCAGAGGCTTCTTTTTGCAACTTTCTGAAAGTTTTAAGCCTGT
This sequence comes from Meiosimyza decipiens, assembly GCA_963680825.1. Taxonomy (NCBI): domain Eukaryota; kingdom Metazoa; phylum Arthropoda; class Insecta; order Diptera; family Lauxaniidae; genus Meiosimyza; species Meiosimyza decipiens. The sequence continues at coordinate 54,284,651 of OY804258.1, forward strand.
TTTTTAGTTGAAAAAATAAAGTTGCTCAAAAATGGCACACCCTAATGTATATGTAAAAATGTGAACGAGACTAACCGAGATATATCGGCGGTAACGAGAAGAGAACGAGAAGAGAACGAGACGAGAACGAAACAGATCAACAATTTTTAGTACGAGAACGAATATTAGACGATAAGCTTGGCGCAACTATGAGCACGATACGATAATTTCAGAGTTATCGTATCGTCCTAGTATCGGTGAAACATTAATCGGAACATCTGTTTGATATATCACTTAACGTAAAAATTGATTTTTTGTAAATGAAGAAGCCTTGCTGGTGCCTAGTTCCCTTAGAATGTCAAGGAGTACCTAACCATAAGAATTGAATTCAACATGTCGAGGCTCATTCGAGTTAACCAAGTCCGAGGCTATGATAAAAACGTAGTAGCTATATTGTATAATTTTTTAAGTCGATTTTCGTTAGAGGCATTATTATGTTGATTGCCATTAAACTAAAGTTATATTTTATGATTGCGAAAAAGTTTTATTCAACTGCTTGTCATCTTATATGCCCACTCTTTTGCCAAATCAATTTGATGATTATTTGAATTTTCGTCTGCAGTTCATTTCTTGTAATTCATATAATGAATATCATTTTTCTTAATATTTTGACCTAATCTAAGAACTTTTTACTTATTTTTACTTAGTGCGACTTGTTTCTGAAAACTTATGGCTTTGGAGAAAAAACGATAAAAAGTTAAATTGTACGCATTTGGTAACTCGTCGGTCAATTGCTCAAACTCTAACGAATTTGCCAATCTGAAAGTTGGTGATCATTTAGGAAAAAATCAAAATGGGACCTTAATTTTTTTTATTTAAATAGCTATAATTCACTGAAACTTAGTAGAAAACTCTATTGAAAACAACTAAGGTAAAATTTTTTTATGCATCCGAAAAAAAGTAACAATCTTTTGATAATACGACACTTATAAGTTAACTTACATTACTGTCCATGACTGTACCTATATTTATGTTTGAATTTAGACTATGGGCAAGTTTAAGGCCCGGCGCACATTGAAGACCCAGCAACGCAGGGTAGGTAGGGCACTTTTTGTAGCACAGTACTGCCTCACGTGTCGATTACGTCCACTTGTATAGACGGCACAGAAAACGTGTCACACAGGACGCAGTTTAGTCCAATGATTTTAAATTTTAATTTTTTTTTATTTCTTGTGCTTTGATACAATTTCAACCAAGTGAACTTATGGAGCTTGAAGAAAAATCTATAGAGCCTGGGCAGAAATACCTGGCGCTATATGTATGCTTTCGCCGGCCTGCTGCACGAAACTACTTACTTCTCAAGATGCGAGTCCGAGTGTGTGGCACAGTGTTTTCCTGTGCTGTCGGCGCTGTGTGCCACAGTTCAATATGCGCCTTAGCTTATTGTCTGCATAGCTCTCTCATGTTCGCTGATGCTGCAAGGCCTACGGTTAAAATTTTAGCCAGGCAGTCTACCCAATTCTTTGCAATGAAACTCTTGAATTTTTTATGTGACTTTATGTACTATATTTCCTCTTGTTTCTTCATGCTCTTGATTTTTCTTATCATATCCGCTCTATGAAACAAAAGCTTCTTTATGTCATATAAAGTTGAGCTATAACCAGGTGATGCGAGTACTGTCTGATCCATTATCAGCGCTCCGTAAGTGTCTCATATCATTTAGGTTGTTTCTTCATTTAAGTTATCAAATCAGACAGATTTCCTATTCCAATATTTTCATTAAAATGATTTCAGCAGGAACGAACAGCGTGTACGAGAATGTCAATTGATATCCAATGAATTGTAAAAGTGCATTAATATCTTGCAGAGCATTTGCACCGAATCAAATCAGAGGCAACCACATTTGGTAACCTCAGCACAAATTAAGGTAAGCTGAAACCGATATCGTGACAATAGATTACCAATTTTCTTTAAAATGTATCCCAAAAGTGCACAACGAATTTGCGAATATCGCGCTAAGGTATAGCATACTCATGTGTCAATACGGAAGTAGGTGGATATGTTTTGGTTGATCTGTAGGAAAAACAGCAACAGGAGCAGGAGCAGACACACACTCTGCACGTAAAAAAGAAAAGAAAAAAGATGTTCCATCCATTACGCTCGTTGGCTTGTGTTGTTGGCGTCTTAACATATGCGAGTTATAGATGAGATGTGTCAGGTCGTCGTTTGTTACCATACCCAGGCAGTTAACGTAGTAAAAAAGATGTTGAAAGCTGATACGCTTACGAATATGAGCGTACGTTCACTGTTGCGCAGAATTCGAGGTTCTAATGCGGTAGTCGCGTTTTTATTGCGGTTTACGTGGCTGACAACTGCCTGAATTTGCGGAACGGAAACTCACTGTCGTCGTCGTCGTCGCTGCCGTCAGGACTAATGGAACGGAAAGAAATATGAGCATTTTACACAGGTGTGCGTTTTAGGGCGGGTTTGTTTACGCTTCAAAGTGTTTTTTTTTGTGGAGCTCTTTAAGAAATAAAAGCAAACTAAGTTGTTTTGATGTGCCAAACAAAAAAAAATATAAATATTAGTATTTATTGCTTAGAAATAATATGTATGTGGGTACTTCTATTAAAATCAGGTATATTTGCAGCTGAATTTGAACTATGTTCTATGTCTCTATGTCCGTTTGTATGTGGAAATCAATATTACTGAAAATCGAAATGGGATAAATTGATAATATTCAATTTTTAATTCGTTATATTCCTTGGGTCTTGCTTTTTTATAGGCAAGACCACTAAATCAGAACTAAATCAAAATTCCATTAACCCTCAATGCTCCGTTGCTTTTTTGGTTTTATCAAATTCGTATGCACTTGGCGACCGGGGGAAAGAGATAATTTTTTTAAAAAACAGGTTGACAAAACAAGATACCAGAGCTCACACTATACAAAGCTGGCAAGAAAAATCGCAACATTGAAGTCTTGGACGCTGGACAGCACGACTAATACCTGATTTGAGCAATTGGTTAGACAGAAGTCTCGTCGAAATAAACTACTACATCAAACAGTTTCCATCTGTACATGAATATTTCCAAAAATATCTTAATAAGATGGGGGAAACTGATAGGCCAGACTGCATATACGGCGACGAAATATCTGATGACGCGGAACAGTTTTAGAAACTGCGCAGATAGTAGATGTGAGCTACAATGACTCGTCGGTCTATTAACAGCCGAAATTATAGCACCGAGCATGCTGATAAGCGTAGAAAACTAAATCGCGCAATATGTAGAAAGCGTACTTCACATAAAGAAAAGAGATCTTTTTGCCTAACAAATCAGAATAAATTGAGGTATTGGGTAGCCTGGACATAGGTTTAGAAAGCAGACGATAGCAAAGAAGACCAAAGCAAAGGGAATATTATTTAGGTAATGTTCGACAAGTTTTCCAGAGGAGAGATATTCTCGTATAAGAGAGAAGTTATTTTAGTCGGTATATCACTACGGGAGCCCGACATAACAGCCTAGTGACGACATAAAGTATTTCACCAACCGTAACCCAAAAAATATAGGGTAATATAGGGGAACATCAGTTTACCGTATACATGGAAAACTTTTTCACCAAAGAAATATTCCGTATTTCTGGGCCTACACTTCAAAACCGTGTAAATCCTTAAATTTAATAAGTTCCTGTTGGAAAGTGCTTTGCAGGAAACTTCTTAATAAATAATTGTATTTGAATACCATTTTGAATTTTAACTCCCGAATGTAGCTCTATAAAATAGACAGAACTGCATATTCACTTCATTTTTAGACTGGGTTTTGACAGTGCAAAGCAAATGTCTGTACGTATCAGAATATTTGCATGAAACGGGCTTCATAACTAAACGAAACTCAAATATATATTTTATAAATGTTCACTGAAATTCGAAATTCATTAACTTAACACTGAACATCAAAAATTCTCGCCGCTTCTCACACAAAAGAACAAAGAAACTTTTATCATCACATCGTTTTTTCACACTGACCATCAGCTACCTACAAAAAAAGTACACCCTCGATGAAGATGATTTACAACTTAACGGCGTGACTGATGTCAAGGTGTTTGCTTTCAAGTCAAGCGCCAGTCGATGCATCAATTGTTTAATCATTAATTTGGGAAGAAAAAAAAATGTGGAACTAACAACCATATAGGTAGATACACGGTGTATCGCAACAATTTACCAGAATATACAGTTGATAGACCAGATGAAATGTAATGGTCAATACATCTTACTGGCATTTAATATACACCCGTGCAATTCAATATGGATTTCCAAAGAATTCTCTGCAATATTTCTTAGCCTACATTGTGGCAGACATTAAACCTTTTGAATATAATGCTTGCCATTGCAAAAGCCTTGCTAAGAAGTAAAGAATCCAAAATGACTTACAATTAGTACACGCCTTTTTCAAGTATTGTAACAGCACCTGGAATTCGTAATTGCTCCACAAATGTCATGTAATTTTTCTTTAACGAATGTTAAATGACTTTTAGCTCTTTGTGTCCTTTTGACTCTTTATTTATTATTGGTCACAAAAGAAACCTATGATTTTCGATTTTATGGTCATTTGACAGTCGTTGTTACACTTTCCGAAGTGTCCCAATATGTTCAGACATTCATTATTGTTGCTCTTTTGTTCATTTCAGTTTGTAAGGCAGCAAGAAGTTCTTCAGTACTTTTGTGACTACATAAAACATAACTTGATGTAATTGATTTTTGTTCTTAGAAATATGGTATACAAACATATATATTTTTATACTATTTGTTTTGAGTGGCCACTTTAATGCATTTTAGAAACTATTTTTGATGCCTAATAGAACATGGAAAATTTTACGAACTTTGTTTGAACTAAGCATTTTGCAAAAAAACCCTTAAAGTTTCCGAAGTAATGGCAACAACTCATTTTGGAACTCAGCATTCAAAAAATTAAAAACCTGTCCGGGAAATTTTGAGGATATCAATATTTGAGCCTTCGAGCGTCAAACTGAACCGACGGATCACCAGAGGCGTGTCGCGTGGAACGGGAGCTCGGAAAGAGAATTTCGTGTTTTTTAACAAAAATTTTATTTTTACTTCACCAAAAAAAAGAAGCTCCTCACGTCTAACTTTCAAAAAACCTAGCAAAATGAGATATATGAACCTTGTGCCCGAGGCAACCGCACCCTCGAGCCCAGCCCCCCTTAGGTACGCTACTGCAGATCACCTCCTAGCACTCAGGTTTGCCATTCTTCTACTGACGTGTTGACTTCATTGAAAAGACAAAACAGCTTTATCGTAGTAAAAGATGAGGGGCAGTTTCATAATATTCTCGCCCCCACGCAATCTTCATGTATTCATTTTTTTTGAAGTCATTGTCACCGTAATTCCTTGTCCTTGTCACCGTAAGGAATTCAAAAGCCTTTCATACTACTTTAACAAAACTATTTTTCCAGTTAAAGCCCCTTTTTTAATAATTATTCAGGGTTATTTGATTTCTGTCGAATTGGTTTTACTGAAGTTCATTCTTGTAGTCCTTGTCATTTTAAACAAATGTCTACTTATAGCATCCTATAACCTGTTATAGAAACATATATAGGAGATGCAAAGTGAATAAAAGTTTTTTCTATAACTTAGAATTGTGTCTAAGCAGGATCAAGGATCTGTTAGAACCTGCCTTCATTATCATTTCCCAATATCAATAAATCGATTTTTTTAAATATTTGGACATTTTATTTTCAATTGATATGGATAACATAATTCTGTGCTTTTGAAATTTACGATTTCCTGGAACACATATGTATGGATATATAAGAGGTTCTGTGCTCCATAAGCTATGAATATAAAAAAAAAAAATCTCAACCCTAATTGGGCTATCGCACCTAAATGTTGCTATCAAAATATGGATCGCAATTTGAAAATTTCACAACTCTATGAACAATAGTTTGAGCTGGGCAACAGGAAAAAAACCGATTTTGCTACCAATAAATCCATTTATCAAAGTTTTGGTGCATCATAAATGTAGTTCTATTCATTATATCTTTGATTTATCATTTAAACAGATTATATGGAATCTAAAAATGATACGTATATTGAGTGAAATATAGAGCAATTTTTTGAATTTTTACAGTTAGAAACATTACCTATTTAGTCTATCAGTTTTTACTTTCGTGAAGGAACACACCAAAGGACTCAGAACTTTATGTTTTGAATCATATTTTTTGTAAGAAATATATATTTAATTGGGCCTATTTTTAGTTTCAGGGTAGATGCAAATTACTTTATTTTCTATGTTAATATACATGCGATATCCCACCTCGCATTTGGAGGATTATTTTAACAAAAATCACCTTGCTGAGTCTTATTCAAGCACTTTTGATGATTGAAAAGAGATTAATTTCTATTCAATCTATTGAAAGTACAATAACAAAATGTAGAGCAATTGCAAATTGAAATTGCAGGGGATTGAAATGTGATTATTTAGTAAGGTTTCGCCCCGCTGGATGATGCAAAACTGCTTGCTATTCTCTGTTTTTGTGATTCTAATGTAACATTTTTTGTCAAATTTTGAAGCACATGTCAAATTCTACAAAGAAAATTTATAGGAAAAAGTTAATTTATAGAAGAGAAGAATTCTCAGATATACAAAAACTTCCTTTCACCGTATTTGCTGATTTCGAAAAATTTGATGAGGCGATACAAAAAAATGAGGCAATTTGTACGTATTATAGGTTGACATTTCAATCTGGTTATAAATTATACAAATTTTCATTGCAAAAACACGTGGAGAAGGACCCGCACAATTTATAAGAGCAGATGTTCGAAAGGTATTTTCGAACAAATTGGCTTCTGCTTATAGCTGGAAGGAAACCATCGCTAAGCCAAGTGCAAATTCAAATGCACAGATAAGGACATGAACGCTGTCCTACATTCTAAAGGTAGGGTAACAAAAAGAAAACGTGCGGAGTGAATTTTTTGAATTTTTGATTTAATTTTTAAAATTTTTAAAATTTCTATTTCTATTCTGGATTCAAATAAATATTTCTTTTTTGGAAAGCAAATGATTAGAAATATGCCTGAAAAATATTTCGAAAAAGACCCACAAAAATATGATTAAAATATGACTGGAAAAAGACCCACAAATGATTAAAAATATGACTAAAATATGACTCGAAAAAGACCCGCATATATTTAGAAATATGACTCGGAAATGAGTCGAAACTGATCAGAAAAACGGGTTATAAGCGACTCTTGACGAAGATTCACGGCTAGGGTACCATTTTCTCCAGACAAAAGTATCATTTATGATTAGAAAATTAACGCATTTATATCTATTTTAATCGGACAGAGGACTCAAAAAAGACTAGAATGTGATCGGAAATTTCATAACCGAATATTACCGAAAATTACCGAAAATTACCAGAAAAACCAGTGACATAACAATCAAAAATGAAACCAAATATGAGTGAAAACTTTGAAAATAATGGATACAAAAGATACTTCATGTGGAGTCATATCCAGGGTACCGTTTACTCCCGACAACAGAGTCGTATTTGATCGAAAAACTAGCGCATATTTAACTGTTTTCAATCATACTGTTGAGTCAACTATGACTCAATTTTTATTGAAATTTTCACAAATTTCAATTCAGTGCAAAAGACTATTTTCAAAAATAAATTTTTGTTACCCGAACTGATTTCAAACATTTTATTTTTCTGTTTTAAAATCAGATTTTTTAAAACAAATCATTTGGTTAACCAGCAACGACCGGACATAAAATCGCATCTGCAACTTAATTGTCATCGAAACCTTCAGTTCAATAGCGGAAGTAAATGAAAACCATAAAAGATCGATTACCATTAATGCAGTCAGTCAGCAACAGATGCAGGTATTTTTTTTTGCAATTTTTTTTCTTTTAGCAAAAATGCTACAGCCGACAACAGAGTATCCAATATTGAATGGATGGTCAAAAATCAGACAAAAAATTATCATATCTGATAAAGCACACACAGCGCAGCGAGAAAAACCAAAATTGCCATCTGCTCGAAATATTAAACATAAAAACCCTTTTTAAGCATCGCTCAATTTACAAATGAAAAAATCTACAAACTGCCCCGAGACAGTGCTAAAATGACTGTGGAGTGAGGAAAAAACCTACCTCTACTTACGACCACAGGTTGCAAGTTGAGGAATTTTTTTGTTCCATTATTTTATACTTCTTTAAACACCTTGATTGAGAGGATGAGCACAAGGAGTAATGCAAAAAATCGTATTGATTTTAACTGCATTCGTATCACCTGGACAAGTCGGATTACTATGGCCAGATGAAGAGTTTTATGCATCCTGTGAATCGAAAAGTAACAACACATTTATAAAGCCAACAAAATATGATAAAAAAAATGTCTGCTTAAAGTTGCAGCAGTAAAAATCGATTGTTTTTAAACAGGATATTTACAAGATAAGGCTTAAATGCTGATGCGATACAATCTGAGTGAAAAGAGCTCTGCAAATATTTAAATGCGGGTGATTTCAACGAATTTATTTACATACATAAATATATATACTTACAGTGTGTGTCGATATTTATTTTGAAAAAGTTTTTACATACTACCGAAGCTGGATGGGCTAAAAAACTTGGCAATCTCCATGAGGCATATTTAAGGTCTTTTAATGAGTTTCAAAATAATCGCAATAGTGATTCAAGAAAATTTTGAATTTTGTAAATATCACAGTAATTGAGTCAAAGTTCCAATATCACAATGCCAAAGATTTCTGAATGGAGTCGTTTGTGAAAAAATTGTCCGAGTTTCTGCAAGGGTCTAAGATTTTTTGAAAATAAAAGCTTCGAACAACTATTTGTTTACATAAATAACGATGGTATGTGGGAAACAATATTCTATGATGACGAGAATGTAAATTGGATTCTATTCAATGATTGAATTTATCCAGTGAAAACAATGCTTCAGCTGTAGTGCAATCCTACCCAGCTAGACCCGAGTAGAATCGAATACTTTTCGATTCCTATTTCAGCGAGTTGGAATTCCTAGTTAACTTTCCAAACACGTGGCAAAAAGGATGATTCCTTTGTCAATTTCATAACAGCAATCAAAAATTTGAAGCTCTGAAATTTAATCATCATTCCAGGGCATTGTTATTCTTCCAGTAATTAGAAAATCGATTTTTCGAAGTTGAACTTTTGCATTTAATTGTTATTCAAGTCGCAACGATCGTATTGGAACTTAGTTCTCAAATTAACCTCAATGTTGGAACGAAATAGGGCTTTGTTAATTTTATGTCCCACCGCTTAGTACCCGAATGCTACCAAAAAGGTGAAGTTGTATATCCCCTTCTAGGTTGGATTTACCAATAATGAACTACACCTAGCACTAGTTGGACGAATGAACATGCTTTTTATTTGATTTATGTAGATTAAGAGATCCACCCCGTCCGAAATAGCTCTGAAATCGGAATGTTTTGCTTCTAGTTGGACTAGTTGGAGTTAAAGAGACGTATATAAAATGGTTAACGAAATTAATTAGATATACTAAAGACCAAGAACCATTTTACCGCCCCCAAGCCGTTACGCCCAGAGAAACCGCCCTTTTCTCCCACCTAGGTACGCCACTGTTAATTGTCACGTTACCTTACGACTAGAGCTCTATTAAGGATATCGTCTGCTATTATCTTGTTCTGACGCGGATTCTATAGAATCAGAAAGCTTCCCGCTATATAAGACTGTACACGTCCTGTTGTTTCCGCATCAGTTGATCCAGTTTCTCGTTGACTCTGAAATGACTGACGATGTCATGATGCTCGTGTAGTTCTGGCTTATCAATAAGTCAAACTTTTTGCAATTCTCACCACTTCTAAAGAACTCTCCCTTCTAAGGCTTGGACAGACTGGGCATAAGCCGGGAACCCTGTGCTTAACCAGGCCTCCAACTATCGCTGAATTAAGGTATTTGCTAAGGTTAAGGCTCTAGACCCCATACTATGGAGGCGCCAAATATGGAAGATGTTGTTTGTGACTTGCAGCTTATAAAAATGCATTATTAGTTAATGAATTAATGAGCTTTGAGATGAATAAGTTATATTATATTTTTATAATATTTTTAGGATAGAAATTATCTACATCGTTTTTCCTTCAAATCCTACTCGAATATTGTTTTCAGGTAATGAATAGTATTTTGCTAATGTATAGCTTGGCCGCTTACAGAGGATCGAGAATAGGATAAGAACTAGCAGGACTCTAGCAGTAATAGAGTGTTCATTAAGTACATAACTATTTAGAGAGAAAGATTTTCGCTTAAGGTTACCAATAAAATAACTTTTCCAACAGCTCAGTGAAATCATTGTCGTTTATTAAGAAAATTGGAATATATAGCAAAGACTGATTAACTGGCGATGGAGCAAAAAGTTTCGAAGCTCAGTTTAAGCTCGACTTAAAGATTTGTTCGGTAAATGGTGACACTTTGGAGATATTTAGCCTTGACCCGATCTTTTTTTTCATAGCATTCCTATCGAAACACTTACTCCAAAACATTTGCTTCAACACCTATAGTCAAAAGTTTTTGCAAACTGTATTCTAGCTTCCATATATGCAGCTATGTAGGGAAATTTACTATCTGTTATTAACGTTTGATATCGTTCAAGACCTCATGTAGCAGCTGCACAAATTTTTAAACCAATTTTTCTTTTTGAAATTTCTTAAATGTGGGATCAAATTATTTTAAATTGCCTTCGAATTGGCAAATGACAACAAAACGTTTATAGTTTTGTGTAACTAGGAAATACACACAAACAATGTCCTTTTCTGCCAGACTCGTTTTGATTAATGATATGCGGTGTTTCTGCGTCAAGGACAAAAGTGAGAATACAAAAGAAAAATACTAAAATATGTCATACTTTTGTTCTATTGATTTCTTTTATGTGTAGTTTTGTTCTTCTTAATTTTATTTTATTTTATTTTCACACATTTATATTTTGTCCAGTCTTAGAAAGTTTATTTGTATTCCTTAGGCGGCGTGGTTGTTTTCTTTGAATTGTCCTTTTGTAAACGAAGTAAACCAGACTTAAGGATTGATGACTGTGTCGGCTGCAGTTAATGTTTCTTTTTATTTCGTTCTCTTTTTTGTGCCAATTTACGCCCAAAACGTGGCACAATACTTCAAAATTTAATGACTTATGCACTTTAGAAAAAAAGGTGTTACTTCATAACAATCGGCTTAAAATATAAAATAAATGAGAACAGCAACAAAAGATGGCAAATTGGCTTTGGATGACACAAAACGATTTGGTCACTTAAAAATGTTGATATTGCAACGAGTAAAGTAATGTGGCAGCTGTTGAAACAGTGGACATCGCCAAACTTAGGTACGTACTTACTTTACTATCCTAAATGGGCTCTCATAAAATATTTTGAATTGCAAAGCTAAGTCCAAATATGAAAAGGTTTTATAATCAAAAAATTAAGTTATGGTCCCAGAGGCACAAATTTTGCGCATATTTTGAAAGTTTTGCAATGCATTGTCATGAAACTTAACAAAAGAACTCTAAGTAATGCAATATATACCAGGGTGGTATGATAAGTACCTGTCCTCAGTCCAAAAAAAAAGAAACTTTATTTTGCGCGAATCTCATTTTATTTTTCAATATGTTCACCTTTTAGCAAGATATACTCTCCTCAGCGATGCTCAAACTTTCTTAAGCCATCAAAAAAGGTTTCTCGATTTCTAAAAAAAAGACTCGTATTAATTTTTTCAAAATATAAAGAAAATATTTTTCCATCAAGCAGCTTCTGCAAGGAAGGGAAAAAGTAAAAATGGTTACAAGCGACCAAATCAAGCAAGCAAGTAGTTGACAGAAAGGAAGCGAGCTTAGGAAAGAAGGCTACCTCACAAATCAGACAAATTTCAAAGCATAATCATACCTATACTTTTCACCTTTTGCTGTATACCATACTTTTTGAGAGTTGAAACACCTATTTACTGAAATTTAAAAAGACCTTAACCAACATTGATCTTTTTATCAAATCTTAGACTTTTTCATTAAAGATTATACAACAGGATTTTGGCAGTCTTTGAGAATAAAGGGTGCTGCACACATAGAAATGTTTATATATTCCTGATCATCGTCACGGCTTCAATAATTCAATAATTGTCCATAACAAGAATAAGCAAGTGAGTATGGCACCTCCCATACAAGCAAAACCTGAAAATGCATAAATACGAGCAATTAGTGTAAGCATCAGTATAAGTCGAGTCCTCAAAGGAAATAATCCAGAGGCATAGTCACATGATCTTGAAAATAGCACCATGACACCGATTTCGAAAGAAATAAGAGTCTTCTACATGCAAATCGCACCATACATTTTCCAAGAAACTTTGGCCAATGGAGAGTCTTTAATGGATTGGTGTCATCACTCCGAAAACGCTAGCTTTTTTTATCGAGAAAACCATTAAGCCAGAAATCGCTGAACAAAGATAAAAAAGAAAAAATTGGAATTGATTTTCACCACACTCAACGAAGTAACAAACACTCTTTCGTATGCTTTTTATTCTTAAGTTGAACTTTATCGATTTTCAATGATATATCAACATCTATGATCAAACATTTACTTTAACCACCAGCAATTTTTGTCTTTTCTTGGCCTGTTCCTCAGCCTTTGAAAAAACGCTCATGAGCAAACTCTTAATCGGTTCGGGCTGATATGCATCCCAAAAAGTTTGACTCAATATGACTTTCTTAATAATAACTATTATTTTATTCTATTGATGCGACCCAAGTAATTTTTTTACTTTTTAAATATTTTTTAGATATTTTGCCTACATATTCTCTGATATAATTCCTTATAAAGACAAAAAAGAATATCTCGAAAAGTATGCATCATATTCGTGGCATCATCAGTTCAGAAGGTATAGTATTGGTCAGCTTTGAGTTAAGGTGGGCGTTAATGCAGACCTTTCTTAAGGTCAAAAACTTGAATTTTCCCGAAGGGTTTCGTTCTTTATGGCATACGAACAAATTGACCTATATCCACTATTTAAAAGGTAAACGATTATTCTTCTCTCTGCAGAATGGGCGTTAATTTAAACTTTATCGAATATTATTAAATTAAAAATAGTTCTAGATCAAATTGTTGTTACTGTCGGGTGCAACAACCTTTTTTTCGAAGTTTTTGCTTAGCAAATCGTGAAAAAAATTTGAGATTTAATAGTTCAATAGTTTTACCTACGAGGATGACATTCTACTTTTGCGCCTTTGCACATTACTTAAAAGATGATACCAATGAACACGTTTTCTTAGATAATTTTCCTTCGCTGCTTAAGGATTTAAATAAATAAAGATTTTTAATAATTTAAAACCTCTTCAGTCTGAATTCAGTTCAAGTTCTGTTGCTCATTCTGTTGCTTTTTTTTTGAGGATTCGTTGTGTCCAAAAATCACCTGTTCAATCTTTGAACTTTAATTCTAACTTTAGAAATTGTAAAGAAAACAAAAAAATTATATATAACGCAGAAGTGGACACAAAGAAGATGAAGATATAAATTTCATAAATTCCACCTGCAACATTTTAAGCCCTCAATAATCCTATCAAAATTTTTTGGATACGCCGTGTAGCCTTAGCCGTGTTAAAACAAAATATAAAAAAAACTTGTGATCCCTACTCCGTACATGTGTGTGTATGTGAAATTTTGGCCAGCAAAGTCATGCAGTTGCACCTGTAACCATCAAATTAACATCGTGTTCTCTGCAGCCACTGCAATCAAATCGAGGCCTGAAAATCATCTCGATACGCTTTAATTTGAAGTTTGAAGCTGAAGGCAGAGACAGGCTTCGAAAATTTGGATTCGTCACTTGTTAAAACTCACCACGATACTTAAGGAATTTAAGAAGAAAATTCATACATCAGAATTTAATATAAACTTAATTAGGTGCCTTTTTACGCTGCTTCGCAGTAATTTGATGTTCGTTAAATAAAACAAAAAATGCGAAAGAAACATAGAATTTTAATTACCTGTTTTATTCAGTTTTATTCACACTTTTATTCTCAGGTCTCAATGCATGCCTCCTTCGTTCATTCGTTTATTTTATTGACGCTTCATTTAATTATGAAACATGAAAAAATTATTAGGGTAGCTCAGTTTTATTTTGTACTTTTTATGGCCATTATTACTATGCGTTTGCGTCTTTGTACCTCAATGCGTTTTTTATTGCCATTAAAGTCACATAAAACCAAAAATTTTAGTATCTTTAAAGTAAATGACTGATAACAAAATTCTCGGTTCTGAAGCGATAAAAAATAGGAAATTTATTTTCTTGATTTTTTCATTATTCATATAATTAACAGATGATTTATTTAGCACCCGAAAGTGGTTGATATCTTAAACATTTTTAAAGATCCTCTAAATACAAACATTAGTTCACTAGTTTTGATACACTAGCAGCCAACGATAATAAGGCATACCAGACATCCTCGATCATAGCCTGGAGTCTGCTTAAATGTCCTCGCTTCACTGGAAGTATGTTAACATCAACGATTTTTTGGCTTGATTTTTTTTTATATACATACTTTATATATGTACATAAGTCAAATTTAAACATTAATCTGTTGAAAGCACGATTTTGTATTTAAAATAGAAAAAAACTTAAGTCAAAGATTTGGAAGAGGTGTATTGATTTACATGGGTAAAATTTTTAATGATTTTAGTATCGCATGTATGCCAACTCATCAGAATAAATTGATCTCTAAGACTTGAAAAATGTCAAAATGTTTACATTAGCCAGTTTTCTAGCTTTTATGCCTTAGGTATCACAGGCTTACAAAAATAAAATGTAAGCAGCCCTCTAGATTTTGAGCTGCTAAAACCGAATCTGAAGTCGAAATACTTTTATAAAGTCAAGATTTTGAAATATTTAATCCAAAAATTTTTAACCATTTGACAATCTGAAATTCGAAATTAGTTTTTTTTTTCTAGTCTTTTCAATGTTGAATCCAAGCTTGGGCACGTCTGGATTTGAGATATTTCGTACTAAAATTGCTTATGAAAAGCATTTTTGGTGTATGTGGCTTAAATATATCAAAATACTGGCGTGGTACATAAATTCTGTGGCCGTATTCACTTATGATGGAATACCTTAAAATCCTAAATTGGTTGAGAAAATGTTAGGATTTGGAATCAACATTCAGAACTCTATAAGAAATTAAAAGTACTATTTAGATTATTCGAGAGACAAAGATTGTCCGATCGTCGTTAGATATTTCATAATCCGGAAATGTTTTTTTTAGACAACCTAATGATGAACTATTTGATGGCAATATATAGTAGCTCCAAGTCTTTAGAACAGCATTACTGACATCTTAGATTCATGTTAATGTTCTATTTATTGTATATTAATTTGTGAGATTGGTTACTTATAAAATATTTATTATGCTCTATTAGAATGTTAATGTTTTGATATAGTTTGAAGAAAAGTTTCAAAAATGTCCGAATCGTAGAGATGTCCAGATTACTGGGAAGTCCTGATCAGCGAGTGTCCGGATTAGCGCAACTGTACTGTATATGGGATATCTTCAAAATTTTTTTGCACATTTCTTATATAAAAAATGTAGTGTCAAGTAGTAAATTTCTCATAAAAACTAAAAATTCTGTGCGCTAAGCACACAGAAAAAACTAAATTGAAATCTCAGGAATAGTTTTTCTATTCATATGATAATAAAAAAAAATACAAAAGAAAAATAATGGAAATAAAGGATTTCTTGTGACGGTCAACGCATTAAAGAAAAAATATAAAAATAAAATTGAAACCCTTCGAACCCAACTGGACAAGAGTCCAAAATTTGAATGCAACAAAGGATTAAAAACTAAATTAAAAAATGTTGGATTTTCACCTAAATAAACAAAAACAAATTTGTTCGCATACGAGTACATACATAAATCCTTCATCGATCAGGAAGAGTAAAAGGGAATATCGAACAAAAGCAACAAATAAATTAAAAATTCCCAAAACAGTTCATGTGCAAAAATTACGCAGGTGGTCAGTCGATAGACAAAATCCATTCTAAGAGTAAAGAGCTATGTGAACTCCCTTTCTCTAGGACGGACGAATTCACATGCTGCATTGACAATTAGAATAAAGTCAAACGAATGGACAATCGCAAAAATTTATGAAATATATCCGTCTGAGTACGAGTAGGTACTTCTTTTTACAATAGAATCAAAAAACTACATACATACAACTTCTGTAGCTTAAGGGTCGACGTGATTTCAAATGGGCAACAAATAAAGTGAGGCAAAACTTCAATAGCATTCTACCTGTCCCCGGATTTTATTTTTATACCCTACACGGAGGGTATATTCACTTTGTCATTCCGTTTGTAACGCATAGAAGGGGGCGTGGCAGGTATGGAAAAGTATTTATATTCTTGATCAGCCTCACCACCTGAGTCGATATAGCTATGTCCGTCTGTCTGTCTGTCTGTCTGTCTGTCTGTCTGTCTGTCTGTCTGTCTGTCTGTCTGTTGAAATCAGGTTTACGCAAAAACTAAGCAAGCTAATTGAATGAAATTTGGCACACAGGTCAAACCTTCTTGCAAGCTGCTAGCATATAAAAATAAGCGAAATTGGTGGACGGCCACGTCTTCCGCCCATACTCTATGTAAATATACCCAAGTCCATTTTGAAAAAAGTTGCTGCGATTTTGATGAAACTTGGTGATTTAGTGAAGATAAGAACAAAATTAAGATTAGGCTAGGTTTTATGTTTGCAAATGCTCTTAAAGGGGCGTGGCACAGCCCTAAATTTTATCTTTCATAGCGCCATAGTTCACAAACCGTGCAAGATATTGTGATGAAATTTGGTACACGAATGCAGATCTTATAAATCTTGAATTGTGCATAAAATGGGCAGAATTGTGAAAGTGGGCGTGGCACTTCTTAGCAATTGAATTGGATTTCGTATATCTCCAAATTGGCACATAAGATTTTCATAAAAATTTAAGGGATGATACCACTGAAAGTAGTCAACAGTACAAGCTACGTCAATATACTGAAAAATTCTTTTTTAAGGGCGTGGCACAGCCTACAATATTTAAAAACGTTATAAAAAGAGAACTAGCAACGCAATCGTTATGAAATTTAATAACGCGGATATACTTGCTAAAAGGTGTCTTCTTGCAAAATTTTGGCACAATTGTGCTGGTGGGTGTGGCACCTCCCATATGAACAAAATACGTTTAATACTATAGATAGTGTGCTATGAGAGTAATCTTCATAAAATTATGAGTGGAGGTGTCGGTTACTATAAGCTTTGAAATTCAATGAAATTTGACAAGATTGCATCAGTGGGCGTGGCAGCTCCTTCATTAACATAAAGTTATAAGTGCTATTTTAAGTGAACTATTGGAGCAATTGAACTGAAATTTAATATAAGTGTTTTACTGGGTATTAGGTACATATGAATCAAAAGCTTTTGAAATAGCAACAGTGGGAGTGGCACCTCTCATACAATTAAAATACCTTAAGTGGCATAACTATCGAAATATATGAGCAATCATACTGAAATTTGGTGTAAGAGGTTTGTTTATGGAAGGCTATTTTTGGATCAAAATCGGACTATTGTACCAGTGGGTGTGTCACTGCCCTAAATTTTAAAATAATTACGGCACATATCGCAAACTCTACAAGCTATTGTGCTAAAATTTGGTTTGTGCATGTCAATCAAAAATATCATTTATTGAAGCAAAAGTGGGTGGAATTGGAGAAGTGGGCGTGACATATTTCGTGTTTTACATTTCAATTCTATTTTTTTCAACATTTCCCTTATTTCTTCGACATTTTCAACCTTTTACTTGTTCCCATTCAATTTCATTCGACATTTTCTTCGACTCTTTTATTAATTTTTCAGCATTTTTCATATTTTTCGACTTAATCAATTTTTTTCAACTTTTTTCAATGGTTTTTATATATTTTCAGCATTTTCAGTTTTTTTCAACACTTTTCAACATTTTTGAAACTTTTTATATTATTTTCGACTTATTCAACCTCTTCAACATTTTTTTAACATCTATCTATCAATGCAGTGTATGTGACTTTCGGCCTGGCCGAAGGTTGCACCTTTACTAGTTTTTTTTTTTTTTGAATATCGAAACTATCTTTATTTTCGTATTTAAGTTATAACTTTTAAGAGGCAAAGGGAATTATTAATGTTTACACCCTGAAAGCAGGGCATGTTTGTTTTTTCCGTTTATAAATCACAGAAGAGGAGCGTGAAATTATATATCCAGCTACATCTCAAAAGTCGATGCAGCGATGTACGTCTGTTGACCTGAACTCAAAGTGAGATAATTTGATAAGATTTGGTACTCTGGAAACATCCTTATAGTATCACGGCTCATTTGGTTGAAAATGGGCGCTTTCATTTTGAAACGATACACTGAGTGAGTAATTTGGTTTAGTCCAGTGCTTGTAGAACAAGCACTGGATTAAAAGTTTGCGAACTTAGACATGAGCGTAGAGTACGTCCCATACAAGCAAAAAATTCAAATCGCAAAAGAATTGTATAAGGTCATGAAACCAAATTTCACACAAAGATAATGAATGATTCGGAAAAGCTCTGAAAAAAACAGAGGCGCATCCTGACATGGAGGCATGGCACCTCAGTAAAACGAAAACTGTAAGAGTTTATACTGAGCAAGTTATTAGAGGCAATGCTAATTATTTTTACATAAATACTGAAACAGGACAAGATTTGTAGAAAGAGTTTGATAAATTTCTTCAAGAGAGCGTTGAACTTCCTAGACAAGCAAATATTCAGAACGAGATACTTAAGGAAATATTTAATGTAATCGAAGCACAAGGACTGGTTTCAATAAGCACTAGACAATAAGCAGGCAGATTTTGACAAGAGAACGTAACACCTCACAGCGCGTGGCGTTGTGAAAAAATTTATTTTAATTGAAACTTAAAAAGATTTACTCGCACTTTAACTATGAATGCAATGTAGAGTATTTTTTTTCGTGAAGCCAAAGATAACACCTTTACTATTGTAGTTTATGTTTTCTTCGACATATTTTTGCGAAGTTTAAAAAATTTTTCGCAACCTCCTTATGCTTATTAAGCAAAAAGGTGGCCAAAATATAATTTTCAGTTTTCAACAGCTAGTGGTACACTGTTTCTAACTTTTTATCGTATTTCAATAACATAAGAAATAAATTCCTGTTCGTACATAGGCGGCAGCATGGGGTCATGAACGATCCAATGGCGAGCCCAAGTAGCACAAAAGTTTTTTGAAAAATAACCCTAACAATCATTTAATTTCATAGAGTAAAGTGAACACGCGTTTACAGTTATCTACTACATAAAAATCAGTTTTTGTTTGTCTGTCTGTCCATTATGGACATGAAAACTATCCTGCCGTGTTCGATGAAATTTTTACAGTATGTTAGTATCGGTCAGGTGGGTGTCATAGGCCATAAATCTTTTATTTAGGGTGCAAAAATATTTTTAAAATATCATTTTCACAAAAACTACTTAATTGATTCACTTGGATTCACAAAAACATTTTTGAAATAGCATTTTCACAAAGATCACTTTAAAAATTAGGACGAAATTTTCTATATATGGTAAAGCAAAGCACAAATGGTAATGCTAGTGAAGTATGAAATTGAAAGGGTCGTGAAAGACTTCCATGTGTCAGATTGCTACGATAAGCGCTTACAGATTGTTGCAATGTTGTTGGTTCTGGTAAGATTTATGATAGGTGCATGGAAGATAATGATATTCAAAATAACCTTTGACTTCAAGAAGTTTTTTAATTCAGAGGTCAGGGGTCGCTTCAAAGGTCCTTGACTTCTATGTACCGATTGTTGATATCACTAATGCCAATATCATCACCAGCAGCAATCACAGATCTCGGTATAGTCTGTTTTGGAACCCATATTTGGAAAAAAAATTACCACTAATCAGTACACTAAAAGTCGAAAATTAATTTTGGATACTACCAAAGACGTCGATTGACGCCGGAAGAGCTCGTTTTTTAACTTCTTGGCTTTACTTTTTTGGAATATAATAATAATCTTTAGAGGTAAAATTTAATGGCGCCTTACACTATAAGCAATTTTATTGACCTTGAGTGCAAATTTTTTTCAAAAACTCTTGCTACAACTTACATGAAATGAATATTGAAGACCTCGTCTGGCAAACTATTACTTGCTTTATCATACTGCACTGATGATGACACTTGGGCTATTCGCGATTTTATTGAACTTTGACCCGAAATACACTCTTGGAATGTTGGGCGTGCTCCTTCCTCAATTTTTCCGACACTTTAGTTTTTGTACTACACAATAGCGACTGACTTAACTATATCCCTTATTAAATCTGTTGGGAAGAAAAATATGTCCGTTTTTGTTACAGCATAGGCGTGTCAGCATAAAATTGCAGATACTGTCATATTTTTCAAAACTAAATATGAAAATTTAAAATATTTTGAAGCGAATCAAAAATTTATTTGATGAAGTTGTTGCGATACAGGGTTCGCTTATTGCATTTTGTGAAAAAAAAATAGTTAACGTTAAAAATTATGTTTCCCTTAACTTTTCCACCTCCAACTTTGATTTTCTCAAACTATAGACACTTAGACATTGTAGACACTTAAAAACAAACTTTCAAACTAATCAACATTAAAAGTTGTTCTAAATCAGCAACAGATTCTATAATTGTAGACAATGCTGGAACGCTGCTGGTAATAATGAAAGTTCTTTCACAACATAAGGCAAAATATCATTGAGTTTGAGATAACTTACTTTTTGTTTTCTGATTAGAAAGGTTGAGTTAAAATAAAGAAAAACACAGAACAGATGTTGGATTTTTCAATTGAATTTCTTTAATTTGCTGCAGAGGTTAAAGTTCCTTAGACTTTATGGTTGACTCCATTGAAAATTTAAAGTTGATTTTTACTAAAGCGTGTAAGTTAAGGAGTGCAAGGATTGGTCTATGAAAATCACAGTACAATTTTCTTTCAATGTGCATTCCTATATTCTAAAAGAAGCCAAGATTCCATTGCAGCTTTTGTATATTCGCAACACCAGACTCAAAGTATTAATGTGTGAGTTAAAATTTCCCATTACCGAATGAAAATGACAGTGATTAAGTTAATTCATGGAAATGACCAAAATGTAGTGCTTGAGCCATCTCAGCATTTAGCTTAGCTTTTGGTATCGCTTGCAAGAAAACATATCAAAACGATACGAAAAATAAAAAACTCTTTTCATCTTCGTCTTCCTTCCGTCCTATATAAATATTTTTTTAGTAAAGTTTAAATTTATTTTCATTTGTAAAAACAAACAATAATTTGTTAAAACGGAATGGGCGCATGTCTAACTGAAAAGCAACTTCAAAGAAATCTGTCCAGTTTGTTTGAGAAAAGTCTCAAGTAATTTCATTAGACGCTGCTTGCATATGTGACCCCGTATGGTTCTTAAAACGAGGATGGTAAGGTGATAAATACGTGTCGCCATGTCGATTTTCCCGCACGTATCAGTAAATCCTTACAAAAAAAGTTAAGTACACGAATTAGTATTTTTGAGAAGGGTTTTGTTCCAATTTTGTAAGTTTCGTCATCTAAGCTTTCCTAACGAGGATATCGTTTAAGTTTTTTTTTTATTTATTTATCTATGAACCAGCATTTTTGTCAACTTTGCAACCAGCTGTGAATTTTTCAATTCCCTATGTTATCCTTTTTTTTTTCTTCGCATGTAATTTTCCGTTTTATTGGCATTTTGTGTGAATACTCGTAGTTAGCAATTTGCAGCACATGCTGTCAACAAACGCGCAATTTTTTCCGTTCCAGTAACAACTGCAGATGACTCTTGCGTGTCGTAAGGAATGACACGCGAAATCGATTTGGCCAAGATATTCAAAAGTTTACCTGGCGCCAATTTTCGTTTTATAGCCGCTCATTATTACAGGTATTTTGAAAATTAGGCACATCGTCGCCTCGGTTTTATTGTCCTGCATGACAAAAGTAAAATTATGTAATTGAGAAAGTCGACAAGATTGCCCACATACTTAGATGAGCGTTAATTAAGTCTCCATACTTTGTAGTTTTCAATATATTTAATATCAGCACCTAGACATTTGATAGCATACATACAATTTTTTTATTTATTAAGAAGGTGGGTGTGTTAATTCAAACTTTTGTTTGCAAAGTCTGTCGATATCCAGAATATATGCAACTGCAATTCTCGGAAAGTTCAGATTTTGCTTCTAAACAAGATTTTAGTTTTAGATCAAGTTAAAAAATTAATGAAAGATAGAAAACATTAAAACAACTGAGAGTGGCATATTTGTTTGTTTCATTTAGGCGTTGGCTTGCTTGTCTTTAAATGAAAATTGAACTGAGATTCAAGAAAAGTTTTTGAACGTTCAAAGGCAGCCAGTTTAATTTTGTTCAGAGCTTAACAAAATATCGTTGACATCTGCGATTTTACCGAGTAAGCCATGTTTTAGCGAAAAAACGAATTCAAGTTAGTGAGCGATTACAAACGATTTTGAAACCGTCGCCATTTAAAAATTGTCGCCTGATAACTCTTTTGCTCCATAGGCACAATAAAACGTATGCTTATGGAGCAATAAAGAACTCAGGCGACGAAATATTAATTTTTCATAAAACTTTTATAACTAAGTAAAAAATATTAATAACTCGAAAGTACATATTGAAAACATTTCAAGCTAGTACAGCAAATTATTTTTATCTATATATTTTACCTTTATAGTAATCAATTTGAACCCTCCCTGATTAACCCTTTCGTGACAGAGTTTTATGTCCGATTCAGATCACATTTTGAAATTTTTTTTTTAAATAAGAAAATGGCAGTATGAAACACATGGTCTGCATACTTGAAAAGCCATGGAATCCTTTCGTTATCCTGGAACATATTATCCCTATAAGGGTTTGCGCCGGGATTATATATCCCAACAAGCTGCATAAACATAAAATTGGAATAGTCCATTGGTTTTCTTTTTAAATTTATTTGCAAAAAACATAGACAAAAAATTACATTAGCAATTGAATCATATATTTATTTGTAGTAAGGAGCAAAGTATTTACTATATAGCACAATGCATTATTGCATCCGTAGCAAACGTAAAATGTCCCTGTTTCTATTTGCTGAGAAGTGCATCGCATGCATCGCCTTTTATTAGTAAATTTCAGCAATGTTATGGAAGTGAAAAATCTATCGAATGCAGCCGCCACATTCTTTCCGAATAGCATCGTCATAATCGTCCGCATCTATTTCTTCCTCGTCATATGATGGCACTTGCTGCTGTCGAATACGCTAAAATCATCATCATCCATACATTCGGACAGAAAGTCTGCCACCTCCTCCTCTCAGTACATTTTCTCACACATCTAAAAGACCCAATATTGGGATCGATAAGCCCCAGGTAAAACATAATTTGGGACATAATATCCCAAGATAGCAAAAATTGTATGCAACTCACCTCTACTGATATTTTATGATGGTAAAAAGTCTAAAAGTCTACCGATTAAGTTTGCCTGAAGCACAATAGCGATTGCACAACAAATGTTTTTGTAACTGACAAAATCTCTCAACAGATGTTAGCGAATCCAACCAGTGGTATACACTTGTCAGAAATTGTCAGTTTCATACATAATTTTGCATAAAGAAAACACAAAACTTTAAATGGGACACTTCAAATAGAAGTTTCCATTGACAGTAAGAGTAGGACATAGCTTTGAGAGTAAGTGGGACGTATTGTCCCAGTGGTAGCGAAAGGGTTAAATCTAAACTTTGCTTATCATTAAAATTTATGATTGTATGGAATTTTAACCGAAATGAGGGTCATTCGTTAATATTTTCCATCTTTGCGCAATTTTTTCAGTGATGTCTCTGTATTAATTGAATAATTTTTATTATGTGCAGCATACAAGCGAAATTGAAGATAAATTTTTCAAACAAAATATTCAAAAACAAAAATTATACCACAAAAGTCTTGCATACACTTAGGATATATAGTATTTAATATAAACTTTACGATGTACAAAACCAGTATTAAATATTAAATCTCCTAAGTGTATGCACCACTTGCTGTAACATAACTAAAATAGCACAGGGTGAGTCAAAATGTAAATACTGTTTCAAGCTTTATTCTTAACGTTATTTTCTCCCAAAACTCAGACGAAATATTTTTCTCAACTTCTGCATCAATTTGCACAATTTGCAACAAATTCGCTTAAAATGTTGCTTATAATCCGGTAGTATAAATTAAATAAACCATAAACTCAACTAACAAGAAAATGAAACTGGGAAAAGTATACGTTAGGAAAATGGCACGAAGGAGAGTATGCAGCATTAGGGTGTTTCAAGTCTGCCAAGTTGATCATTTTTAATATATCGTTCAAGACTAAAAGAGACGTGGTTGAACTCTTTTCAAACTTTTATTGACGTTAGTGGTATTAGGAACTCTGTAACCGTACTAAATATTTGGACTGAGATGGAAAAATTTTTTTTGAATTTTTATTTTACCAGCATTCCGGAGACGTAATTGCTCAAGAAACAATTTATTTTAAGAGCAAAAGAATATCCAAGCAGCACCAATTTTAAAGCTAATTTGTATAATGAATATGTATGCTATAAAAATCCCATAATCAATTGGTATGAAATTTCATGTAAGTGGTTAACATGCTATAAGGTACATCTGAGCCGATTGCGGCCGAAATAGCACCAGTAGGCGGGGCTCCACTTACGTAATTAAAAATCGTTAAGTGGCATATCTATTGAAATATATGTGCAATCATACTGAAATTTGTTGTAAGAGTTTTGTTTATGGAATGTTATTCCTGGATAAAAATCGGACTGAATTGTACCAGTGGGTGTTTCTTCACCTTAAATATCAAGTCTAATTTCGGCATTCATCGCAAATGTATGCATAAGTCAATCACGAATATAATTTATTGATCCCAAAGAAGGCAGAATTGGAGAAGTGGGTACGGCATAATTCGTCTTTTTCATTTCTATTTTATTTTTTTCAACATTTTCCATATTCTTTTGACTTTTTCAACCTTTTAACTTTTCCCAATATATCCCATTAGTGATAAGATTTGGATTTTGTGAAAATGTTCTGAATTGAGACTTGAAATGTACCTTTTAGAGGCCGAATGTACTTTTTTGTCTTGAACACCCAATTATACTAAAATGCACGAAATTTTTCAAAACAAAAAAAAGGTCCTCACTTTTGCCATCTCAAAAACCATAGCAAAATGAGATATATTTTATATTTAATTATAAAATCTGCACATTTCGACTATTTTCATTTACTTAAAAAAATGTCAATATTATAAATTGTAAAAAGGTACCGAAAATGTACCGAAAATGTACTGAAAATGTGCTTAAGATTCGCCAAATGCACTAAAAATGCAGCAAATGTACCGAATGTACTGAAAACTTGTCGAATGTACTGACGATGATCAACCACCTTCTCCTTCTTTTGTGACCGAAGCCTAATATCCAAAGGTTAAAATAGCAAATATCATGAACTTGAGAAATAGGAACACCCTAATCAAGCATGGCAACGAATGTATACGACCACGTAAGAAAAATGAAATTATAGTTCAGTGGGATTTCTTGCAGGACACTTTATTTGCCTCAAACTATATGTGATGGTGTGTGCGGCTGAGTGTGTGTGTCTGTGTCCAGCAGCATAAAATTGGATTTGGTTCATAATATACGGCCAAAACGTTTCGCGTGGACATTTCCGTTGCAACGATTTCCGTTTAGTAACAAAATTGATCGCATTTAAAAAGTAGAATAAATGTTCCTGAGAAGACAGGCCACAAATCCCTTCGACCGACTCTTTTATAGATTAAGATTAATTAAATATGTTCAAGAAAGTAAAATGAACAGAGTTTTAAGCAAAATCATACATGCGGTATATATATTGACTCATAAAAAAATTTTTTACTTACTAAGTTATAATTTGATATTGCGTTTAATGCGAAAAAAAATATGTAGGTACATATAATGGTCGGAATATGTATTTCGACGCACTAAGAAACTCTATTTTTTTCGGTACATTCGTCCTTTTTTCACTATATTTGCGTTTTGGACAGATAGCCCTTGATCGATAATTTTGTACTTTTAGTAAGCAAAATCCATGTATTGATTTTATTGGCTAGTTGAAGCAAACGTGCCGCATGCAAGGACGTAGAAAGTAGACTTCATTGCTTTGTTTTTGATCAAAGACTGTAGTGTGTCTGTGTCTGTCTGGAGTAATTACACGAGTAGGGTGTAGATACATATATTAAGTGGCGAGCACTTGTGGATACACACAAATTACATCAGACTTTGGGAATCCTTGAAAATACAGCAATCGCATCAAGATTTTTTTTAAGCTAAAGTCTTTAGCGGAGGGAAATGATAATACGTTTAAGGTTCTTCTACAGAAAAAATGTAGTACATACCATAAATCTTTCATTTCCATTTCAGAAATCTTACCACAATGTATCAATCAATGTCTGCCTTCTGATTTCACTTGAAACATGTCTGAAAATTTTTTATTAGTTCATAATTTTTTTTTATTCTGCGTCACTTGCGCTGTGATTTTACTGTTTTCGGGACTATTAAGTAATTTTTTCATTTTACCCGTATCATCACTTGCATTTATACTTAATTTGTAGTTATTTTATGTGACGTTTCTTATATCCCTACCATATCCCTCGAAATTTTTCTCCAGTTCCCTGATTAGTAATCGTAGAAGATTTTTTGGCAATGAGAAAAAATTCCCTGAAAAATGAGTTGTCGGCAATATTTTTTGACGTTTCTTGCAGATTATTTTCTCCAACCTTGGAGCAAGGAATTTAAAGAATAAAGAGCATTAAAGTGGTAATTGTAAGTTTTCTTTAATACAACGATGTATTAACATATTTCATAATCTAACAACATTAACAAAGAGCAATTCCACTATAAGGAGCAGCAAGCTTAATATGTATTTAACTTTTAACTCTCCAAACTTAGATAAAGTTACACAATTTTTAGCACAGATTCTATTTGAATATATTTTTTTGCACATTATTTTGTATAATAAAAAATATGCGAAATCACAGCTGTTGATAGCACTGACTGGAAATCAATTATTTAACATTAAAAAATTTTACTCTTGGAAAAAAAATCCGAATATATTGTACTATTCATGAGCTGTTAATTAATATTAAACTATACTTAACTTAGCATCAAACAGAGAATCATAAAATATCTTCTCGATTTCATTAAAATAGTTAAGTAAACATTAAATGTTGAACATTTTAGAAAATCTTTAGGATGCTTACATCTTAAAGATTTTGTTTATAACGTGTCAGAAAGATTTCATTTGAAAATTTCAGAAAACGTTGAATCTGGAACCTTTCAGAAACAGTTCCGAATGATTTCATGTGAAACAGTACATTTTATATAATGAAGATTTCTGTTACGTTCCGTTTGTAATATTTCAAATGAAACATTTCTGGTACGTTAGGCACTGTTTCTAAAACTTTCTAAATCGTTACATGCCGAGTGTGTTGAAGACATTAGAATTTGTGGCATAAATCGAAATATATGAACATATTAAGTGAATTTAATTATGTACTTAAAAGCTATAGGGTAAATCTCACGTGAGGGGTGTTCCACCCGATTACACCAAATCTTACCAAGGGGGTGGAGTCCAAATTTTCAAAAAAACACCTCACGTATATAATTGACGGCCCCTATCCATGCGATGCTTTCGCGTTTTTTTTTACACCAACATTAATATTTATTTATTCACAACAGTGATGCACGAATTTGAGCTGGGTAATGTTTTGTTTATGTTTAAGTTTCTACACACATTTATCGCTGTCAACGTTTGGGCAATGAAGTTAAACATTCCTAGTCTAACAGAATCTCTACTTCAGAGTCGCCAGGCTCAAAAAGATAAGGCTGGCTGAATGTTTGTTTTAGAGACCCATATATTATTGTTTTAAGCACTCCCACTTTGCACAATTTACCAGATTTTTTTTGCGTCATTTTATGTCTTTCAGTATTTCCTAAGATTTTGCTTCAAAAAAGGTGTCCACTATCATTAAGCAAAGAAATCGTGTAAGGGTCGGATTAAGCATCACAAACTTAAAAATCGTAGTTTCGCTCTGCATATGCGTATCATCCTTCGAAAAATGTTGCATGAGACTGAACTCAAACTACTGAAGAATAGTGCAAAGAGGGGCGGGCCTTGACGATACCATTTTCTTCCACATAATTCAACATCGCTAAAATACTTCTGCCATATTCTTTTGCGTCTTCCCATGCCACGTTCTATAGAATGAAATATAAAATTTATTTGCACTGCCATTATTTTAAGCTAAGTTTTAAAATCACAGAGTACTTTTATGAATATTCAAAATTTAATTTGTATTTTTAATATGCACAGTGAAAAGGTACAAGGAATTCAGTTGCTTACTTAAAATTCCATCTGGAACATGCACCGTGCACCAATTGAAAGGCATCATTTTGTAAATAATGCCGAATCGAATTCCGTCAGAAAAAAGTCAAAGCAATTTAAGTGCATTTCGTATTCGTTTGCCTTTGTGTAGCTCAGAAATGCGAAGTGCATTTCATTGGAAGTCATGCGATAAGGCTACGCCTCCAACGATCCTCTGCATATTTAATTAGATACACTCATTTGAATCCTTTGACATATAAATTTGAGCGCTTTGCAATGCGTACGTACTCGCATTCGTCATTCATAATTCGTCATTTGAATTGCCCAACACTACAGCAAATATGTATATGCATATCTATATGTACATATGTATGTACATACGGGTATGTATGTCTGTAGTCGTCAAATGATTTCAATTAAAATTCGACTTGGGCTACAAATAACAGTAGGACAAAATGCTTGCAGGGTTCAAACTTTGACTTTGCGTCAATTACTTAATTGCAGAGGTTATAATTTTAAAACAACTTGACACTTTAATTCCAACTTCGGAATCCAAAGAGTTGCTACTTGAAAAACTTTTCCTATGCTGTCTGCCCATAAATTGTCCATAACCACTGTTGATAGCACAAACAATTCAAATAAAGTGCAGAGTGCGATTAATAAGCTTAGCTCACACAAATCTTCCGACCATGATGGGATATCTCCATGGTTTCTATGCATGGGAGTATTAGTCAGTGAAATGCAAGAAACACTTTCCTCTTAATCCGCAACAAGGGGAAATATTGAGAGGTTGTAGTCACAAGCTTTCTACTATGAGTCATGTGAGAAGATAAATCAGGCAATGATCACTATGATCATGTCCCCAATCATAATCTGGATGTTAGACATGCTGAAATCTAAGCTCATTAGATTGGTGCTTGGGAGCTGACCAAGCTTATTAAAACCTATGAGAATTTATCCGCAAGTGGTCGTATTACTTTCTTATTGTGACTCTTGGTCACAACTTAATAGTCAGCGCTGTAGTAGGTCCTCAAATTTATGCGAATGCCATAGTCATATACAGTGGTGCCCACTACCACAAGCAACGATAAGCATGTGTTGATGATTCTGTATACGTGCACGCTTCTCGTTCTCATTTTTACGCCCTTTGAGCGGGTGTTCGTTCTCTGGGCAACACCGTCACATACAATGTATTCTCGTATGAGCAAACTAATTAAGAATCACGTCTTCGAGATCCTGTAAGTGACATCGATTTCTACTTATTTTACTTATTTTACATGTCTCCATTTTAAGTAATGGAAAATGGGATATTTTTTTTGGCAAAAGTTTCGATAGCTTATTAGTCTAGAGAGTTGCAATTTTTCTGAACGTTCTCGATTTGCTCTGGGTATCTGGAACTCTACAAATGTAAAGAGCATTCCAGAACATTCTGTCGAAGTGCAGCCTACATTCCGATATCTTGGTAGAGTTCACGCAGAAGGCAAACTTTTTGGTGGAAATGTAAATCTTTTGGCATCATTGACGATACCAGCGCTTTATGCTAAAGGACCTAAACAGTGAAACATTTTCAAGCCACTAACTTTATTTATTAGTAATGAAAAGTATACTGGATGAATGGACAATTAAAAAGATAAAGAGGACCAAAACTTGAGTATATGGCTGATTTATATAAGATGAATCCGAATTTGACATCATATAACAGCTTAACTCTGGCATAAATGGCCTTGTATCTATATAACTTTTGATCCAAAATAGCATAACCGACATCAAAAGCCTTTTTTTGAACAAAAAAGGCGAGATACTCTAGTGCACTGCCTCCATGACTGATACGGTTTGGAAGTAATATACATTTATTAATCAACAAATCTGTTCACAGAGTATTTCTCATCACTTTTTTCAAACTTTATTTTTTAGTTTTGGTCAAATTTCATTTATCTACTTTTAAGCCAGTTTCCTTGGGCGATTACCATTATCTTTGTATAATTTTCAAGGTTCTTGTACGATTTCATTAAAATTTGAAATTTTTTGAATATATGTCATGAAATGTTTCTATATTTAAAAACATTTTTTAAAAAAGCGCTTACACACTTTTTATTTACTGCCTAAAATAAGTATTAAGCCCATTGAACATTGCGTTTTAAAATTAATAGAAAGTACAGCAAGAGCTACAGATATGCGTTATAACGGTCTCCGTTTGGTAGAAGAAGTAACAGTCGATAAAAGCTACTAATCAAGGCAAATACAGAGCCCTAATTAATGCTAATAGTTAGATTTCGATGGAGGCGTTTAGTTTTGGTGTAGTTTAAAGGTTCACCTCATGAGTTGCATGAAACTACTTGATTGGAAGAACTCTTACCTTGCATAATGTCATCGTTTACTTTGCTTTTAAATACGATTAAAGTACGATTATCTTTTCTTAAGCATCTTAAAATATAAATTTTTCATGCAACAAACAATGTTTTATCAAGTTCTTTGCTCTTTTTCAAGTAGAACATTCAAGCAGTCATATAATTTTCACTTTGGTACGATTATACTTAATAACGTGTATGGTGGAAGTGGTGCAAAAAATGTTTGTTTAAAAAGGATGTATCACCTTTGCCCACCCGCTCACGAATACTGTTACATTTTGGCGAATCAACACGTTGTTCTGCTGGACAACCATGCAGATACTCGAATTTCCAAACGCAACGATGAAAGTCCAATGGAGCCTGATGGCACCCCTTAGTTTCTCCAGCAGCTGTCGTTTCTTTTATTTCAGCCAAACAAGCATCGACCATTGGTTCTACTTTTTTTTTGCTCCACTGAAGCTTCTCAGATTTCTTAAGCATTTCCTTAACCAATTCATCACGCTTCAGATCGCCAGTCTTCTCATCGAGGAAGTTAAGTTTTTTGGCAACACATTCAGTAATACAAATCATTTGTTCCTTAACCTGTTGCATCTTTTCGCAATTGAAAGGATCAAATGAATCATCGCCTGTAATCAGAATTCCGCTTTGAGAAAAAGTTGAAGAAAATTTTTACGCTTGAACCTACCATTGTTAGGAAGTACTTCCGATTGACATTGCTTCTTTGCATCCTTGTAGGGGCTATCCATGTGATCGTGCTCTGGAGCATCTGGGCGCGAACAACACATAAAGTCCTTCTTGTGCTCGCGGCAGCCGCATTCTTTCTTCATGTCAGCAGCTACTTCGGCATTACGACGTGTGCGTCTTAAGGGCTCCAAAGCATCCTGACTTTCGTCTCTGAGCTCCTCGAAAAGAAATTCATCTGTGGAAAAGAGAGATTACATATTAAAGACAAAGCTAAAATTTTGTTCGAATCAAATTTTCTTACTAAAATCAGAATCTGAAAAATCGTAGGCGGCGACTGCGGCTACCGCAACGAATAAACAGAGTAAAAACTTAATCATCTTTGATATCTTTTCGCTAGAACACTTTTTCGGTTATAACTTGATCAGTGAACGAACTGTTGTCTTTTATAGAAATTTTTTGATACTTTTTCTACTGAGTTGAAAAGAATAGCGTTAGAAATAAAAGAAAACGAAAAAGCAAATTCTAATAACTTGCAACTCTAATGGAACACAACGATCATAGCGCAGGTAGAGCGGTGCTTACCAAGTCATTACTTTGGTAAAGAACTTTTTTTATTGCTGCCAAGAACAATCTAAGTTGTGCACACATGTACATTTAGAAAAAAAGTACTTAATCTTTTTTGCTTACACTCAAAGAAATTCTAACAAAAGAGCAATTACGAAAGTGTAACTTAAAAAATTAAGAATTAAATCTTTTGTCTAACTTTAGACTCTTGGTCTTTTGAACATAAATTGTACATTAACATGTTTCTATGTATCTTTCTGGAGTAAAGACTTCTTATTTTGAAAATTTCCCAGATTGTGTATAATTTAATGAGTGAAAAGTATTAGATTTAATTTTAAGACAGAGTTTGTTTAATTTTAAGCAAAAATGTAAAATGAAACGCAGTTTTTAAAAGTGTACTCTAAATACTTGAGAAGTAGAACAGATCTTGCTTAAAATTTGCATATTACTCTGGCCCGTGCGCAGAAATCATCTAAGGGGGGGGGGAGGGGGGTTTTAACTCGGATATTTCATGTCAGGCTATGAAGTTCGAAAAAAAAGCATACAAAAAATACAAAAATGCATATATTGTTTTATAAATATATTATATAAACATATATGCTCATGTATGTTTAGTATATACATATGGGTCAGTCCACCTCGATTTTACATTGAAAATTTAGATTTCACAAAATCAATTTTTTTTTTTCAATACTTTGTCTAAAAATGTTCCACATGTGTTTTTGGAAAAAGTTTTTCCGGACTTATTTTCGAAAATACGATTTTTTGAAAAACACAAAATTTAAAAATATATGAATTTTCGGATGCTTGGATTTCAAAATGTACACGTCCAGTCGAAAAACCGTCAAGGAATAAAAGTTAGCATTTTAGTTCTATTTTCTAATTATTGTATTGAAAATTTTCTTCTAGGCGCAATAATTTTGCAATTTAAAAATTAAAATCGAAAATTTTCGACTAGCGGTATGTTTAATTTTATTAATTTTTTTCCAGAGAGAAAATAAAGTTTTAGCAATCATTTTGCAATTTAGCATAGGGTGGTCAGAGTTGTGGTTCTCTAGATATGAGATTTTCTATGTTGCCACGCCAAGTTAAAATAACTAATAGAATAATAGAAAAGAATCAAAGCAACGCAATTACGCAAATTACGTATTTTCGAAAATAAGTCCGGAAAAACTTTTTCCAAAAACACGTGTCAAGCATTTTTAGACAAAGTATTGAAAAAAAACTGATGTGCTATATCATTTTAAAGTCACTAGTCCTTAGGCCCAAAAGAGTTTTTTTTTAGTTTTTTCTGGTACCAAAACATATATATAAATTTTCCTTATGTGCCTTGTATTCAAAGATCATTTTGGTCCCACTAATGAAGTTTTGACTAGTTTGCAGGTAAACAAAAAAAAAATTATTTTTTTCAATTTTCTAGTAAATATCAAAAGTAAATATCACAAAAAGCAAATGTTTTTTGGCCAAATTACTGGTTTTATCTTGTCCTCTGACTGGTATTCTGAAAGTTAACTTTCATTTCGTTTGGTTTTACCAGCATCAAAGGACAATAAACATTTTTAAGAACACTTCAGATGAAACTCGCGAGTTCTAATTCTTAATAAATTGGCTAAAACCTTGCAGAAGTTTACTTTACGGGTTATGGAACCATTTCAGACTAGGAGACCTTAACATTTCAAACAATCGATTTTTTCTTATCGTCTTAATACACATACATTCATAAGTTCTGACTCGGTAATTAGTTATCATTATGCCAGAGGCTAGTTCTGTGAGTTACTGTACAAAACTTGTCCAAAAATCTTTGTACATTGATTTCGACATCGCGATGTACATATATTGATTGAGTCGAGTCCGTTTCGCTAACCTTCAGACACTGTTGGTCTAAGGTAGGGTCTTAAATGACGTCGCATGGAAAAGTTGTCATAGCATTTGTTCACGAACAGACACAAGCTTATAAAACTTTACCAACAAGGGCGCAACAGATCTTAGGAGTTATTTAGTTGGGAAAAATTTTGAAGCAATATATCCTTAGCAAGACTTTGAATTTCTTATGCTTCTTCCAAGATAAGGTTTCTTACTGAAAAAATAGGATATTTAAATGACAATTTTCGCTTTGATCTGTTTTGTGAAATATCGGAAGTTGCGAATTAACTTCCAAAAATTACTACGAGTATAAGCTGCGAAACTTTTAACTGATCTCAACAAAATGGGTACCACATAAGTAAACTTTCAAGTGCATAATTTATTATACCTTTTATACATATTTGATATTTTCATAAAATTTTTAGTTTTTCTTTTCATAAAAAGTGAATTTTTGTATTTTTTTGGAAGAGTCGCAAGTCTTTTTGCTTTTCATGTAAGTGAGAACATATTGTCAATAAAAGTCTATGAAAAAAGATTGGCCAATGGGAGGGGTTAGAACCCCCAAAGCCACCCCCTGCGCACGGGCCGGATATTACTAGTTTAAGACAGAAAGAAGGAGTGAAGAATTATTGATTTCATACTCATGACAAACACTAAATATGTATAATAATTTTGAAACCATTTCTCGGAAATGT
Organism: Meiosimyza decipiens; assembly: GCA_963680825.1. NCBI lineage: Eukaryota > Metazoa > Arthropoda > Insecta > Diptera > Lauxaniidae > Meiosimyza > Meiosimyza decipiens. The sequence goes on from OY804258.1 coordinate 54,319,273, forward strand.
ATAGTTCAATCCACATATATACAGTACTTTATTCATTATTATTTTATATAATACTGAGTGTTAGCAACGTCAAAGCCTACATAATTTTATGCTTGAAAATCTCAAACACCGTCTTCTCACAATATCATTTCAAGTCAAAAATAACTGAGTTTGGCTGAAAGTCATGTTGTGACTCTTTGATAGCACCCACTTCCGACACCTCAGGAAAAACTTTTATATTTTTTTAACTAGATATGATTCCATATCGACACCTCGAGGGGAACGGGCAGTGATGGATTTATAGTAAGCTACTCTAGGCACAGTCCTAAGGCATCACCGCGGAGGGGTCACCAGATATTGATATTCTGATATACAATTAAGTATATGTTCTATTATAAGAAAAAAATGAGTAACGATGGCAATGCTCCCGAAGTTCAACTAAGACCAAAAGACAATTTTCAAATAAACACTATTTTCGTTATATTAGATCAATTGCAATTACAAATGGACTTAAGAGGCATGGACCATGAAATTTCTCAACAATTTCATTTTATTGACATTACAAATGAAAAGTCGATATTGAAACAAGTGCTCAATGTTTGATTTCAAAATATCCAAAGATGTTAATTCCGAACTTGCCGGTGAATTTCAGCAATTTGAGCGCTACGTTTGGCATAAAAATAGAAATAACTATAAGTTTCATAATCAATCTTATTTATATAAAATAATGTGGGAAGATCACTAAACATCAGCTTTATTCTTGAGTTTGATGGTAACAAATTGTACCACAGAAAGATCATTCTCACAACTAAAGAGATTAAAAAATCCTTGTCGTACTATGATGGAACAGGAAAGGTTGGATGCACTATCACTACTTTGCATTGAAAGTGGTCTACTGTATGAAATCGATTTTGACTACATTATCAAGGATATCGCTATTAAAAAGTCAAGGTATGAGTATTTCGGCCACTAAAGTGTACCTTAAAAATTGTAACTATTTTAGGTTAGGTTAGGTTATATATTTGCATTCACATATTTTCAGACAAATATGAGATGCGATTTCATCTCTTGCAACAAGTACTATGGTACTTTCCGATATTTATTAAAAATATAAAAATTAAACAACAATGAGTACTTAGTTAGAAAATTGATTTAAAGTGTGTAACGGGTGTAACGTTGAAAAAAGCTCTCATTTCAATATATTGAAATCGAGCTCATATTGCGTAAAATTTTGCAGGTATGAATGATAAATTGATATCATTTTAGAAATATTTCACATGACCTTTATTAGAATCATGTGTACCTTTTAAATATAGATACAAAGATCTAAAAATGTCACGGGTGTGACATCCAAATGTAACGGGTGTGGCATTACAATAATCGTATAGTAAAATATAAAATAAAATAAACTTTTATTGAAAAAAAGTACATTCATTGTGATAAAGATTTTTTATCTATTTATTACTATTCTGAAAGCTGCATAAAAATTTTTTATAAGTCAACAAATTTTTTTCGAAAAGTGATCAGTTGAGCTGGAAATATCGATATGATATGATCCTCATTTGAAAAGTCTTAGTGCTTCAAGTCTTATCAAAGGATCTTCATTGGGAGAGAAGAGAGTTACAGGATTGACAAAATATCTAAAAGAAATGTAAAAAACTGTTATATGTATAACAATCTCATTCACTTTCTGTTAAAAGTAGACCTTGAAGCTTATATTTTCAAAACATCTTTTAAAATTAAACTTTTATATTTTGTTTTTGAATAAAAGTTTTACTTTTAATAAAACTTTTTTATTAAATCTTTTTTTGAATTTTATTTTTAAAAGCCACATGCAAAAAGTTCTTTTAAAAATCGAAAATAAAAGTTTTTTTGTGTGAGTTTATTTTACTTGAAAAAAAAAAAGAAAATCCTAAGTGACAGGGGGGTTCCTCGACTCTCATGACTCAAGTGTTAAGAGCGGCTGTCCAAATATAATTCATGGAATAGTCGCGGTTCAAATCCTAGTACAAATTATCCAAAACTGGTCCGATGAGGCTATGTATGTATGTGAATATGAATATATGTATGTGTCAATAGGTGAGACATATGCCACCACTTCCAGGTTTAATTGTTCTCAGTAGCGAACCGTGGACATTTAACGTCCTGGGCGACAATGCAAATTGCCGCCCCCTACCGAAAAAAATTTTATTTACTAAAAAAACAAGATCATCAGCTGCAGCATTCGAAAAACCATAGCAAAATTACAAATTTGCATTCCACACTTAGAGTGGACTTGCACTTAAATACAACAGCAAGGACCATTTTGCCACCCATGAACCGTTACGCCTTGCCCCCCTAGTACACTATTGAAAAAATCTACATTTTTTTTCTGATCAAACTGTTCGCCATTACGAAACATCAACGGATTCTTATTCCTTTCAATCACCGTACTTTGTAGAAAAAGCCAGTCTTAAAGTAGAGCTTGTAAATATATATTGGTTTCAGACTATCATGAAAACTACTGTCCAATTTTTACGTTAGGAATTTCAACAATTTAGGCTGAGCACTGCTACTTAGAACAGTATAATTCTATAAACAAAGACAATATTTGCGGCGCGATCTTAAAACTCTGTTTATGTGCAGCCTTACATTCCGGTATCTCTAAAGAGGTCAGGCAGAAATTATGGTGGAAGTGTAAACTGGACAGTTTAAAAGATATAGAGGACCAAAAGTTGAATGTATGGCTTATTTATGTGTATAAGATTCATTCAAATTTGACATCAAACAACTGCTTAACTCAGGCATGATCTTGCATCCACATAGATTTTTGATCAGAATAACATATCCTGCATCGAAATTCATGTTCGAACAAAAATTTCGATGTATTTTAGTGCACTACCCCCATATCTGATTTAGCTCAGCCAGATAAGCCCGCTGACGGAGTTTAGAACAAACTCTGATTATGAACAGTATTTCCCGTAACTTTTGTCAAACTTTATTTATCAATTTTTGAGCTAATTTTCCTTATCATTTGTCAAGCCAATTACTTTGGGCGATCTCGTATTACCTTTGTGTCTCTTTAACATTTAAAATCTTTTTATTATATGTACATCACAAAATATGTCTCTATACCTGAAAAGTTTTCTTAGAAAATTACTTAAAAACTTGATTTATTATTTAAGTACAGCAAAAACTATGGAGATGCGATCTAACGGTGAAGCAATTCTCCCGTTCGCGAGAATTAGGAACAATCAATAAAAGCTACTAATCAACGCTGCTAATGGGTAGTTTTCGATGGAGATGTTTAGATTTGGCGTAGTTCAGAGGTTCATTTCATAAATCACATGCAACTAATTGGAATAACTCTTACCTTTTTCATAATGGTTCGAGTAATATAACTTACTCCAGATAGAAGAAGTACGGCTTTGGTTACCTTTCTTAAACATCTGAAGATATGAAATTTTCGTACCATAAATAATGTTTTATCAAGTTCTTTATTCATTTTCAAGTAGAACATTCAAGCAGTCATATAATTTTCACTTTGGTACGATTATTCTTCATGACGTGTATGGTGGAAGTGATGCAAAAAATGCTTATTTGCAAACGATGTATCACCTTTGCCTACTCGCTCACGAATGCTGTTACATTTTGGCGTATCAACACGTTGTTCTGCTGGACAACCATGTAGGTACTCGAATTTCCAGAGGCAACGATGAAAGTCCAATGGAGCTTGACTGCATCCCTTAGTTTCTCCAGCTGCTTTCTGTTTTTTAATTTCAGCCAAACAAGCATCAACCATTGGTTCTACTTTTTCTTTGCTCCACTGAAGCTTCTCAGATTTCTTAAGAATTACCTTAACCAATTCATCACGCTTCAGATCGCCAGTCTTCTCATCGAAAACGTTAAGTTTTTTGGCAACACATTCAGTAATACAAGTCATTTGTTCCTTAACCTGTTGCATCTTTTCGCAATTGAAAGGATCAAATGAATCATCGCCTGTAATCAGAATTCCGCTTTGAGAAAAAGTTGAAGAAAATTTTTACGCTTGAACCTACCATTGTTAGGAAGTACTTCCGATTGACATTGCTTCTTTGCATCCTTGTAGGGGCTATCCATGTGATCGTGCTCAGGAGCATCTGGGCGCGAACAACACATAAAGTCCTTCTTGTGCTCGCGGCAGCCGCATTCTTTCTTCATGTCAGCAGCTACTTCGGAATCACGACGTGTGCGTCTTAAGGGCTCCAAAGCATCCTGACTTTCGTCTCTGAGCTCCTCGAAAAGAAATTCATCTGTGGAAAAGAGAGATTACATATTAAAGACAAAGCTAAAATTTTGTTCGAATCAAATTTTCTTACTAAAATCAGAATCTGAAAAATCGTAGGCGGCGACTGCGGCTACCGCAACAAATAAACAGAATAAAAATTTAATCATCTTTGATATCTTTTCGCTGGAACACTTTTTCGCTTACAACTTGATTAGTGAACGAGCTGTTGTCTTTTATAGAAATTTTTTGATACTTTTTCTACTGAGTTGAAAAGAATAGCGTTAGAAATAAAAGAAAACGAAAAACTCTATGCCAGTCATCATAAGCAAATTCTAATAGCTTGCAAGTCTAATGGAACACGACGATCATAGCGCAGGTAGAGCAGTTCTTACCCAGTCATTACTTTGGTGAAGAACTTTTTTTATTGCTGCCAAGAACAATCTAAGTTGTGCACACTTGTACATTTAGAAAAAAAGTACTTAATCTTTTTTGCTTACACTCAAAGAAATTCTAACAAAAGAGCAATTACGAAAGTGTGGGTTAGAAGTCACTCATACTCATGTAAGTAGCTTCATAAATTTATGCTTGAAAATCTTAAGTCCCATCTTGTCACACAATGTTTTCATGTCAAAAATAACAGGATTTCGACTTTTTGGAAGTACGTGCTTCTGACACCTTGTCTCATCAAAGTTTTTTCTTTTCTTACGAATTGTAATAGGAAACAAAATGTTTGCGCCGATCATAGAATTGATGTGGGAAGCTGAAATTTTGGGGGAATTTTCTTTAAATTCGATTCCACAGGCCTACGGGACCGAAAAAAAAAACCCTTTGGGTGTATTTGTTTCACCTTTTCAGTCACAGGAAAAAGTGTTCGTGGATATGTAGCGCCACCCATACAACTAAAATACCAAAAAATCTATATATTTGCACCTATGTTTAAAATTTCAATTGAACTGATAATTAAGCTAACTAAGGACTTCGTAAGAAATGTAAGCTATATATGGAGAAGATCCTCGCGAATAGGATGCTATGCTTCTCTCTGTTCTGAAATGAGCAACGAACTAAGAACGGCGAACTACAAGAAAGTTTGAGGCGATAAAAATGTCAACTTTAGTGGAGTAGCCCATCTTTTTCCTCGTAGTCGAAAGTAGGCTTATGCAAAATGTATCGATTTTCGTGATATTTTTTTGGATAGCTATCGGTGATATTGTTTATTTTGATACATCGTAATTCGATTTTAATTTTCGACTATCGATTTCGATACTTTTGTTTAAAAGTAGCTCCGTTTCCAATTAAAAATGCACTCGTGTGGTCGTAGCCTGGCAATTTACTTTTGCAATGTACAATGCACTTTTACTATTTTCGTCATATTTCTGGGCTATTACTCAAAAATAAAGAGTAGCCTTTTATTTTTTACATCCACTACAAAATTGTGTTTCCCAAGTTGGATGTAAAAAATACAAGGTTACATCGACATCCTCAAGTGCAAAGTGCTATGATCAAAATAGGCCTTGGGTTGTGTATGGTGAGAAGCGTCATTGTAGGCTGTGTCAGACATTTTCCAAATGCCTTAAATGTGGCATTTATCTTTGCTGCAACAACTGAAAAGCAAGTTAAAACTTACGATTATATTTACAGAATTTCAATGCTAAATGCGCATAGTAGGGGTTGGGACGCCATTTTTTGCATTTTAATTTTTCAGCAAATATATCGAAAATCGATTATCGATACAAACGATATTTCTTTCTCGATACTGTTTGGAAATATCGTTCATCGATATTTCGGTACTATTTCTTATTTGCCCAACCATAGTCGAAAGGCTCAGAATAGCATTAACGTTCTAATTTAAAATATAATTTTCACGTATTACTAGCACAGGTATTTATATAATATGGGATATTTCTAAGGGTTGTTGTGTAAGAGGCTGTTTAGATATTCAGTATGTAACGCTGTTTTGCGACAGTTTTGAATAACCCTCCTTGTTTCACAATCTCTCACAAAAGCCCGAACCTGCCACTGTCACATTTTCACAAATCCCCCTAAGAGCGTTACGTTATGAAACTCGGCGCGGTTTTATGTTCCAAAAAGAAAAATAATTAAGTCAAATGAAAAAATTTCAATTAAAGCAGTTTCGGAAGTTGCCGTTTAGGCCACCCAATAAATTTACTATAATAATATCTTAAAAATAAGGTTGCTTCCAGGCCGTCGCATCGTGCCAAAGGAATGTTAATCCATTGAAATGTGAATTATATGCTGTGTAGGATGATCTGACCACAGCACTTGATCGCTGTTCGTTATATCACATTAAAACATTATAATTTTTTGTACGTGTATTGGAATTTTTTTATTTTAATTAAATAATCCTTAATTCGCAACAAAATTTAGCCACAAAATTTAGTAGAAATTGCAATCAATCAAACAATTGTTCATGTTTCTTGTTCAAGCGTTTAATTGTTTGAATTATCTATACATAGATCTTAAAGTTGCAAAGAAGCATATTAGAAGTACCATTATTATTATTAACACACCTTTTTATTTACTTAATTTTTTTGCTACCAAACAAAATTTATAATATTGTTGAACAAGTTCTGTGCATGTACAATGTACATAGATAGATAAGCACTACTTTGTCAAACTTGTAAATTCGTACACTCGAATTTCGCTTATTCATTCTTAAAGAAGACTTGCTGCTCTAGTGAATTTTTCCATTCGATATCAAATCAAACAGGTTCAGTGACCTAGTGTTCCAGTCTACGCCTCAATGGATATAGTGAACAATGCTTTATTTACCCATTGATTGACACTTTTTAACACTCAGTTGACATATTTATTCTGCAATCACACAAAGTAATTATCAGTTCTTGACCAGTTTCTCATTATTTCTGCCTTTCTTTTTCAAAATAAATTCATAGCTAATTTGGTCAGAGCTTAAACGATGACTGAATAATCGAAACAATAAACCTTTGAAATTCATGGTAATTTGGCGCCATTATTAATTAATTTGGTTAGATATCTGGCATGATTAGAAATTATATATCAGATAGCAATTAACATATCCATAATTAATTATGTTAATACCAATGGGTTCTGTCACTAAGGTGAGTATTACAGGGAATAAAATTAATTTTTATTAAAAGTACAAAGAAGAACACGAAAAGTATAAATGAGACCCCTTGGATTTCACCAGTGAAATTGTGCACCTCCTTTGACAAAAGTAATGTAAAAAAAATTCAATTTTATCGGGCAATCTTTGTTATCATACAAAAGAGACAAAGACAATTTCTGATGCCGCGTTCGAGCATTTCCAGTGGTTTTCAACGAATGACGTGAGCAATGTTGACTTGCAATTCCTCAATCATAGCCGGCCTATGCATGTATACTTTAGACATTACATAGGCTCCAGAGGAAAAAGTCTTGAGGTGTGATATCACAGGATCTAGGTAGCCAATAAGTTTTATTATTTCAAGAATCATGTGAATTTTAAATGAATTTGAAGATGAAATTTTTGTGGTTTTAGTGACTTCCTAAAATTTATAAGCGTTTCTACAGTATAAGTAATTCCATAATTAAATGTCAAACAACACTGAACAAAAATACCATGACATTTTGACCCGACTCACGCTTGTTTTTTCATAAAATCCCTACTGAAAAGATGAACCTCTAAGTAAATCACCCTATATAAAAAAAGGACATCGATATTTGCACTCTCAAATACAGTCATAGTCAAAAATTAGTATACAGCTTCTCTTAAGTTCTTTAGAAACAAAATAAAAAACTAGAATTCATGAAATATCCGTGAAAACGTATGAAGTATCGGATAAATGCAATCAATATGCAGTCTGGTTTTTATATTACCTTAGTCCAAAATGTATGAGATTTGTAGGTCCCCCTTTTGACTGAATTACCGCTTTTAATCTATTGCTCATGGAATTGTCTAGATTTTGGGTAACATCGGCTGAAATATTTGTCCATTCCTCAGTCAAGGCCGTTTGCAGGCAAAACTTCCCATAGATGTTCGATGGGGCTTAGCTGCGGCGACTGCGGACAATAACCACTCTTTCACAATTTTAGCTGTATGTTATGGGTCAATGTCTTTTTGGAACACTCATGGTGCTGTAGATGCTAAGATTTTTAACAAAACAAATAACAAAACAACAACAAAATGACTAAAGCTAGTCATACAATGTAGTTTCATCCATTGCTAACTGTAATCATCAGTGACTTTTCAGTAGATCAGTGAGAATTTGTAAGCCTGATATGTTCTCCTTTTTACATAGATTCGTTGAGAAGACTAGAAAAAGGAAGACATAGCAAAGACATAATTATATTTTCTGTTTTTTGTAACTCATCTGATATTACACTTTTCTTGCAGACACTTCGTTGCAAACTTTCTTGGGAAGTCAAAACGAAGTAGCAAGCGAAAATTGTTTAATAAATCGGAACAGATACATGTGTTTTTTTCTGTATTCATTGTACTATTCTGCCCTCAGAAGCGGAAAGGGATGATTGAGGTTTTGTTTATGTTAATTAGTTGAAATGCATGTAAAATTGGGATAGAGAAAATTCTTTTAGGAGTTTGAACTAAGATACCGGCATTCGGCGTAGTTCATTAGATACGGAATTTCTTCAACTATCCGATACTATCAGAGTAACGAATATGAATTTGTTTGAGATACGCCCTTTCCGTTTCTTAGGGCAATATTATACCATCAATAACCATATTTTTTACTGAGAAACCGGAAACCATCGAAAGCTTGGTTATATCCAGCCAAATTTCGATCTGCATCTGAAACCATAATAAAAAAAATACTTTTTCAGATTGTGAAAGACCTTCACCTTATGATCTTATTTTACGTTCATTGGATAACTTTGATCTCAATGTATTTTTTAATGTAAGACATATTTTGCACAATCAACAGAAACTGAAAACTTGTTTATAATGAGTTCTTGAGAGTTATAAAACAATGTAAGTTGCTCAAATCTTACTGTACAGGAACGTTTCAGCAGGAAGACGATGTAATTATTTATATTCAATGTGTGTATATTTATCGATTTAGTGCCTTTTTTTCGGTAACTCTAAACGTGGGAACTAGGCTTGGGTGCTCTGAAAACAAATAAAAATTTTGCTGTAACAAACTGAAGAAAGGCGTCGTTCAAAGCCTTAACCGGCAGAATCACCAAGGTTTGATCAACCTCCGACCTCCATTTCCCACCATTTCAACATTTCTTAAACATAGGGTTTATTTAAACTGAAGAACTGCCCGTTTAAAGGTTTTTAATAACCACACTCATATATGACACAATACGCACTCATAAGTTTATGAGTGAGGCATATCTGAATAGTTTACGTGCAATATAAATAATTTAAATTTTGAGAAATAAAACAAAAAGTTGAGAAACTTCTGTACTCGTAATCTTTTATTTTTCTTAACGAACTTTAAATTGCTTTCCGTACCCAAGGAACTTTTAATGTTTAACAGAAAAACTTTTAAGTTGTAAGTGTTTTTGCCAGAAAAAAATTACTTTTGTTTCTTAACGCGAAATAAGTTTATGTACTTTATTCTCATGCAAATTTATTTAGTGTTTTCTTGGCACTTCACTTATTTTAGGTGATTTTTTCGCGATGAGTTAAAAGGTAAGTTTATTTAAACAGCTTAAGTACGTTATGGTATATTGCTTTATTTGCAGAATGGGGTCATATTTCATTATGGAAAGGAATTGGATTCTAGAGGACATTTGCCACCGAACTTTTTTGCGTGATTATGAACTTTCGGATTGACCAAAAACTACGACCTCTGAAGATCAGCCCACTTGTTTGCATTTTTAGCTGTTTATTGCGGATATCTTAAAAACTAGACATAACATACCAAAATTGAAGTTAGATATGAATCTACCGCATTAAAATATAGTCAAAGCTTCCTATAACGAACCCGAAGTGGACAAGAAAAAACTTCGTTATGGAGAAAATACGTATTGCAGAATGTGTAATAAACGAAATTCGTTCGTTTCGTATCGCACCCACGCACTGTGAGCTGTGAGTACAGAGTCCTAACCACCTCACCGCGCTGACTACCATCTTCCAGCATTTTACTATTCTTTTTGTTCACTGTGTCATAATTTAATGCAAGTTGTTCTTATGGGGTCACTCGGTGTGCTCGATTTTCGGTAAGAACTAGGTTTTAACTTAGAACGCTTTTAATTTTGCGACTATCATTACGAGCCATAGTATTTAAATTGATTTAATATTTTTTCCACTGTGTATTCAAAACAGTTTCTGAAAGTTAATTTTGTCAAAAACAATACCCAAGCATTCAGTCTCGCAAATTATTAAAATGATATTAACTCGACAGAAGTACCAAGATCTTAAAGTTTGTTAGAAGACAAAGAGCAAAACAGCTCAATAGTTTTTACAAGGGATAACATGGAAGCCAGACTTAGAAAGAACGCCGAGCCCGAAAAAGCGACTGACAAATGATAATCAATGATTTTTCGGCGAAGACAATTCATATTACGAAATTCCATTCCTTGATGTTTTCAACCGGGTTAATATAGAATCATTGTCAACTGAATTGCCAATAACTGCTACCCAAGAGCGAAAAATTGGGAAGGTCTAGTTTCTTAAAAAATAGACGGTAATGAATTTGGGAAGTATTCGCATTAATAAAACGAACTTCACGTCAAAAACACATGTGTTTTTGGCACACTGCTACAATTATGTCTTGCCGCTGCAATATATAATGCAATTCTCGATTTCAAAATTACTAATTTCAATAATGGATTCGGGCTTAGGAAGCCATACTTATCTAAATATGGCTAAAATATTGTTTTATATTTATCAGAGCCATCGAAAAAAGGCTGTTGAACTTTGGATTGCAGGTGTAGTATTTATTATCTGACACAAAGATGTTTGCCAGATTTCGAAAATTACAAAGAAATTTCAACATGTGAAGGGAGATGTCCACCAAGGAATATGCAAATACGCCTAACTGAGATATCGCTGAAAGATTTGCAGTCATCAAACTATAGCAACGTTATTGCAGAAAAACTAATTATTAAGGGGAGACCATCCATTTTTTGCACAATAACAAAAGTTGCTTCACTCAAAATGCTATAACTCACGAACCAATCGACCGATTGCTGTCAAACTTTGACACTGATCGTTTGAAGGTTGGTACTACCTGAAAATCATATAGATTTAATTCAAGTGGTGCCATATATGGGTTAGCCTGGGGAATTTGACCTGTTAGATATGTGCAATGACATGACAAAATTGATGGCAGTGAGTATGCTTTGATTACTTCATATTAAAATATAAGAAACGTACTATTGTATATCAGAAATTCCGATCAATTAAATTGTAACACTTATTAAAAATCATAATATATTAAATCAATTAGGCAACTTAATTCTATGCACATAAAACTCAAAATTGAATCTATTTAATGTTTAAATAGGTGATTATGTTTTGAAAATATTAATAGCTTATTTATTTATTATGTACTTCAGGTTAAATAATATTATTGAATGTGTTGAATCCGAATGCACAGATGAAATTAGTGTCATTTGAATTTGCATTATTGTTGGAAAATAACGTCGACCGATATCACTTAAGCAGCATTCTTCATTTTATCAGATCACTAGGCACTCGAGTTATTCAGCCGACCATCTACAAAAAAAAGGAAATCAGGAGCAATAGATCACGCGAATTTTTATAAGATTTTTGATTAAAAATGTTATTTGTTTCTTACATTTTCAGATGGTTTGGAAATATTTTCAGATGGGCTTCACAGTTTAAGCTTAAGCAATTACCAATTCCTTTAAATTTTCTCATGTTTGCAGATGATTCAGGAATATTTTTCATATATGGGTCATTCCATCTATAATGGGCCTATCATAACCGTCATGTTTTTTAAATAGGCTGAAACTTTTTTTAGTGATTGGTCTATCATGTAGAAGATATTAAAAAAATTCGATAAAATTTTTTTGACCAATGTTATTGCTTTAAAAATAAGTTTTAAATTGTGTTAAAAAAAACTCGTAAGTAAAACGAAAAAATTCATTGATGAATATAAACAACCCAACACAATTCATATTAGTTTTTATATTATTTTTAGGTAGTTGTGTACTAGTGGATGGCAAAAAACTGCAAATCTGATTAAATTAAGGCCTGAACGGTTTCTATGTGGTAAAAGATAAAAAAATTGACTTTCCAAGAAAACATCAATTTCCCAAATACTCCATCATCGATTTCAAATTTTTTAGGCTCAAAATTTTCAAAACATATAGGAGTACCCATCTCTGAAAATTTTATCCATGTTTTTCCATCCTATTTGATTTTACAAGCATTTAAAGCTAAGATTTATGATTTGCAATGTAAATTGAAACATTGAGAATGAGACCGACAGAATAAAATTTGAAGTGATTTCAGCCTTTTTAGGTTTAAAATTTTCAGAACATACAAGAGTACCATTTCTGTAAATTTTCTTCATTTTTTTTTCACCCTATTTCATTTTACAAGGATTTGAAGTTTGTGTATACAGTGGAATATTTATGGAAGAAAAGTAACGTAATATTCAAATTTTCACGCTCTCATTCTCAATCTTTCTTGGACAGTCAATTTTTTTATCTTTTACCACATAGAAACCGTTCAGGCCTTCATTTATTCAGATTTCCAGTTTTTTTGTCATCTACTAGTACACAACTACCTAAACATAATATAAAAGCTAATGTGAATTGTGTTGGGTTGTTTATATTCATCAATGAACTTTTTTGTTTACTTACGAGTTTTTTTTAACACAATTTGAAACTTTTTTTTAAGCAATAATATTGGTCAAAAAAATTTTATCGAATTTTTTTCTATATTCTACATGACAGACCAATCACTGAAAAAAGTTTCAGCCTATTTAAAAAACATGAGGGTAATGATAGGCTCATTATAGATGGAATGACCCATATGCTTTGCTAGATTTAGTTCTAGGTAGAAAAATTTTCTATTTATTATCTTATTACAACTATGCAGCACAAAATTAGTATTAATATGTTTAATCTAGTTTCTAAAGCTTAAAACCGATTTAAAAACAACTTTCATGTTTATTTTGTTTGTTTCTCTTTCAGCTAGCAGAAACCTTATTTCATAAAAAACCATTGACCGACGAGTAACCAAATTCGTCAAATTTCACCTTTTGTCATTTATTTCCCCTAAGCCCTCACGGTCTTTACCTGAAACGGTTTTCTGACACATTAAGTAAACCTTAGTAAAATCTCAGTTATTTCTATTAAGAATTAAAGATCGCGATTTTCATTTGAAATGTTTTTAAAAATACTTCTTGTCTTTTAATGCTTGCTAAATCAACCAATGTGTAGATTTAATTTTAAAGTAAGCTTTGACTATTGTTTTTCATGTAATTAAAAAAGCGACTGTTTTCAGATTTGGTGAGGTATACCTGAGAGTGAGGCGTGAGGCTGCGGAGAAGGATCGAATTTCTTTTAAGGCCCCGAAATCGTGTCTAGCTAACCATCATCTCGTTGTGAGATATTGCAGTGCTCCGAAAGATTGGGAAGTTGGGCCATCCACGCAAGTTATATACATATATACATATACATATACATACATATTCTTATACATATATACATAGCATCAGCAGACCAGTTTTTGGTTAATGTTGACCTCGAGGTCCCCAACAGCTCAAGTGTTAAGAGCAGCCGTCAAAAATAAAAATTGCAATGCATGAACGGTCAGGGCTTTGAGTCCAAGTACAACATTAACCAAAAACTGGTCTGCTGAGGCTATGTATATATTTGGTAATATCCGAAACATATGTTACCAATTAGCAGGTTAAATTGTTCTATTTCATATGTTTGTTGAATAAAAAGCATTCATCAATTAAGTAAAAATTTTACGATCATATTGTTCTTTGCTGAATGACTACAAGTTCAATGTGATAATGTTTAATATAATAAATAATCAGTCGCTAAAACCAATATTATTATACATATATATTGAGTTTAATGTTTGCAGTTTCTAAAGATTAATGAAGAAAATGGTGCAGAAGGTAATTGTGTTTAAATTTTCTTCTCAAATCAAGTGTAAGAAAAAAAACTTTTTATTATTAACTTTTACATCAAACTTCATCTTATCATCAATTTGAAAAGCATTGGAATTTAAGTCATTTATAAAAGTGCCAAAAATTTTGCAAGTTTCTTATGTGTGTGGAATGAGAGGCGCATGGCCTTAGGTAAGTGTTCCTTCCCGAAATATCGTTATAAGTCGCAATCTTTTCCATTTTAGTTTTGGAAACAATCTGCTTTCATTTTGCTTTTTGTTACCTGATTTCAAGACGACAACGTTGATGCAGAAGTAGAGAGATGTATGTATTTTGCAAAGCCGCTACCACTTTCCTTACACTGTGAAATTGGAAAAATTTTATCACAAATCAGTTGCCAACATTCAAGAAAACTTTCGCCAAAATACCTGAGCGTATCACAAGCGACGGGAGCAGCAGCAGTTTCCTTATCAGCAACACTTTGAGCCCTTAGGTTTTACAAGTGGTAAAACTTTTCGTTACGTTTATCGGAACTTAACAATAAGAAAGTGGCACTGTGTCAAGAAGACGGTGGGCTGGAGAAGCAGGCAATTAAAGCAACGTATCCAAAATGACGGAACGTAAGGGTTGCAGCGATGTAGATTTACAACGTTGTTCCACTGCTCTCAATTGTTATGACTGTTTTAGTTTGTTAGCTTCACTGCTTCACTGATTGCGAATAAGTCGTCTGTTGGCCGTCTCCATGCCGACCCAGTAGGCAAGGGCAGGAGCTTGCAGGCCTTACCTGGTAAGATTAAGGCCTTATCACCTCCTTTCAAACTTACTCCCGATAAAACAGGCCTCATTTAGCAGGCCTGATAGAAGTACTCTTCAAGCAGGTCTTCCTACATCGCTTGCGTCAAGAGCCCTTTTAAGACCGCTTACCGTAGAAGGGGTCATAGAAGTACTTTGAAAAAATTAAATCTTAATACGTCGTGAGACTCTTAGTTAAATGTTTTTTTTATCTGCGTCAACCTCCTAACTTACGTTCATATTTTTAATGTTTATTTTTTGTGACGATTTCTTAATTTATAATTTCACATTGAATACACAACACTCTACCACTTTAACATAACATGAAACAGAAGACCAACCTAGCAACATGCACACCGTTCCTTACTTCTAACCATGTATCAACTTTTGATGTCGTATAAGTACAATCCAATGACAAAAAAGTAATGTCGAATCATAAAACATTGCAATACATGAAATAAAGAAATACATGAAGTCCTTCTTTTTTGCCTTCTATTATGAGGCCTTATAGCACTGCTGCTGTGGGAAGGCCTTATAGCAGTACATAATAGCATTTCATGAGTATACACTCAATCATAAAAAAAAAAAAAAAAATTTTTTTGTTATTTACATGAAAATTTAGTTTTGTTAAGGCCTCTTACAATCGGAGCAGTGCTAGCAGGCCTTCTCTGGGGAAGGCCTTGCTCAATTGCCTGCTGGGTATGTATATATATATATACATACATAACTGCAGAAACATGTAGTTTTTGTCTGAACACTTCTCTTAGCAGTGATATGTACCTTGATTGGCTGCTCATTTCTATTGCATTAACGCACAATAAGATGAAAAGATAAAGTTGGCATGCAATTTTTTTTTTTTGAATCAATTTGATTCAATTTTTAAAAATAGTCAAACTCTTTTTTAAGCTTATAGACCTGTTCCCGTTCGCAGAATTACTAACTAAAAATCCTTCTTCTGCACAAAAGTTTGTTAAACGCGAGAAGAATCACAAATTTAACCTCAGAATAAAAGTTAAAAACTTATTAATGGTTAATTAGTACACAAGGTAAATTCATTGGGAAGAGCCATGCGTGGTGAAATTGGTGCTAGTTGAGAGCATGAGAGCAAATTAATTATGAATCACTATGAATTTGCTCAAACTTTGACTTTCGTTGCAATTAAAAGAGATTCTGTATGTAATACTCGTATTGAGCAAAGGCGATAGATTTAAACTTTATGACAAATTCTTGCAGTTTTAATTGCTTAAACTGGTTGAATTAATAATTTCGTCAATGTTAACGTGCAGCGCTTTGCATAAAAACTCACAAACAATGATTTTCCAATTGAAGATGTCAACCAAAACAACGATGTGTAAAAAAACGAAACTCAATAAAATAGAATTGTTAATAAATTTCAATACGAAGATAGAAATTGGTCAACTTTTGAGGGAGCGCATTGTGTTAGAACTGCACCTTAGATACTATTAAGTGTGTCAAAAATCAAACATTTCAATAAAATTCATTCATTACAGGGCCGTATCTAGGGGGGGAGGGGCTTGCTAAGGGATAGAACCCCCCCGAAAAATTTTGACGGACACTTTATAGAAACGATTTTGCAAAGAATATACACAATGTAAAATTGAATTTATGAAGAATACACCATGCAAAAACGATTTTGTGAAAATATCAGACACTATATGAAAACGATTTTGGGAAAGAAAGGTCTGAAAAGAATGTCATCAGATTTTGAAAATAATTTTTGATAAGCTGTAAAACATAGTTGATAACATAGGCCCACAAAAAAATTTTCAATATGATATTTCCAGTATTTTTTGCACTTAAAGCTAAAGAAAGTTAGTGCCTTGTGCCACGCTTTAAAAAAATATGTGCGACAGGGCCGTATCTAGGGGGGTATGGTAGGGGATAGAACCCCCCGCCCCGGGGGGTTCAATAGTGACAGACACTATATAGAAACAATTTTGCATAGGATAGACACTACGTTAAATTGATTTTGTGAGGAATAAACCATTCATAAACGGTTTTCTGAAAAGAACAGACATTTTATGAAAACGATTTTGTGAAAACAAAGCGGTAAGTCATTCACTCAAAGGTCATCAGATCTTCAAAATGATTTTTGACAGTTAATACTCATCGATCTGTATTAGCTAATCTTCATGTTTTAGTGCCGTCAGTATGTGGGATAAGCAGATTTAACTAGAAAAATTAAAATTTTGCTTATTATAAGAAGTTTTTTGAGCAGGATTCTCGAAGCTTCTCATAAGCTTCTCAAAATTTTGCCAATTTTACCCGTTACAACGTAGTGAAAAGCGGTCGCAGGAGGCCTTCTCATTTTCTCTTATCAGGAAACTATACTTTCTTATATTCGCAATTCAAAAATTCAATTCGCATTCGGTTACTCACGTCAGGCTGTATTCGGAATTGAGAATTCCGTCTGATTGTGAGTTAGCACTCCTGCTTAACCAGCAGCCCCTGTGTTCAGCAAACGTAAGCATTGTAAATCAGCTTATTTGGATAACATGGCTTGGAGTCTCCAAAATGTGCTATAAGTACTGAGATCTCTGATCAGCTGATTTACAATGTGTAGTGCGCTGAGCGCACGGACTGTTCGTTAAGTTGGAGTACCCATGATACATTGGAATGGTAGATTTATTTTATCAAACTGAAATTCATACACCTGTGGAAGTGGAGCGAGAGGTGAGAGTGACAATACTTGCCTTGTTCGGCGCTTTGAAAAAATTTGTGGTGATCACCAAGCTCACACGTCACGTTGACTAATATATACACAATGATTCCGGTACTGAAGTATTATCTCAGCAAATGGAAGCTGCATCAATTAAAATTATTCGTCGTTTTGAAGCTTGTATTTTTCTGAACAAGTCCTAAATTCTTAATATTGGTGTACATATTTCAGTTTTATGACATTTCGGTCATCAGTTCAATTCATTTACGTGTTGACCTATGCTTAAAATAATAAAATAAAATTCGAAATTGACCTGATTTTGCTTGGAGTTTAAGTTCCATACAAACACCCCCTTTGCCACTAAAATAGCAATATGTTTGTAACTATAAAATCTATAGCTTATATTTTTACCATTATAGAATTTGTTTTAAATATGCAATTTTTAACAAGCTGGTCACCTAGCTTGTCATACTCTTTTTTTACACCACACCAGCTTAAATTTTGTTGAAAATATAGAGCAAAACACATTGTAAGATTCAACATCTATTTTTTAAAGAGCCACTGCATACACGACTCAATTTCAAATCACATCTGATAGCATAAATAATTGTGCAAAAATTGATGATCAAATGGATTAAATTACATTTGTGTCTGTGGTACCAAAGCGACTGACCAAGGTCACATTTTTTTAGCTAAATATGAAAAAAGCCGATTTTTTGGACAGCAGTGCGACTTTTAACAAATATAATATTACTTTGTCTGACCCGTCTTGTGGTCGCCCAAGACCCTATAAATATGGAGCAACGCAAAACTTTACACAACAGCGACAGAAACGTTCAAAATTTTGCAAAAAGATTATAGGTATGATTGTCTAGAACGGGTTAAGACTTTCGAGTAAAATAAACAATTTTTAAAATGCAGACGATCGCTGAAGGACGAATCTTAAAAAAACCATCAAAAATCAAGACAACGTTCATTGTTTTCTAGCAAGGCCATCAAACACTTCGAATTCGCCCCAAATGCGCAAACAATTACTTGTACATTTTATTTGCAAATATTACACCGTTTTATGGCCTGAGATGATAATATTCTAGATTAAAGAAATATTTAATACAAAGAATTATATATGGGATCGGTTACAAATTTGTTATTTTGAAGAGTCAAAATAAAAATCCTACTTCTGGATTTGCTGGTTGCTTGGTAGCAATGAAAATGAATTTTCTCAAACGCAGCTTTAATGTAAAATAAAAATTTATTATTTGTAAAGTACAAATAAAAATCGGCGGAAGGAATTCTATTATTGAATGATCCTCTTTTTTCTAATTACAGTTAATATTGAATAATAACCGAAAGGTTTCCTCCTTTTTTAAATTTTCAATTTGCTTAGCATTCATTTCCATTTTCTTATATTCAAAAAACTTCATATAAATTTAAATAAATAAAATAGAAAATCCTAATAAAATTCAAAATGGCAGAGCATGGGGGTTTTGACGTCATTGCTAAAAACCCAATGCGCAGCTTAAGCCAAAATCACATTTCTTTGGTTTGGTTTTACTTTGCGCTACGCTACGGCACGTTCCAATTACTGGCAAAACTCGGAGTGTAGTTCTTTATATATAATTCTTTGCTTGTATGAAATTTTGACTTACCAAAAGCGAATACAACACGGCTAATCTTTGCATTGGGACCATTAAAAATGGAATGGAAGGCCACATGAACTTTTCTCCCCAGTACAATTTATTGAATTTGTAATAGATTGAATCCTCCATCATTCAATTCATTTTTAGCCAGTGTGGCAGCACTCTACGCGAAACGTATGTCAAATAAATTTGACAGTTTACATTTGCTTTAGGTGAAGTGTATTATTTTTGGTTTTCTACAGAATAATTAAACAGAATTACATGTACGAATTAATTTACGAATATTAACTCGGATCAGACCTTTGGAATAGTTTCACTTTTGAGGCATGAATGCATATAATTCAGGTATATGGTCTAGAACTGTTTGTGCCTAACGTGATCGTCTGTACATTATTCCGCCGGTCTAGCGTTCAGTTAGTGGAACTAGTTCGTACAATGGGCTCAAATTAAGCATCATTGGACTCATTCTTAGTTTTTTTTAATGGTACATATTTCATCCGGGATTGGAATAAAGTAATCAGAAATGCAGAGTAAATTTCAATACCCATTCCAGTCTTCTAAAGAGCTATCCAAAAGAACAGAGTGTCTGCAAATTTTTTCAGTAAATCAGGCCTCCCAAGTGGCCTGGATTGACCCGGCCTGGCCGAAAATTTTACCTCCAAACCGGGTATGATTTCAAAAATCTCTGAAATAGCCGGAATTTGACTCTTCGAATATCGCGTCAAAATTATTTTTGTGAAATGCTATTCTAAAAGTAAAAATTATTTTTTTTGCGATAGTCAGGAACTGTTTCTGTAAGACTCGGTAACCTGCAATAATATATGAAGCGCTACATTTCAGTGCGTTAATTATTCCGAAGTTTTGAGAGAAAAAATTAATAAATCAATCCAGTTGCAAGAAAAAAATTCAACGATCTAGAACACTTATCTGTATATAAAAATGTCGAAGTATATTTTTATTTGTTTATTAATATCCATTCATTGATTTTAGGTTATGTGAAATCTCCCAGTTGAGATGCGATTGACGACACGAGACGATCAACACAGTCTCTTACTTTTCTAAAAATTTAGTGGCTCTCAAAATTTGCGGAGGTGCCTTGCTCAATTGTCATTCTTCAGCTGATTTCGATCTAATTCTTGGCCCATGATATTTAAGTTTGCTTTTCAGCAAGACCGTTTTCTTAATGTGTGCTGGTATATTGCATTATATAGGATTGTATTAATCAGCCTTCCAAATTAAAAATGTTAATGTAATAAGAAGTTTTTAAACAGAAAATATTCACATATTTAGACAAAATATCACAATATTAGACAAAGTATGTTTTTTTTGACACTGCTTAATATATTTATTAATTTTTATTTTAGAATATATCATATACCAAAGGAACAAAAAATTTAACTAACAATAAGTATCTTCAATAATAGCAACATTCTAAAGTTGAGACTAGTAACATGGAAGTTGATGGTATTTCAATTTGAACTTTATACTTTAATTATACTTAATTAGTTTATTTTCCAAGAACCCAATATGGAATCTCCTAGAAATGAAGATCTAAAAAAAAATTATACAAACCTTTCCACAAAAGATCAGGCACCAGCGGGATCTACTAATTCTCCAAATGATAATGTCGATGGTTCTCTAAAAGCACGTCAGAAACTTGTCTTTCTTCTCCAATTAAATCTTCTCAATTTTCAACGCGCCATTATTATGAGTCGACGTCGCAGTCAACAGCGCATAAGACGGCGTCGTAAGTTGCTGATTGCTGCCTATGTCCGTCAATTGATGGACATACAAAATAGTTATCTTCAGTTAATGCCAAAATTACACTTATCCTATAAGCGTAGTAAGGAACAGCAGGCACTCAAAAGACAATTTCGACATTCATCACAAGATGAAGAGGACTGCGATGATAATAGTGAAGAAGCCGATGAAGAGGAAGAAGAAGAGGAGATGGAAGAAGATAATGATAGGGAACATACGCCTCCACCTCAGCCACAGCTTTCCTTTTATGATGATTCTGTATTAAGATTCGATGAATCAGATTGGATGTCCACATTTCGCATGTCCAAGGCAACTTATAGCTGGTTGTGTGCACAACTACATGATGCTCTTAAACCTAATGGTTCAAGTGTGCCGCTGAAAAATCTTATTTCAGTGGAAAAACGCGTTGCATTGGTGTTGTACGCTTTTGCAACTGGTGCGGACTATCGTATAGTTGCTGAACTTTTTGGTGTTTCACGGACTTCAGTATGCAAATTCATGAAACGTTTCGCTGATTCGGTTATAGAGAAATTTTCGGAAAAACTAATTGCACTACCCACCAGTCTGCTGGAATACGATGAAATACGTAACAAGTTCAAGATGGTGTCCAATATGCCGCCGCTGGTGGTGGGTGTGTTAGGAGAGTGCGAATTACCTGTGAATCCACCTGCTGATGATTTGGCCACATATTATAATGAGACTGGCAATCCGACTTTGTTCATGCAAACGTTAGTGGACGATAAACTAAAGTAAGTAGTGCTCTCAACTTTTACTGTAAACTGACATAAGACTAATTACCTATATGAGTTTTATCAATCCGTTAGTAACGAAAGCATAGAGTGAGTGTGTTAGATACAGAAAATTATATGTTCATTTCAAGTTTCTTCAATTGAAAAGCTCAGTGTATTAATTTTTATGTTTAAAAAATATCTATTTGAACCATGATTTAACTATATAGCTAAATCATGTATCTGACCTAAAAATTTTAAATTTGGCGCAGTATTACGTTTTACTTCACATTTTTACTTTAATTTTTTCCCGCAAAACTAGTGGACTTATGGAAAAAAAAGTTTTTAAATTTTTTGTTTATTTCTTAGGATATTTCTTTTAAAATTCCTTCCACGATTTTTTCATATTTTTTTTTTCTATTTATCATTAATTTTCTGTTATTCTACAATTTACGAAAATAAAACATAGTACCCGTGCGCAATGTCGGATCTCTTTGTGAGTCGTGGACTCCGAGCACCCAAATTGTTTTCCCTGAGCCTTTATTTTGTAGTCTCTAAACTCGCTGCTATACTAAGCACTTTCTTTATTTTCGTAGCAGGCAAAAACGGATTATGTTTCGAAACCCACATTGCACGATTCACGTCCCGGGGGACATGCAAGTCATTGTTTTTCGTTTAATTGTGTAATTTATCGCATTCGAAATCATTTCCGAAAAACATCCGATAGAATTTTGGATTTCGTTATAAATTTCACCTTGCGAAAAGACACTTTTAATAATCATACGTTGCTATAGCGTACAATGCTTCCCACGGCCTACTAAAATGTAAAAACTTGGAAAAATCAATGCATATTATACAAAAACAATAAAACTTACATTTTGCAAACAAATTTTTTAAAAAGGAGTAAGAAGCTAAACTTGAGAAGTAACCGAGTTCAACACTGCTATTGTAAACTGTATGTCGTTAGTGCTTATTCCATAAGATTGTATCTTGTTAGCACTAAGTTCAAATATTAAATAAAAATACAAATATTGTAAATTACTCAATATAACTTCCGAAAACTTTAATTTTTAATGTTCCTAAAATGAAACTAAATGGGACACTATGAATAAAAAGAAACAATTTACAGTGCAATATAACCGACTTTTCCATTGTAATTGTGGACGTCTAAACGAGTTCATAGGGATGGGCCAACATTATTTTGCAAAATTCGCTATTTTTTCACTACCTCTGCTTAAAATCTATCCAATAATCTATTCTTTCGATAAATATTCTAAATTTAGAAAAAAAAAGCCTACGATTTGAGCCTTATCTTTTGTTGTCACTTAAAAAATTCTCGCAAGTTTTAGTGGCATAGCTTTTAGAAAAACTAAAATAAATTCATTTCCATTATACATTTCAGGTTTCGTCATGTGTCAATTGAAGCAATATCACTAGCAAAGCCCGGGATGGCGTTGGACAGACAAATGTCAAAGGTAATATGAAAAAGAACTTATGTGATACGATGGTTAAAAATAAACTTATAAATTAATAACTTAATTAAGTTTCGCATCATTAATTTGTAAGTTACTCATTTCAGTTTCACGCAACAAAATTCTCAGCAATTGTTTTAAAATTAAATAAAATTTAAAATAGGAAATTGAACTGAATAAAATATTGTGAGACTTTATAAATATATGGGCTTCTAAAATCCGTTCGTCTTACTAAAATTAACTTTGTGAAACCTTCTGTAAGAAAGGTTTTTAGTAAATAAAACAAATTCAAAGAAAAAATTTGGAAAATATTTTTTTTAAATATTCTTGTCCTATTTAATAAATTCACCTTTGATGTTTTCCGTTGGAATATGAATAAAAAAAGCACTAAGTTTTCTCCATTTCTGCATTAAATTTTTTGTATCTAAGTTATCTTATCTAGTTCGAAACATTGAGTTCCATCCATAACTATAATAAAAATAACCAAGTGAAAAATTTACCAAAATCTTTGATTTGTAGCAAAACTTGCCTTCAAAAACTGCAATTTACATTTTTTAAACCTAAATTTTTCTATTTTATTAAATTTGAAACATTGAACTCTATAACTAATCTTAAGTAACTCAATGCTACCACTTGCTCAAAAATGTGCTTCAGAATCTTCCATTTGATTCAGAATATGATATTTTTATTGAATTTATTAAGCAAATCGTCTAATTATTTCAGTTCGGAGTAAATTGTGATATTTTTAAAATTTTAGTGCACATTATAGGATAATAAATCATACAATGACCACTGAAACAAAAAAAAATCGATATAGACTTTTTCGAGAAAATATTTTCGTGCATGTCAAAATTCCCAAACAATATACTATATACATCTATCAAGTCGCTTTTTTTATTTAAATGCACTCAAACTTTTGGGTTTTACACACCTTTCGATACAGATATCTCAAAAACTAAACTTAACAAAGCGAAAACTCTTTTATATACGCACAATGCCGGATTGAAAAATCTTAAATTGAACCTATTCTTTCATATTAATTAGCTAGATAAAATGTTTATTTTTTTGGATTTTTATTTGAAAAATCCGAAACTTTGAGTGCATTTTAAAAAATAATATGACGGGTGTATATTTTATATTTGTCAGTTAAAATTTTTTCAAAAATTGCTTACAGTGTAGTTAAGGATTTGTGTCCTTCGAAAAGTTTTTGTTAATAATTTTATGCTGTAAGTAGTATATTTTGAAAAAAACACTCCACATTTAATATAATTATAAAGATAAACAAACCTGTTTATGCAAACTTGAAAAGTGTTTTTATAACAGCAAATCATAAATACCTTGTTATGAAATAACTAAATAAAATCACCAATTTTAATATTTGGTTCAACGCATATGTATAATTTTGTAACATTTTTTTTTTTTTACTTTTTTATTCGTAGCTGCCTAAACAACTGATTAATGGAATTGAACTTCCCTATTTTGTAGTAAGTCCAAATCCGCAGTACGCTCTGCGCAATTGGTTAATGTGCCCATACTCCATACCATTAAATCCACATGAACATGACTTTAATGATGCTATGGACCAACTTTTGCAAATAAAGGATAAAGCTTTATTTCGCCTATTTGCTCGTTGGCATATACTTGAGCGAAAATGTGACTTAGAACCGAAAACTATGGAAGCCATTGCTATGGCTTGCTGTACACTTCATAACTTGTTAGAAGAAGGAGGGGATGGTTTTTTAACGGAATGGGGCATCAAAGTAAACATGTGTAAATTTACAAATGTCAAACGGCGGCAAAAGGAAATGCGTGATTCAGGAACAGCCATTAAAATGCGAGAGCATTTGGCACGTACCATAAGCTCTACTGAAATATAGGCATCAATATTTATTTACTTATTAAACATTAGTATAGTAAGAAACTTACTATAGTTAATATTTAAGCTTAAGAACAATCATAAATAATCTTAAATAATTTTAGAATTCTTAAAAACAGAATATTTCTTAGGCACAATTTAACACGAAAAATAATTCAAAACTATACGCTTAAAGTTATTGAAATCAGAACCAGTTTTTAAGTTATTAGACAGAGAATAAATATATATCATAATTTTTATAAATGTGTATTTTTCAATTTTAATGGAGTTTTCGTAAAAAAAAGAATTGGGTTTTGGCAATATAAAATAAACTATTGAAGACTCAGTACTGTAATGTCCTTAAGAACGCACATCCAAAATGGTAAGTGGAGAATTACCACAGATCAATTTATTTCCAGATAATAAACGACAAATATGACAGTGCGGACGCTTTTTCACATTATCGTGCGCACAACGTGTCCAATAGCGCTGCTTATTTTAACCATATGTGCTTTACAATTTAACATAATTTTCATAAAAAATAATAATTGAAGTTATAGTCCATTGAAATGATATATTGGACCTTGCTTTTTAGATAGGACAAGATTTTTATTATTTTTAGTGGTGGCCAGTGTGAGTAAAAAACTCTGTTGTCTAGTTCGAAAGCCCCTATCCTCTTATCTTGAAAGAAGGAGTAGACAGTTTTTCCGTACCGTAAGTCTTGCAAAAAAAAGTTAAAAGGCTTGTAGGCGACCAATAACAGTGGCATTGCTTTTAACCTTGATACGAATTTTCAAGGTGAAATAAAGGTCAACTGTGATTTTTTAAATACAAACGACAGAGCTCAAGCAGAGGCTGTCGTTTACACTGCGAAACACGATTCAACATACATTGACACATTGACATCCATCTGTGCAGCTTTGCCTTACACTGATCTAGATCAAATTTATAGAGAATTCAAGTGTCCATTAAAAAAACGTTTTAAAAAGTTATTTGTGAAATTTATGGTCTTATCTTACACAAAATATAAGGTCCGGCTAAAATCTTGTAACATTGCAATGGACTATTAAACATAAACTGATTTTTTTTTATCGCTTTAATAAATTTTATCAAAAACATATCAAACGACGTTTATGAACAAAGCAAAGTAAATTAATTTTAATGAATTTTTGTCGCACTTTTCAATTTTCTCCTCCACTAGTTTAAAAATTTGCGCTTCATCTCGAGGTCTGATTTCTCACAGACTAGATTCCAAAATTGACAACCATATTTATTTCGTAAGAATCTTTTTAAAGATATGACTAAGAAAATCTTGCACATTTTTCATATATTTGCCATGAATTTTTTTTTCGATCTAAATTAGTTGTAAACTATAATAAGGTAATTTTTTCTATTTCTAATAATGTTTATGTTAATCGGATAAGAAGCTAGGGTTGGTGCACGGCCTTTGGCCGCGGCTCAAAGTTTACATCCGCCAGTAAGTCTAACTTCGGCTCTGGAACGTGGTTCAGTATAGTATGTCCCAACTATTAGTGAAGCCCGTGATGTAAATAATGAGCCGCAACTGAATAACGTCGACTTACCTTAACATACTAAAATTTCACAAAAATCGGAGCTAAAGCTGTTAAAGCAAATAATTACCCTAGATCATCCTAGACTAAGCTGGTTCATCATTACACGCTCCAGTGAACTACTTTGGGCGGTAACATATGTATATAACAGAAACATGTAAACTCCTGACTTTTAATAAAACAAAATAAAAATTCCGTTCACGAAAAATATGATAAAACCCAAACATAGAAAACTTATAAAATATGTTCCACTTAAGTCAATGCATATCTGTGAAACAATAGAAACATTTCAAAAATAGAACCAATAACAAAGATTTTATGTTTTTCAATATTTTGTTGGATAACTTTTCATTTCTAGTATTGATTTTAGTCTCTGCATTAAGTGTACAGACGACCGTACATATCTACATACTTATCTTCATGTACCTAACTTAAATCGATAACACAGCTCAATAAAATAAATTAGTTTGTGGAGTCTCTGGAATTTGTCGTCTGTTAGTATATATGTACATACTTCATAAGTTCATTCTTACAAGTGCTAACATCAAATATACAACAGCTGCGTTCCCGCGCAATAATACATTAGTTCAATTAACAGGATTTAGTCCGAAAAGCTCGAAATACTTTTATAAAAGAAACGTAGTTACCTGTAAATTGGACTAATCTATGATACGGGAAAGCAGCTAGTATTGTGCATTTTGGTACACAGAATGAGATCAAAGAAAAACGCGGTAAATTTATCTCTCAATTTATTGTAGGCCATCTTAGTTATAATTAAAAGCTAAACAAAACTAATTAATTACATCCATTAGGAAAATCTAAATCAAAAGTTGCCTATGTACAGATCAGAAATAATCGCACCTACCGCGTAAAACCAACTGTTCTCTCGCTGTTGCTGCTGCGTTTTATGTCGTTGGTGTCACCGCTGTTTGGTGATGCTTGGCAACAGCTTCCTGAGCACTGCTAAGGTTGACTTGACCATTAGATGAACGTGAGCGGAGCTCTCTCTCAACAGATTTATTGACCTTTTTCGATATCACTTGTTTGATTTTCTGATTCTCTGTAAATTTTCCCTTCTTTGGTTGGATAGGCGCATCTAATATTGGAAGATTTTACATAGGAATATAAGTAAGATTCATGTATTCCTTCACTTACTTGACCTTCTTGTAAAGGCTGGTGCATTTTTTTGTTTCTGCTTTTTCTGCACACTGGCTGGTAGTTTGGCCTTTTTAAATTTTCCCTGCACCATTTTCTTAATATATTTCAACTATGAATTGGAAATGACAACGTGCACTTGACATTTGTCAACTCACTGCTTAGACGGTTTTACATCAAGAATGATAGAATGAAACAACAAACATTGCGCACTTTCGCCATATTGCGATGTATTTTATGCGCTGAACAGAATACCAACGGCGTTGGAAAATCGGCAACGATTACCCGCTGCTAAAAAAAACGTTTTTTCAACGCGCATTGGAACGCACGTTGGTTTTGTTAACGTTTAAACTAAGCTTAAACGTGCGTTGTGGGAAACGCTCGTGTGAACCAAGCCTATAATAAAGTGTTAGATGATAATAAAACAATAATATGAAAATCAATTTCATTACAAAAATTTAGCAAACATTCAAACTAAACGGTGATCCAATACGAGGTTCATTTCCAGGTTGTTTTGACAGCTGTCATGTTTCAAATGGCTTGTCCACATGACGTTTTTTCAGCATAGACCGCATAAGGGTGAACTTTGATTTTCACTAACACTAACAAAAAGTGTTTTTCCCGCCGAAAAGACTTTCCGGTCTAGATTAGTCTATGGTGTTCAGTATTCAATACGACTTAATCATGAATCAGTCATCAGCTAGAGAATGTTATAGATTACTTCAACATCATTTTGGTCGTTATCAGCGTCCAACTGAGCGCGCTAATTGTAACACCATCACCAAATTTCGAACCAATTTTACTCTATTGGACATTCATCATTCAACCAGAGTGCATACAGACCGTAATTTTGAGAATATTTCTGCAGTAGCAGAGAGGGTTCGTGAAAACCGTGAACAATCGAAGGCTTATAAAATACAGCTCGTACAAGAATTGAAGCCGGCTGATATTGGTTTACGTTTTAATTTCGGTTTATGGGCCTTTAACAACTTCAAATTGATCCATTATTTTATCGAAAAATTGTGTTTAGCGACGAAGCTAATTTTCTAGTTGAACGGCTGGCTGCGTTGTTGACAAGCAAAATTGCCGTATTTGGGCCGATGAACAACCAGAAGCAATCCAAGAGCTTCCAATGTATCCCGATAAATGCACTGTTTGGTGTAGTTTATGGGCAGGAGGCATCATCGGACCGTATTTCTTCCAAAATGCGAATAAAGCCCGTGTTACGGTCAATGGTGCTCAAAAATTCAGGACATTGGTGTAACCGACCTCTAGTTTCAACAGGATGGCGCAACGTGCTATACAGCTGGAGAAACAATCGCCTTATCAAGGGAAACGTTCGATGAAAACGTTTGGGGACATGTTAAATCACTTGTTTATTTCGACAATCCCGAAACTATTGCCGCTTTGGAAACCAACATAATTCGTGATATTCAAGGAATGCCGGTCGATATGCTCGAAAGAGTTGACGAATATTGTACCCACAGAATGGACCATTTAAGAACTAGTCGTGGGCAACATTTGAGCGAAATAATTTTCAAACATTGAGTTGTAGGAACTGAACTATCATTCCAAATAAAGATTTGCATTAATACTTTGAATTTTATGAACTTTATTTAGAAAACAAAGTAGGAAGCTCTTATTCGGTCACCCTTTACAACCTTTCAAAAACTTTTCAGAATAATTACATGTGAAAGATTTTATTCCTAAGTTAACCTTAAATTTGGTACCTTTCAGAAACACTTCAGAGCTATTACATGTGAAAGATTTCGTTTATAAAAAGTCAGAAAGATTTCATTTCCATGGCGAAACAAACTGATTCCTTTGCCGATTTCACTCTAGGAATCTAAGTTTTGCATTGAATAGGAATTTGGTTTTCTAAAAAAAATGTTTGCACCATTTGATGGGGAAAAGTTGAAAATGAATATCGGACATGGGGAGAGACTGTTTAACACAAATCTTTTCGAAAAAAGTGCTCATGAACCCCTTTGCCAATTGTTTATTACAATTTCTTCAATGAAATAGAAAATAAATAACTTAATTAATATATTTTAATACCTAATTTCCATTCCTTTTATGGAATCGACATAGCAAATCTTTTTTCGTTATGCTATTGAAAAAGTCGAATCGAAATTCCAATTTCTTGGAATGGAATTAAAAGTTTCTAAATTCTGATTTTCTGGATCCAAAAGTATTCATCATTTCCAGCCCCGATGTAAACATCGGGTTTCATTTATAAAAACTATCTCAGACAAACTCGAGCAACTTTGGTTTTTTGAGAACTTAAAATTTCTACGTCAATAACGCTTTTTCCCAAGATTAACACATTCGGGATGTGATTCGAAAACTGAACTTATAAATGTTTAATTGATGTTCTGTTTTGTGTAGTTTGAATTTTTATTGATTTAATTTTTTTAAATTGTGGAATTGAGTGAACTATTTTTTTATAAATGCAAATTTTTGTATTTTTGTTGTTTTGCAAGGAGCAATTAATTAATTAATTTAATTAATATTAAAAATTAATAGTTTTAATTTATTTTTATCGACTGATTATTATTTATTTCACCGAACTTGAATTAATTAACAAACACCGACATTCATGCATATACGAGTATACAAATCAGTCAATTCTTTTTCATGACAAGACAACAGATGGATCAATGTAACCTGGTTATATGTTCTGGCTATTACCACATACATACATACATACATATATACATACATAATACACAGCCTCATCACACTAGTTATTGGTTAATTTGTACTTGGACTTAAACCCCGGCCAAGTTGCTCTCGTACATAGATGCTTCAATTTCTGTGATCACAAAATTTTCATAAGCGTGCATACCCAAATCTTTTAAGATTAGACGCAATGTAGTTCTTGAGAGGAAACCAGGTAATGCTCAATTTTCATTTCAGACTTCGAGAATTTCAACACGTCGTCTATCGTTGACTAAAATTGTCAACCCATTGGCCATCCTTTTATATTAAAAAGTCGTTTGACCCTACCAAAACTCTTTAATTTGTGAAATAACCGACACTCTAATGAGTGGTTATTCATTCATTTAGCAAATACATGCATGAAAGCTCCCCGTGGGCGGACAGTCATGGTCTCGAAAACTCATGTTTAAGCTTGGGGTTTAAAAATAATTGTCAGAGAATTTGAAAAACCCTATATCTTGGCACCTAAGGCAGAGTTTTTTTATGTTTTAGTAAGTCAGTTTTTTCGTGATATTTCAACGAAATCGTACACAAACTAAAACTTTCTGACAATTAGTTTTAAGCTTCATGTATGCTGCAAAATAAATAAAAACAATCTACAAAATTTTCAAAAAATATACAACCCAATGTACTATCTATTAATATGTTTGGCAGTTAAATGTCTGATATTCGTTTTTATCAAAATAAAGTTTGTGAAAAGCTCCGAAAAAATATTTTTGTTTAATACGAAAAATAAATTAAGCATCTCAAAACATTTTCCAATACATTCAGATAATCGCGTTCTCTAGTAAGGCGGTTTTATACCTATACTTTCCAATTTGGTGAAAGTATTATTGCACGACCAAGCCATATAAATTCACAATATAAGGAACAGGACTCTTCTTAATATTCATTTCAATATCATTTCATTTGATTTTGGTAGTTGTAATATTTCAATCAATCAACTCTTAATTGAGAATACAACATAAAAATTTTAATAATCCGTTAGCTTTTTCATCATGAGGTTTTAAGTTATACATAATTCAAAATTTATAATTTTGTATTTCCACTTTTGCCAATTTTCGACGCAAGTTTATTTTTATTCATATCAAATTTACTGTTAATATTGAAATTATAATAATTATTATTGAGCCATTTTATGTTTAATAGCATATTTAGTAACAGTTGTAATAGCAAAAATAATAAAATATTTATGTTTCTACTCAAAGGATGTTGTAATGGATAAATTTCAAATAAGATTAAGTGTGTATTTAAAATACATTACTTATAGATTTCTGTTTTGTGTTCCTTTGCATTTATTACCAAGATTTAAATATTAAATAATTTAACTGTTTAACTTTCCTACTATTATTCCAGTCACAATTAAGCCTATTATCACAGCAATCGCTAAAAGTATTAAAATTTTGCGACGATAACTTCGACGATGCTCAGAAGCTTTTGCCAATTCATCTCTTCCAAGTTCCACCTCAGTAGCAGCGTTTTCAATACTGTCTTCAATTCTATCTAAAATTACAAAAAGCAAAAATAATAAATATATGTTTTGTATACAGTAACTTATACGTTTGATCAATCATTCAGAGAAAACACCTTTGGTTGTCCGCTTTAATATTAAAACTAAAAATTGTTGGTTTTGATTTTCAAAACATATTGAGAGTTTATTATAAAAAAACTTCAGGACAAGATAAGTTAGACATAATTCCTAATGCGTGGCGTTCTTACATTGTAATATGTGTAAGTTTTTCCCATAAAATAATGGATGGTTTATGCGAAGCACAAGATTTTTGACATACGCCCACAGCTTTTCAAAACAGCTAATCTTCAAATTTTATCCATGTGGATCTGTTTGAATGGTTTTACTTAGGTCCTCGGTCAGTAAATGCAAAATTCTGAATGCTTTATTAAACTCTCGATATTCATAGCTTAATCATTCGCTACATACGACCATATGGATAGTATCTAAGCCCAACCTAAATTTTGTCGTTGCTTCCAAAACTATGGTTCGTACGAGTATTTATGTATAGGTTATCCTTAAATGAAAATACATTTTTTCAAGTTAAAAAGATTTTTTTTGCTTCCTACACAGCGTGCTACCGCCGCACAGTGTGAGATCGTTGCCATAAAAACAAAAAAAAAACTAAGTGCTACTGACAATTACGACAATCGACAGGTAATACTTAGGGAAGAAAAAAAAACAAACTACAAAATTTCCAAATTTTTTTTAGTTTAGTGGGCTCAAAATTGAACTTTGCACACCCAAAATGTTCTATGGAAACTGAAATGTTCTAGGTTATAAAAACCAATTAATTTTTCTTCTATCGCTTTTATGTGAATTGCTTGGATTTTTCAAAAAGTAGAATGAAATATGGTAGAAGTGGCGAATTTTCACAGTAAAAAATATATATGTATCCATGCCCGCATTTTTGCAATTTTTTATATATTATGTGGGAAAGTATGGTTAGCCAAAATCTAAGTTCTTCGAACTTTTTATCAACATTTTCTTATTGTAATTATTGAAGGAACAAAATATATTGACTCTTATGAAAAGCTCTAGAAATTGTATTTGTGTCGAAATTTACTAAAAATTTGTATCGGCAAAAACTACTATATTATACTTTTCAAACAAAATTTGATTAGTTTTTATATTTTATGCATGCATTATTTTAGAGTTAGTCCTAGTTCAGATCTACCACAAAATATTTAGTTTCTTATTGAACTCATTACAAAAATCTTAACGTGTGTTTTGGGTCACTATCCTGCGGATAGCCCCAACGGATAGGCAAATTTTCTTCTGCACATGGCAGCATTATGTTTTCCAAAATATCTTTGTATTTAGCTGCCATCATTTCGTAAGTGCGTGTTTAGGAAATTGGACCAACACCGTTCCACGAAAAACATAATATTGCCGCAAGTATGCTTAACGGTCTTTTTTGTGAATAGGACATGGAACTCCTTACACTTGGAGCGAAACACATTTCATCCGGAGTCATTTCCAAATAAATTCATTTTGCTTTCATCGCTCCATAAAATATTTTGCCATTTTTTCTCATCATCAAGGCCCGACCAGCTGTTGTGAGACTTTGCAAAATTTGACCTCATGTCCAAATTTATCACACGCATCAGCAAAACCTTTTTAGCGATTCTTCCGCGAAGGTTTGCCTGTTGCAAACGACAACGGACTGTAGGAGCGCTAAGAGCATATCGAATTTCCGCAGAAATCGCCTTGGAAGACTTGAAAGGGTCTTTTTTTGAGAGGATAACTATTTGACGATCAACTGCTGGAGTGATTTTCGTTGGTCTACCTCTAGCTTCCTTTCGTTTTTTTCATAAAAATGTTTTGTCGGTATCCCGATTGTTTATTATATAAAATGAATTTCAAAAATTTAAATTTTAGTTTTTATTTTAAAGTGGACAGCAAACAACGCTTTCCTTAAACACTTAATCAAGTAAGTCGCTGTTAATAGAAATAAAAGCATATCGAAACACTTCTTACTTACCAACATTTTCAGCTTGCGATTGCAAAATACTACTGACTGTTCTCATAATGGAGTTCACATCCAAAATGTCAGCCTCAATTTGTTTAAATTGTCGCTCCCTATCGACCAACATATCCTGTTCAAACTGCAATCCAGCTTGTAATTCGCTTTGCCTTTGCAGCAATGTAGAACGGTCCGATTCAGCAGCAGCATATGTTTGTTCATCTTGCAAGTGTGCATTTTCCGATTGAACAAATGTCTGCTTCATAGCTGAAGAGACCTTCTGCTGAATAGCAGAATATTTTTCGACCACACTGAGAAAACCATTTGTAAGTTTTTCAAGTTGCAGTTTTTGTTGCTTGTCACCACGGCGTACTACTGAAGTTAAACGCTCTAAATCTTTACTTGTCGTCTCGATGAGTGTGTTGGTCTTGGTATTAATGTTGTGAATTTTATCTCTAGTCGTCTGTTGATCTCGCGAAGTGCCAATGATTTTTAAAAATTTTTCTAAACTCTTACTACTTGAAGTTACCGAGTTGATATTATATGCAATATCTTCGCTAAGCGACATAAATTCCGTCGGACTAAAGCCCGAAAAGTTGATATCAGGCAAATTGGAAGTACTCGTTGTAGCTCCATAATCCCTTATGTTAGGATTTGCGTTGTTTAGATTTTGAGACATGCTGTATATACTTTCCGATTTCGTTGGTTGCGTACTGTGCAGTTGCTACAAAAATAATAAAAGAGCATATTATTAGATAGAAATATACATATGTTTGCAAGCCAATGATACAGTGTCTCCTATTTTTATATAAAATATTTTCCACACAGTAAAATGTAATACATATGTACATATGTACATACACATATACTCATTAACTGTTCAAACTGAGTTTTATCAATGATGCCGCACAACAAAATTTTCAGTAATCAACCCTTTTATTTGAACTAAACAAAAGAAATGATTCATTCATTAATATGCTGTGCTGATAGCAAACAAAAACTTAACCCACATTAAATGCTGATTATTAAGCTTATTTTACTTGCATTCCAAATAAATACAGCATTTAAAATAAACAGATATTTGCCATAAACTTTAATAAAGTTTAATAACGATTTTAGCTTAAAGAAACCTCATTTAACAATAAATTGAAAAAGTAGTATGTTAGAATATCATACGCATACAACTATGTAGGTATGTAGATAATTAAATTGCCGAGGTCAGCTTAGCAAAAAAGTTAGTTTTTAATTTAGAAGTTTTCAGAAACACGAAAAAATATCATAGGTAATATATTAAATTAAAATGGATTTTGAATCAGATTGTTCTCAAACGGATTCAACATGGCCTTTAACTTTGTTGCTGAAATCTTAATCAAACATTAAATTTCTAACTTAGTTTGCCTCGAAAAACATGACGCATAAGCAACACAGAACTACTCTTTTTATGTACATATGTTAGACTGTCCCTTATTTTTCGAATTTCCCTGATCGAGGTGCTCGGTTTAAACTTTTTGTTAAGAAAAAATATGATCTCAAAAAAAAAAATGTATTTAAAGCCCATTAACCGAGCACTCAACGATTTTTTATTTATTTTTTCATTCCATAACTAATAGATACTTCAGAAGAATTGATTTTTGGCGTTTTGTTAATTATTTCAATAGCTTTGAAGAAAAAAAAATAAATAAAATACATATACTGAAAAAATCGTGCAAGGAATTTTTTTCAGAGTATTTAATTTTTTTTTTTCTTTCTAAAAAGCTGATAAAATTATAAACATATAAGCTTAGAACCATTTTTTTGAGCAGTGGACTAGTTTTCGAGCAAAACTATTTAATTGCAAAATAAAAAATATAATTATACTTTCTAAGGTTACTTATTATGAACAAATAAAAATGATTGCCCATTCTATTTTGTAATGAAAAATTAATGATCACTACATTTTTATCCCTTTGGAGAATGGCAATTTATTTTTTAAATGTCCATTCCTTTTTTGAATTGAAAGTGAAATAGGCATTCCTTTAAAACATCTATGGGGAAATAACATTCCAACATATTTGTAATGCAAAAGTTATGACCATTTCTCACGGCATTCCTGAAATGGTCACACCTTTTTGTAATGGGAATGGATATAAAGTAATGTAATGGGAATAGGGCATATTACACCAGATCTGGTAAGCATCAATAAAACAAACTACATTGAAGGCTCTACTCGTCGCCTCTAAGCTTCTCAACAGAGTTCTCAACATTTAGAATTATTTTTTACAGCTTGCTAACTTTTTTTTGAACTAAGAATAAAAAATGTATTTATAACGAGCCTTTCTTTGAATATATTATCATTCTACATTTCAATACGTCGTAGTTGCATAATACCTTCCGAATGCAAGCCAAGTGAATTCAAGTGTTCAAAATCAGAAACTGCACTAAAGTGATATATCGTTTTAAATGTAGTTCCGTGTTCTATCGAACCCTGTTAGTCCGGTTGGAGCACAGTCAAAAACGACTGGTCAATGGCCAGATGACCATGTTAGGTTTTCACCAAAAAAATCACCAATTTTGGCACAGAGATTCACATGCAGAAAATCAGAAGCTGCACTAATGTGGTATGTAGCTCACCAAGTGAATGACCGATTTTGTAGTTTTTTGCCTGATTGTTATAACTTGATAAAGAAGCCTATAGGATAGAACTGGCACTACGTTTTTTATTAAATCATCGTTTTTTACGCGGCTTTTAATACTGAACGAATATGAAACCAGAAGTTGGGGACGTATCTAGTTTCGAAGATATAGAAATCCAAATTCGGGGATATGGCTTTTTTAAAAATGAGTTATACATACGTTGAGAGTCCACCGATCGATTTTCAAATTAAAAGTGTCATACGAAAGGTTATTTAACGTGTAGGATTTCCCGAATGATTAGCAATATTTTATTAAAATTTCTTATATTGTTCATTTCTTTTCCTTTAAAAATGGAAATGTGTGCAGGGCTTCCAACTCGTAGTGAATTTTAAAAAGCTATATTAGTTATTTCCGATGGCTCTATGGCCGAAAGTAGATTGGAGCTACAATTTTTGTTTGCAGATTTGTTTTAAGTGCATATAGTGCGTTTTCAAACAACATTGGTTAGTATAAAATAAAGGTTTGGCGTAAAGCAATTCTGTCTTCTGAAAGAATTAAAATTCGGTCAATTGTTTAAGTAAATAAATAAGCATTTCCGAAAACTTTCCGTTGAATTATCAACCCCAATAAAACGCCACTTAAATTTAAATAAAGTACTTACTGCACATAAATTCACCGCTCATAAACAATATTTGAATAAGTGCAGAAAGCAAGTAAAAAATTAAAAAGTGTTTTTTTCTGTTTCTAACCTCAGAAATACTTTAAGTCTAAAAATTATGTAATTACTACGAGTTTAAGAGTCGCTATAGTAAAGATTCACGAAAGCAAGAATCATGATTTTCTGTTTTAGGTATGCATTGAGAACACATGAGTTTTTATTTGCTTTTTGTCTCATTATAAAGTTCATTGTCACACAACACGAGAGACACTTTATGGCTTCCCAACAACGTTTTGCAATATTAAATTGTAAAAAAAAAACGAAACAATAGCAATTTTTCCAGCACCACAGAACCACAGAATGATGTTTCTAACATAATATGTACTATACCATGGTGTTACATATACATTTTTTATGTATAGCTTCCTCTATAAAAAGTGGTCAGTACCAAAAGGTTAACTAAATATGTAAAAATAGTTAAAATTTTCTTTATCCCAACCAATAAAAAGTACCAATGAAACGCAGAAAAATCTTATTGCTTCAGAGACGAAAACTAAAAGTCTAACTATGCAAACGTTATATCTTATCTTGAATACTTAAATTATTTTTAAAGGCTACAAGTGAATTTTACTGGAGAAAATATCAACATTGCAATATACTAACCAGGATATAAATCTTTTTAAAAAATAACGAAATTTTGAATCGCGAATAATCAGTGCTAAGGGCTTGTTCGCATATAATGTAGCGCAACAAGTTATAAGACTCGACAATTTTGCAAGACATATCTTAAGAAATTTGAGGAAGTTCTGCTTATTTATTCAATGGACAAATTTTTATGTTTCGACTTATCTTCAGTTCACAATAAATCACAATTTTGTTTCATTAAAATAACGATGTAAAGTTGAAATGTGCGGGGTTATTAACATGGGAGAATGTAGGCTTTATAGGACATAGTTTGACTGAAGGTGAAGAAGGGGTCAAAAAGTCACCAATTCTAAATACAGATATATAGCACTAAGCGTATATGGGCCAAGTATCACGTAAATCGGTCAAAGGGAAACTTTTGGAAAACATGGGCATGTGCCCTTTTTCAACACAATCAATCCAATACAGGTTGGTCCTATTCTGAGCAGCCATACTCTTGAATTCGATTCAATAAAAAATTGTATGGAAGAGCGGGCCTACACCCTCTGAGTTACAGGGTGTTCAACCAAGTTCCTTTTGATTAATACTTACAAACATTTGTAAGTAAAAAAACTAGAGCATAAAAATTGGTGAGTTTCGTTAGATAAGTAACTCACATATTTTTTAGTGGCACCGTTATTACGTGTTCTCAGTTCAGAATTATCGTTCCTCAAAAATTAAGAAAATTTTTTTTAAATTGCAGTTTTTCCAAAATTACCGATTAAAATGTGGATATAAATATTTTAGTTCACCATAATACTACCAACAAGTTCACTATACAAGTTTTGGTCTGAGTCGCATGCTTTTCTCTAAAAAAATTTATTTAAATTATTCTCAATGCGACATTTTAGTTACCTATTTCACTCAGTTCCCGGACAGTATTTAACTTATTGCTTTGTTCAATTTTAAGTAACTAAACAAATGCTGCTTAGTTATGATAGTAAAAATCATTAATTAAACAATTTAATTGCAACAAATTTTCTAAGCAAATATCATTACTATAAAATGGTTTAAGATAGATAAGAGGTGAGCTCCGACAAGCTAAGAAACCAAAATACTAAGTACAAGAATTGAGGCAATTGAGGAGTTTTCTAATAAAATTTTATGGACAATGGAAAACAGCAACAAAATAGACGAGTTTTGGAAAGTTATGACGTTTTCTTTACACAAAAGTAATAATTGAGAGGAATAAATAAGCGTTTTGAAGCTTTTGTTTTTATGGAAGGTGCAACGCCCTCTCGTCGACATTAATTTTTTGTCCAGAGCTTAACAGAACTATTTCTAGTATTTAAGTGAAATTTGGTTGAACAAAGTTAAAGCCGCGCTCTTTATCAAAATGTTCTTCATATTATGTCTGATGACAATCTGAACTATTTCTTGTATCTGTGAGAAATTTAGTTGCACAGGTTTAAATAAACGTCTTCGTCGAGCGTTTTTAAATTTTTGTTTGTATAAGATATGACACGCTCTCTTGTCGACATTCATCTAATTTTTGCAAAGGGTTTGTCTGAACCATTTGTAGTATTCATATGAAACTAGTAAGCTCTTCAGAGCAATTCAACCGTGGTGTGCATTCTTTATACAAAACACTGTGTCGGTTTTTCACGGTCTTCTGCTTTTCTTTCGAATTTTTCCAAAGATTTTTTGGCCAAAAACTTTCTAAAGACAATAACGAAATAAAAACATATAAAATCAAGCAAATCGATCATGCCGTTCGTGAGTGGACTCAATTTAAATATCGGTTGTCACAGAAATTTGTCTATTAAAAACAAAGTTTTGCTGTTTTAATAACAGTAGCGCAGTAAAAACAGTGACAGGAACTTTTTATTACATATATAATTTTTTTTCAAAAATTAATGGTTTTTTTTTTAAAAGTTGGTCAGAATTTTAGAAAAATCGTTATATCTCGAAAACTATGGCACAGATTTCAAACTTGTTTAAGCTCATTATTCATAGTTTATGAAATTGTCTTTTATAATCGATGTTTTGGAAATTGATCCGGAGGATTTTCTTTCTTAAAGCAATATCCACGACTGCCAATGTTTATGTACTCGAAACAGATACGTCCATCTATTGATTCTATATGGTTGTCAGTGTAAAAAGTAGGGTTTAGTAAAAAAAAAGGAAAAGAAAAATGGGAGAGGAACATAAACTTAGCCAAAAATTTAAAAAGAATACTATAACTTAGCATTTTAAGTTAACCTTAATTAAATTTTAAAAGGTTTGCAAAAATACATTATCCATCAAATGTAGCATTGGCAACTTGACCGTAACATTAAGAACATTAACATTGTGGCAAAATATTGGAGCTGGACATTTCCCATACCAATAAATCAGCGTTTTCTGTAGTATCTAACGCTTTTGAATGAACATTAACTTGCATTGATAAAACTATAGGGAAGGAGTGCTGCTCCCTCTTTAATGAAAACTTTGTTTTATGAACATCTGAATATGACAAAAACGTTCCTGAGGTATAGTACAAATATCTGGCAAAATGTGCACCATTTTGTATGGAAATGGATGTAGAACATATGGACAAAAATATAAGCATTAAACTTATTAAAAAAAATGGAATGCATATACGACAAACTTCTGAAAAGTATAGCTATCTATGCCTTCACACAGAACGAAAGAGGGTGTCTGAAAATATAGACGTCATACATTGACCAATATATTGTGTAGAACAAAGAACTCGTGACGACCTATCAAAACCAATTTGGGATATCAGTTTTTTACACAGCCTTTAGTATTTTTCACCCCAACCCCAAGGTTATCTCTCTCGCCCTTCACAAAAACTTAAAATCAAACTTTAGCCAGACACGAATCATGACACAATCATTTTTAATGAAGCCAGCATATTAAAGTAATTAATTACATACGAGAAAGTACTTACAGTTTTACAAATTGATGTAAAAGTTTTTAACTTTAGCTTAAATTCTCCTTGCCTCCTCCAATGGAACTTTGGGCGAACTGTTTGTGTGACAGTGTGACGCAGTTATGATTTAATCCAAATATTAAAATTGGTAGAGGTAAAACGCAAAAACAAGAACAATACAACGATACAAAGTTTCCACTAATCCAAACAAAGTATTTCTTGTTTTCGACCCTTTTTCCCCTTTTGAAGAGTTTAGATTTCGAAAACGATTTTTTAATTGCGAATTTTAAACTTCCTTCACACAAGATCCGATAAAAAAAACCAATAACATTCATGCAACACAGAATAAACGATAATTAAAAACGAACGAACTGTTTAGGCGCTGTGAAGTGAAGGCGCAGTTTTTTTGTTGAGTTAAAGCGCTCACTTTCTACGTTGTTGTCAGGCGAAAGATAAAACATATGACATAAAACATAAAGAGAAATGTCAAAAAAGTGATGTGCACGAATTTTATAACTTTTTTTGCGACGAAGAAAGAAACTCAATTTATTAACTTATCAATTTTACCTTTTCCTTCTTTTCAGTATTTTAGCACGCGACTTTCGAAAAATTTAAAAGAAAATAGGCTGCAATTCAAGACCATCAAGATCAGAGTTTAAAAGTTTGATTTTCTTTCGCAATCGTCATTACGAGATTCGCGGTTTTTCACTTTTGTTATGATACAAATCCAAAAAATGGTACCAATCATAATTCAATTGTAATGGTTAATGCAAGCTTTCAAATTCTTCACTGATAGTGTTGCTTGGCACCACTGTTCCATCATAACGGTTCATGCTTTGCCAAAATGCTTTTCCCATTACAATTATTTTTTCTGTCTAAAGTTGAAAATATTCGATAGCCAGAGCCAAATAATGATATATTTGACCTTTCAATCAAAAATTTCAGTAATGAATTTGATATGGTTCAATATAAAAGGTTATCCCAATTTGTTGAAAACAAATTTTAAAGCGAAATCTTATGGAAAATGAAAATTTTAATATGGCAACAACCGCCCTTTTTTCAAGTATATTTTCTACGCGGCAGCATGCGGTACTTTATGTTCTGTATGAATTTATGAATTCTACTTTGATGAATTGTCACAACGTTACCTCGCAGATTTCCTCTCAATATATACTCCGTTTATGTTACATTTCTAAGACATCGTTTACACGAGGAAACTCTTGAAAGAAAGTTTTCCTGTTTGTAGGCAAGAAGGGAAAAACGAAAAGAATTTGTCGTACACGCGAAATCCCTTTTGTTCTATTCTTTAGCTGATATTATGCTTTGAATTTACGTTTGTTGTGGCGGGTTGACGCAGTAATTTCCGTGTGTAAACGCAAAAGAAATTCACAAAAGAGAATAGACAAGAATTTCTCAGACCGAATTTGCTCGTGTAAACGTTGACAAACAAATTCTAGTTTCCGTGTGTAAACGCAAAAGAAATTCACAAAAGAGAATAGGCAAGAATTTCTCAGACCGAATTTGCTCATGTAAACGTTGACTAACCAGCACACAGTATTAGCAAAGAATATGAAATATGAATATTTCATATTCTTTGGTATTAGTCAACGCCTTTTGAGTGAGTAAACCTTTTTCTTTCATTGGCATTCTTTTTTTAGTATTAATTTGAACAGCTTTTTTACTTATTTTCTTTTTTACTTATTTTCTTTTTTACTTTTAAGCACTATTCACATATATAAACCTAAAACTGAATAACACGTATAAATTTAATCTTTAATAAATCTAATAAAAACTATTAAAAGAATCATCCTTGTAAATATCCTGAATTGCATTAGCAGTAAGAGCGTGCGTAGGTTATGTTAGACTGTCAACATAGCAAAAGCAGCTGAAGGCAGGCAGTAGTAGTGATTGTCCCGGTTTTATACCACATATGTGATCAAACAGACTGGTACAAGTGGTTGTCAAAGAAAACTAAACTTTAAGTAAAAAATCGGTATTTTTTAATTTTTTTCCGATCAATTTTCAAACTTTTTATAAGAAAAAAAGAAGAAGAAAAATTAATCATGGACTCGAATTCCTCCTTAGATAATAGCCCGAAAACCACCGCACTTTGTTCAAAAATTTTGTAGTTTCTTTAACTTTTCAAAAAAGGTTTACAACTTAAGACAGGGGGCGCTAATCCAGTTTTCAATATTAATGAAAATCCTTTTGATGGGCTTTGTCTAGACATATAAGGCTATTGTAATCCACTAACACATCGTGAAAAAAACAAAAAGTTTTTTTTTAACCGCCTAGCCTGCATTCTCACAAGCTTGAATCTCACCAAATGCCATTTCTTGGAGATTGAAATAGTATTATAGACATATCGCCAAGACTTAGCCAACATATGAGCCGCTGAAAGCAACAGTGGTATAAGTTACATATAAGTAGTTTTGAGATTATTGGAGTTTTACGTTTTGGCATAGGAAAAAATCAGTGCCTTTGTTAATGTCAAGGTTCCAAAACTTTTCCTTAGTTATACCACTTTTCAACTATTCATTCCCAAATTCCATTATCTCTTTGGAAATGTTAAGTAAATTAAAATATCTATTTCATAAATCTTTTAATTAGTAAAAAATAATTTTTTTATCTAAAAAATACTGCAACAAATTTTCTTAAATTTAAAATGA
Source organism: Meiosimyza decipiens (assembly GCA_963680825.1). NCBI lineage: Eukaryota > Metazoa > Arthropoda > Insecta > Diptera > Lauxaniidae > Meiosimyza > Meiosimyza decipiens. Next base: position 54,362,891 of record OY804258.1, read on the forward strand.
TGAATTTAAATTAAATCGATGTGTTAGTAATTAAATTAATACATTATTCAGGTTAAAGAGGCACTCATCCTCCTTGATCTCGGATAGTGGCCCATTTTCTAGAGAGTCAGCTGAGAACTTAAGATTGATAAAAAAAATGCATGTTTATTTGGTGGTACCCAGTGAAGAAGTTTCATCATGTCCTTCTTAGCTAGAGTTACCGGTTTTGGCTCTTGATAAAGTTGTACCAGTTGACTGGAAACGACTATGCAAGGTCTTCCTCTGGCTTGATTTTTTAAAGAAAATGAGACAAAACAGGTAATATAAATATAGCGCTCTGACTGCATTTTGTTAGTAACTAATGCGTGTTCGTCAAAAGTTTCAATACCAGTTAAATTAATTTTCACATTAACTTTAGTTATACGAAGTAAATATATCAAGTTCAATATTAGTTTAATTACTGATAACGCTGATTACTAAAATTGAAATAATAAAACATAATCAAAAATAGTCAACTAGGGCTCAAAATATTGCGCAGCTTAATTCATTATACAGGTAGTCCCCGACTTACGACCGTTCGACTTACGACTATTCGCACTTATTTCGTAAGTTTTTTTAAATTTTTTTCATAAAAAATGCTTAAAATAGTTTCGGGGAATCCCTAAAATATGTATATGAGAAAAAATTAAAAAAAAAACAGTAGTATGTACAAGGATTCGATTTATTTCAGTACGTTTGTTTAAGTGAATAATTTTATATCATCCCAAAAATGGCTGGAACTAGTAGTACAGTATGTATGCAATATTTTTCTTTAGTTATTTTTTATGAAACTCGACTTACGACTTAATCGACTTACGACCGATGACTAGGAACCTATCTCGGTCGTAAGTCGGGGACTACCTGTAGTCAAAAATCTTAATTGAAATAAACGAAGCTTTTTGCAGAGTTGCACCACTGTTCCGCTAGAAGTTAGAGGTAACTAAAACTTTTCGATGCTCTGTAGCGGCCATATGACTAACTAAAGTTAAGGCATTTTGTCTAATGATAATTACTAACTGATAATTAGCAACTTAGAAAATGGGTAAGACTCACAATTTGAAAATCTTGAGTTATACCACTTTTGCTTTCAGCGGCTCATATGTAAATATAAGCGCACCAAAATTTCAGCATCCTTGTGAAACTGGAATGTGCTTCTCAAATCGCTTAAAAAATACTCAGTGTTCGACTGAAGTATAATTTGAAGAACACAGAAAAGCACTCTTTAGATTAGGTAGGGATTAATATGATGTTAGGTTTCAAATATCTGAATTTATTAACCTTTGCACGAATTGATTGCTAATAGTTTTGCTTTTAAATATTCAAAGCTATTTCTTAAATGTTGTGCACATGCTTTTCAAAAGCATTTAATTGAAGGTTCCTCTAAAATCATATTTGATCCTTAATATCTTCCATCTAAGAAATTAATATTTATTGTTGCACCTCACGGTTATCTCAGCGCCTTAGAAAAAAGCAGCGCCTTACTAAAAAAAACGTAAAAATTTATCCTCTTGCATGTGACTGCTTAATTAGCTGTAAAAGCGTACATTTTTAAAGCTTCAAATGATATATATTTTAATTCCTGGAAAACTATATATTACACAAAGTTTCACAGTAGAACTCGTAGTGGTGACGTCATTACCACATGATCCTTGGCCTTATCAAAAATTGTGTTTATTTATGGTGTAACTTTTTAACGCTTTAAGCATCGCTGAAATAAGGCTGAAATTTTATGAAGATATCTACATTTCTTTTCTATTTTCATTGTAATGAAATACAAAATGTTGACTACCAAAAAAAGTGAATAATTTTCAAATATTTTATGATAAATTACTAATTGTTGGTTAATTAATTAATTAATTTAAATTAGTTCATAATATGAAATCGCAAATAGTTCATGAGTTGGAGTGTCGAAAATATATTTTCTGAAGATTTTAGAAAATTAATAATATTATGATTCTGACCACCTGTTCCATTTTTCAGACTGTTGTACAGTTGTTTAATTGTTTTTCATTATAAGCCCAGAGCCCGCTGTAGAAAAGCCGATTGTATAAGATTGGAGAATAAGATATACGGAAAAGATAGTACCTAATGATTAAAGGATGAGATATACGGAAAAGATAGTACCTTATGAATTTTTGGTGAAACTAACGATCCAGGGTGCCTTTAACAAAGCCCGTACCGATGCCTGAAAATGCCCGAATTTTAGCCAATTTTTTCATGGCAATTAAAACTGTATAATATTACACCTAGAAGTGTATGCCAAATGATAGAAATCAAAGAGTCCTAAACATAATATATAGAGTTGCATTTGTTAATCCTGTCTCAAACCTGGATTTCCACCGGTTTCTTAGGTAAATTTTTATTAATGAAGATAACAGCTTGAAATGTGTGCCTTGTCCAATCCTCTCCCAAACATGGGTTGCCACCCATTTAACAAAGATTGGCACTAAAAACGGATGGCAACCCATGTTTCAGACAGGATTCGAAAAGGCAACTCCATATATTCTTTTTATGCTCTTCGAGCTGTATCGTTTGGCACACATGTTAAGCATTAATATATATTAATAAAAAAAATTACTCAAAAATCCGATAACAACCAATTTTTTGACAGGTTCCGACAATGCAACCCTAAATATTGTATTTAGGCCTCTTCTACTTCTATTGTTTGGCATACATTTCGAGCTGTAGAGTTTTAATTAAAACTACAAAATTGGTCAAAATTCGGTAATTTTCAGGCATCTGGACGGGCTTTGGTTGGTTGGTTAGTTTCACCAAAATGCATTGCTATTTTTCCCGTATATCTTATCCTGTAATCTTATACACTCGACTTTTCTACAGCGGGCTCTTGGGCTATTACACTAGAGTGTATCACGAAATTTTTTTATAAAATTTAAAATTTCAAGTCGATAAAAAGTTGTCAATTTAGTTACATATTTACCAAAAAAAATTTTATTCAAATTAAAAATTACCTATTTAAGAACTTAAAGTATGATTTCCTTTTGTCAAAAACATAGATTTAAAATTTTTTATTTAACAAGAATACAAAAAAATTTTTTTTTTGTTTTCAAGTATAAAGCTAAAAGTGTTAAATTATATCAATCGTGTAACATCAACGTTAGAATTATCATTTACAAAAGTTTTAAGTCACATAGTTTTCGAAGTTTGATATTAAAAAATTACATCAACGGATCGAAGTTTTGATAAAAGTATTCGAATCAAATTTCATTAATTTATCTCAAAAAATGGAAAAATTATTCGCTAGTTTTTGTGAAGTCAACTATTGTATTTTATTGCAAGATAAACGGAAAATCGCCCAAGGCCACCTTTTAATGCTCTTGGATCGAGTTGAAATTCTTCCAAGGTAAGACTACTGACTGAAAAACATTGTTTTTTGCATCACCCCAATGTTCATTGTTTTTCATTATGTCGCACACATATATATACGACATATATATATTTTTTTTTGTATGAGATAGTCCACCCCCATGATGTCAATCCACGATGGGCTGAAAATGCGGACAGTATATGTACATACATGCATCCAAAGGGGTTTTCTTTTGTTTTTCTTTTTGACTTGCGGTCCCATAGGTCTATATTATAGAATCGGGTTTGAAAAAATCTCTCCCAAACTTTCAGCTTCCAAGATCAAAACCACGGGCTCATGAGTACCCTCCTTTTGTCTCTAATATGTATATTTGTACGCAGATAAAATCATTTCCAAGATATGTAAATTGAAAAAAGTGCCATGTTTTTTGCACTTTACAGTGTTTTGAAGTCATAGCAAGAAGAATGTTTTCGTACTTTAAAGAGGATATTAAAAAATACTTAATTATTATAATGAAAAAATAAACAAAACAAATTACGAGTGCTAAGGTACAATAACAGCTGGGAAATCAAAAACTGTGATATCGAAAAAAAGAAAGACCAAAACTTTGCAGAGCAGTAGCAGCGGCAGCGTTGAAGACAAACAGCAGAGCAGCAACCACGTGAAGGCGCTGCCTACATCGACTTTAACATCGATACTATCATCGCAACATCGAATGACGAGAATATACCATGGACAAAGAGCAACCAATGCAAAGAAGACTTGAGTTAGTCAACGTTTGTCTTTCGAATCGACCGAATGGGTGAGCGTCTCGTAAAATCGGTGATCGAGTTTATTAATTGTTGTTTTTGTGTGTTATATGCAAAGAAGCGCTTGTCGTTGTCGTATTTTCAAATTTAATTTTTTGCTTATTGAATTTAGTTGAATTTAAATTTTTAGCACGTTGACGCTGAGTTGTGATCGCGAACGTGAAGTTACGCAGTGAAATACAAAACGAATACGGCGAGTTAAGATCGACACAACAAAAAAATTCCCGTTTAGAATTCTAACGTCTGTGTCTCCACAAGAAACTGGGACACAAAAAGTATATTTGGAAGGTTGTCAGTTTTATTGTTCCACTGCAAGGGAAGCGCTGAAGGAAACAAACCCAGGATAAAGACGTCAGTATCAGTGAACGAGGTGAGTGCAGAATTAAGAAGAAACTTTCTTTTCTATGATCAAATAAGTAACCGGTACTTAAAGTTACTCGTAATACTAAAAAGCAAGGACGGCTTTTATAGTGTCATGACTTTCTTAACTTCAGATTAAGTTTCATTATTCATATATCCTTTTTTTAATTTTCTAACTTACATATCTCCCCAATCGGAAGTTCTTATATCAATGACTTATATTCGTAACTAAGTTTAATAATCCAAGCAATCACCGGAAAAGAGAACTTTTAGTCCGTCAGATTTCCGAGACTAGGTGCCACATCTTTAAGATTGGCCTTAAAACTTTTAATTTTGAATTAGAAAATTTATATATGTATGTAGATAAAGTTAAAGTCCCGGGATTTTCATTAACAGTTTTTTTGAAATTAGCATAAGAGTGTTTTCCTAGAGGGACCTAAAGGATGCTAAAACCTTGCACTGTTAAATTTTCTATAAACAACTTTACGTCGAGCTAAATGATTTGAAACAAAAATAAATTTCTTTGTTTTTTATTTCACATACAACAAATGACCGAAAAAGCCCAAGAAGAAAAATAAAACTTCCACCATTTTTCGACAAAACAAAAAATTATTGGTCAAAATAAAATCAGCAATTTTTATTTTAATTTAAAGTAAAGTTTTGGTCTTATGAATCTCAGCTGAGTTTTGATATCGACGACCTTTTTGGAAATATATCACTTTGTTAGAAATGATGTAGAAATGTTTCGTAGTGAAGTCAAATTATTTACCGATTGAAAATCGGAGTCGAACGTGAAAATTAATTTTTGATATGACCAAGGGAACCTCTAAGATTCTTATTGGCTCATTTTACAAACTAAAATGCCCTTATATATGGTGTTTTTCTTAGACTGTTGTAGTCTTGAATTAGAATAAAATATGAAAAATTATCCAAATTATCTAAATTTTGTCATTATTCGCTAGAATATGTTAAACCATTTAGAACATCGTGTTTTGCAAATAGACGTTGCAACTAACCAAAATAAAGAGCAGTATAGCAGAGGAACCCGATTAGAGTCCATTTTTTGGTGAAAAACATATCGCTTTATCAATCGGGATAGGTGAAAATATCTTATGTGCATGATCGGAGATGCCCCGGGATCCTTGTGCAAAGGGTGAAAAAATTAACATGATCAAGGCAGCTGCTGAGAACCCTTAACGTTTTTCCCAAACAACTTTTTTTTTGTGCTTTGTATATGGAAATATATCGTTTTGCTAGAAAATAGCATCAATATCATGATTAAAGTATTGGAAATGTTGCATATTACAGAGCTTAATTCATATAGTCACATTTTGAAGCAGGTGGTACACTGCGTATAATTTTTTTGACATTTTATCAAAATTAAGTTTTAAAATCAAATGATACATACGTAAATCAGAGTTCTACATCACTAAAGCACCTGACTTTTTGAGATCGGATCCAAGTGTCCAATTTTTATTTTAACATTTGTACATATGTATGTGCTATATGTGCCTCTGAAAATTCTCAAAAACTTGCCATGTGAGAGTTTTTCATTTGTTGAGCCCTTTTTTTCTCAAGCAGTCATTCTGACCCAATTTGCGCTTGCTGGTTTCTTAATCCAAACCAACTCACCAATAATGATTCATACTCAGTTTTTGTCACCAATTTACATAAACCTACACCCTCTCGCAGTCCACCGTGAGTCTTTAAATTTGTATGTGCATCATCATTGACATTTCCTACTGGATACTTTCAACTAAATAAAATAGATGTGTACTTGAGAATACAAAGTAAAGATCATGATGAATCCTTGCGATACTAACGAAAAAAAGTCGTTTTGCCGGTTATGTGTTTTTACTTTTATTTTTTGTGTTTTTTCTGAGGCTGCTGCTGCCTCTTTGAACTTGGATATTGCAGCCATGCAGACAATCTGGTTTCTTTAGTGGCTTACATAGCGGCAAAAGAAATTAATTTCTCATTTTCATTTCTTGTTCTGCTATAAAAAGGTGAATCAGATAATGTGTACGAATATTTTGACGAAACTCACTCACTTTGTGTGTACAAACAACTTTGTGTGTGCAAAGCTGTTTCTTTTTTGTTTTTACAGGAACAAACATAAATTTGTGTTTTTAATTCCCTTCGCATATACAAAAAAAGAAGCGCTATCTATCTTGCCTACTCGAATAAATGTGTAATTTTATATAACAAGTTCATTGTGCTGCTCGGCTATATGTTATATCATGAGGTCAAAATTTACTTACCTTAATATGCTCCAAATAGTTAAACTACTAAAGACATAACCTTGAAGAAACTTAACAAAAATAACACCTAACAATGAGACCAAATCTTAACAGTCCAAACTTAATGGGATTAAAGTTATTGTTAAGAAACTCATAAAAGACACTGTCTCATAGTTTCGCAACTTTGTCACCAAAGAGACCAAAAAGAAAAATAGTAAAGTACGACATATGAATATGGTTAGATAAATATCGTCAAAAGAAAAAAATACATTATTGTGTTTATGATAAAAAAAGAGATGCACTTAAAGAAATAAACCGGTGCATTTCCGCTATGCAAACATGATTTTTATGGACCTTGTTTAATTGAATCACAATTAGATAAAAGTGGCACACTAAGGATTATTTTTTTAAGGAATTCATGCAAAACTATGAAAATTACAAGTTTTGTCTAGTATCAGATTCCAATATTTCCCCCTTATTTAGTTATTGTTTTATCGTAGGATATTTAAATAAATAGTTCTGAGAACCAAAATATGACATTAATTATTAACTCAAGTTACATTAAAAGCAAACTAGTAAAGGTGTTATCTTCGACCAGGCCGAAACTCACATACTGCATTAAAAGTACTTTTTAAATAAATGTTAAAAAAATGGTGAGGAGGTTGAAGAAGTCGAAAATAATGTAAAAAGGTTTAAAAATGTTGAAAAGTGTTGGAAAAAACTGAAAATGTCAAAAGAATATGGGAAATGTTGAAAAAATTAGAATAGAAATAAAAACACGAAATATGTCACGCCCACTTCTCCAATTCCGCCCACTTTTTTTTCAATAAATGATATTCGTGATTGACATGCACAAACCAAATTTTAGCATAATAGCTTGTATAGTTTGCGATATGTGCCGTAATTATTTTTAAAATTAAGGCGGTGATACACCCACTGGTGTAATCCACTCAGATTTTGATCAAAAGTAGCCTTCCATAAACAAACCTCTTACACCAAATTTCAGTATGATTGCTCATATATTTCGATAGCTACACCACTTAAGGTATTTCAATTGTATGGGAGGTGCCACGCCTACTGTTGGTATTTCAAAAGCTTTTGACTCATATGTACCTAATACCCAGTAAACCACTTACTTCAAATTTCAGATCAATTGCACCAATAGTTCACTTAAAATAGCATTTACAACTTTATGTTAATGAGGAAGGTGCCACGCCCACTGATGCAATCTTGTCAAGTTTCATTGAATTTCAAAGCTTATAGTAACCGACACCTCTACACAAAATTTTATGAAGATTACTCTCATAGCACACTATCTATAGCATTAAACGTATTTTTCTTATATGGGAGGTGCCACACCCACCGGCACTATTGTACCAAAATTTTGCAAGAAGACACCTTTTAGCGAGTTTATCTGCCATATTAAATTTCATAGCGATTGCGTTGTTAGTTCTCTTTTTATAACGTTTATAAATATTGTAGGCTGTGCCACGCCCTTCAACAAAATTTTCCGGAATATTGAATACACTTGTATTAACAACTGCTTCCAGTGGTATCATCCCTAAAATTTTTATGAAAATCGTATGTGCCAATTTGGAGTTATACGAAATCCAAATTTTCAATTGCTAAAAAGTGCCACGCTCACTTTTATAATTCCGCCCACTTTATGCGCAATTCAAGATTTATAAGATCTGTATTCATGTACCAATTTTCATCACAAAATGTTTTACGGTTTACGAGCTATGGCGTTATAAAAGTTAAAATTTAGGGCTGTACCACGCCCCTTTAAGAGCCTTTGCAAACTTCAAACCTAGCCTAATCTTAATTTTGTTCTTATCTCCAACAAATCACCAAATTTCATCAAAATCGCAGCAACTTTTTTTCAAAATGGACTTGGGTATATTTACATAGAGTATGGGCGGAAGGCGTGGCCGTTAACCGATTTCGCCAATTTGTATATGCTAGCAGCTTGCAAGAAGGTTTGACCTGTGTGCCAAATTTCATTGAGTTAGCTTGCTTAGTTTTCTCGTAAACCTGATTTCAACAGACAGACACACAGACAGACAGACGGACATAGCTATATCGACTCAGGTGGTGACGCTGATCAAGAATATATATACTTTTCCATACCTGCCACGCCCCCTTCTATGCGTTACAAACGGAATGACAAAATGAATATACCCTCTGTGTAGGGTATAAAAAGGAGGAGATCTTTATATACATAAGAAAAGTGGTTTCTAAATATTACACCAAAAAAAATATTTATGTAGAAGTGGAAAGAAACTCCGTAAATTTAATTTTGGAATAAAATATATATTTTATTAATATGTACATACTTTGACTTGAACATTCTAAGTTGACATATTTAATAAAAATTTTTACCGTCGAGATTTTTTTTTTAAGCCAAATCAATATTCTTTTAACACGTGGTGTGACAGTTTCGAAAGAGCGAACAGAAAATTAGGAATATGCATCGCGTTTTAATGAAGATTTATTTTTGTTATTATGGCGCAACGACGCGAATGATGATGGCTTAAATAGTATTAAGCTTCTGAACTTAATAGCAACTTAAAAATACTGTGCGACGGGAAGTTTTTAATTGTCGTATTTTCGTTTAAAAAAAGAAAAAAGCGCATTGCTTTACAGATATTACAAGCCAAGCAGCCTTTAAAATCGAAATCAAAATTTCGTATTTTCGCATAAATCACTGTCTTAGACCGCATATTTTAAATGATTTCATCAAACTTTATGATATGATATGATATGATATGATAAACCTTGGCCTTTCTAGCGCCTTTGATTATTGTGCATTATTGTGATTTTCCATGAATAAACTAAATATCACTACAGATTTCAATAATATAAAAAATTCATATGACCGCAAGAAGTTTGCATTTATTATGGCTCATCAATGTTCCTGAACATAAAAGCTGAGCCCTCTCCTCCAAGTTACACTCAATTTCAAATTCATAAATTTCCCCCTATATGATCGATTCTTTATTTGTATTTCCAATACTTAGCCACAACAATATGTTGATATCTAAAATTCAGTTTTAGTCTTTAGGAATCTTAAGTTTTATCTTTAAAGCAGTGCTAAAATTATAAATTTTTCATTATTTCTGCAGAAGTGCTCGATACTCGTCATGTGCCGATTATATTAAGTGCAATAAAATGATTGATATTTTATTGTTAATCAATGTGTTAAAAGAGATTATTTTTGCTTTTGTGCTGCGGTCTCAATTACACTAGACTGGAAAATAATAAATATTTATTGTGGGTAGGATAAATCCAAACGTAATGTGCATATGCACGTTATCATCCAAAGTCATTTTAGAAAAACTATTTTTTCCAAGGGCCAACCGAAGCGTTTTGTTTGAAATGTTTGAGCATATTCTGAGAATGCATATGTTTTCCGCCGAATAATATGCACTCAATTTTCGAATTATTTTATACCGAAATACTATAGCTACGCTGAGTCGGAACCGAGGATTGTATACTTTCATGCAAAAATACCGGTGGTGTTCGACATAACATAGAATGTATTTTTTTTTCGAATGAAATAAGAATATTTGCTTTTTTAATTCACAAACTCCAAGTTACATCATTCTCAGGGTAGAGCTTGTATCATATAGTAAATCCAACACCGGCTTTACTGTCCAATTCTTTAATAAATATTTTGAAAATTTAAGGTTTATATTCCGGCTAAAAATCGGTACTTAATAGTTACTTTGGACTAACGCGCTTCGTATGAATCAGTTAAACGAAAGTACACAAGAAAATCGATAGCAGATCGTAGCGTAAAAAAAATTAAATCATTAAGAAAAACTTCGCATGATCTTTGTAAAAAAGTAGAAGGATAGTGCTATAATTATTTTAGGGTGGCTTAAATTCAAAAGTGTATGAAAAGTGTAATGGCATTATTCCAAGATTAGTTTTTAATAAATGCTGTGTGCTCGTTTTTTTAAGTTTAAGTCTTGCGTTAAAAAAATTGTTTACATCTTTTATTTAAAAGGTCAAATTAGTCTATTTCTAAAAACTCATTGTAAGCAACATACATTTTAAGCTGCACTAAGCAAAATTAATTTTTGTATGTGTAATCATGTACTCATAACAATAATTCATTCTATATATTTATTTGCAAATCCGATAACATTGGTGCAACTTTTTTTTTTTTTTGATTTCGTCGAATTTTATGAATGCTTTTGGGGATTTTTATTTTACCAATGCAATCATCTTTTTAGCGTTAATGTACCTCGAGTAATTCTTTTAATAACGGGCTTGTCTTTTTATTAGAGCTTTTATATAAATAATAAAAGAAGTTTTTGAAAACTGATATGCATGTGCTTGCTTTTTATTCATTATCAATTGTTACCAGAATTTTCAATTTCTGACATATTAGGGTGACTCAATAAGTCCGTGACTTTTTGAATGAAGCACAATTTTTTTTTAGCAAAAAAGGGTTTTTATTTTTCAACATAGTGTCCTTTTAGCTCAATAGACTTAGTCCAACATTTCTCCAATTTTTTTATTCCTTCCATAAAATAGGATTTTATGTGGTCCTCAAAATAGGCATTTGTTTGAGCAATAATTTCATCGTTGAAGCTAAATCTATTTCCAACGAGTCATTTCTTTAGCTTTGGAAATATAAAATAGTCACTAGGGTCTAAGTCCAGAGAATATGGCGGATGAGGTACCAATTTGTAGCCCAATTCATGGAATTTTGTCATCGAGACTACAAACTTCTCACGATTGCGTTTATGGTCAATTGAGAACAAACGCGGATAGCTTATACAACCCAACTGATCATTTAAAATCGAAACCACAGTGCCATATGAAATGCCTATGCATCAACAATCTCACGCACTTTCACTTTCCGATCGGCCAAAACCATATAGCAAATTTTTTCTACATCTTCGGTTGTATTGACTTCAAATGGCCGTCCAGAACGTTCAGCGTCACTAATGCTTGTGCGACCTCAACAAAAATCAGTAAAACACTTTTTTACCATTGAATTTGATGATGCAGAGTCGCCATAGTACTTATCAAATTTTTCCTTGCTTTTATGAGCACTCGAAATTTAATTTTTTTCCTTTTTTTTAAAAAAATTCACGAGGATGTATGATTTGAACACCTGTTAAACGTAAAGTTAATAACGAAAGTGTCTCAAAATTTGATAACAGTCTATTAAGCGATGGTACTTAGTTGACGTAAGCAGTGTTGCATTTCATGTAATTACGAAAATATATATCGAAAAGTCACGAACTTATTGATCCTCCCTTGTATTAATAGTAGACTTTCCATATCCATAACCTTAAACAAAAGGAAATAAGAGGACGTTCATAGCAGCAATGTTAAAAAGGGACTCAACAAAAATCTTATATCTAAATAAAGTTTAATATTTTCAACATCTCCGACATCTGATATATGGGTCACTCCATCTATAAGCAACTTCTCGTTTCTATCTGCAACATTGAAAGGAATCTAAAACCAAACAACTACATGCTTCAAGAAGTGCAGTTCTATTAGTACCTGTAGATTGAGAAAAAAATCAAAATTTTTTTTTTTGTAAACAATTTAATGCTCTCTCCAATGAGCCTGGTCGCGATAGTGAAAGATTTTGCGAGATATCGACGAAACTGTCTAACAAAGCGTTATTTCCTATACATGTACATCATATGAACAACTAAAAAGCTCGTTGAGCCACAAGTAAATATCAATCCTGCACCAGCATTTTTCTTTAATGTACCTGCAACTGTTAAATCTGCTTGAAACAAAAAGAAATAAAATACAATTGAATCACCCTAATGTAAATATTGTGTTATATTTAAATATTTCACTTTAAGTTTTCTTCTTTTTAAGCTTAAAGGCTTCGGTAATTATCATTAACGCATTTTGGTGTGTTGGTCCATTAAGTCTAAAAATTTAACACTTTGATAACATGGGTTACTATAGATAACAAATTTTTCCAACGGAGCCACCTCGTCTCCGTTTTCCATCTCAATTTTCCAACGAAGCCTTTCTCTAATATGACAACCTTTAGTTTTTCTATTAAAATTTATGTATTCGACAGTATTACATAAACATAAACTACTTAATTATGATATTATAAATATCTATGATGGGAAAAATTCAATTAACTATTTGTCATTTTTCACAAACCACGCGATTGTCACTTTTATCAATAAGATAACATGCTCATTATATTGTCATTTTTATCATTAAACTGATAACGAATGCAGATAATAAACATTTTAAGACTTCGAGGAAAAATGCAATAATGATAGTGAATAATACCTTAAATAAAATGTTTTATCGTATGTATACTGAGAAAAATAAGCAGTGAAAGTTCAAGCGTTATTATAAGCAAGAACTTTTTATTTTATGAGAATTAACTTACTAAGATCTCAATATTTTTGTGCATGAATAGCTGGAGCCATGATATTTCCACCAACTATTTCAATGAGATGCTCCAAAAATTCTATAGCATTTTTCCATCGCTTAGAAAACTTCAACTTTCCGAAGGATATAATCGTGTCTTAGTCCTATAGACTATTTAACCTTTAAAAATGTAATTGCATATCTCAACAAAAGATTTATTTGAAACTATTGCTGCAGATATTTTCAAAGCCTTAGGGTCAGAGTTAGGGTACCGAAATGGTTTAAATATGTTGGCAAAAAAAATCCAGAACAAAAAAATTTTTCCATAAATCTTTAGTTCGGCAGGTTGCTCAAATAAGGTTTTGCAAATATCTTCAAAGTTTGGTTTTACATATGAAACTTTATTTACTTACTTTGTCATTTCAAATCGATTCTAGAGCATCTGTGTGACAATATGACTGCCTAATGTGAGTACCTCAGCAAAATCTCAAAATTAATAAAAATTTCACTGAGCAACCTTTATGCACTACTAAAAATTTTTCCCTGGAACGATAAGTACCTATTCCGGTCACATATTGCAAATTAAAATGTCGCCTTCACAAGGTGTTAAGTGTTTGCAGCTTGCTAACGTGATTGGACAACATGAGTAAAAACGACTTGATATGCGATTTAGATTTATTGGCAACAATTAAAAACTTATTGGTTCTGGATTGCCCAAATAGCATTTGTTATCATTAAATATTAAATAAATATGTCTACCTCCTTAACACTGACTGACAATGATAATCTATATTTCTTAAATAACCAATAAATAAATGGATTAATGAAATAGATTGAATTTCAATATATAACAGGCGACTTTTTTTACTAATGGCTCTAAGAGCAATTTGAAATTCATATTGCTGCATAATGGCAACAAACACCCCTAAATTAATTTTATTATTATTAAGATATACCAATTTTAAAGAGAACGTGCGCGCTGATTTGTCTGCTGTAGCCGTTATACTTGAACTATTGAGAAGCGCAATAAGTTGCGCCAGAACAACGCTTGGAAATTGTGAAAATTTCATTAATATTTTTCATTTAATATTAAGGTAAATTAATTAATTTAAGAATAACAAAAATTGCATTGAGTGACTTCGCTATTAAGTTAAGTCATCATCATCAGTAGACTCAGTCTAATAAAATCAGTTGGCTGATGATGACTTAAACGCAAGTCGATAGTAAAGGGTGTTTTTTTTAGAGGTATAGAGCTTCGAATTGAAATAAAACACAAGAAAATCGTTTTAATGTCCATCAATTTGGCTTTATTGGAAGGATAATTTTATGCCATTAATGTTTAAATATGATTTCGGGCATGTGGCCGCCGCGGCTGGCTCGAATAAAGCCAATTCTACAGGTCCAATTTCGAACCACTTTTTCGAGCATATGGGGCCGTATGTCGGCAATAACGCCACGAATGTTGGCTTCCAAGTCCCCTAACGTTTCTGGTTTGTTGGCGTAGACGAGCGACTTCACATATCCCCAAAGAAAATAATCCAATGGTGTCAAATCACACGATCTTGGTGGCCAATTGACAGGTCCATTCCGCGAAATTATGCGCTCATCGAATGTTTCCTTCAATAAATCGATTGTGACGTGCGCTGTGTGACATGTAGCGCCGTCTTGTTGGAACCACAACTCATCCACATTCATGCCATCCAATTCGGGAGCAAAATAGTCGGTTATCATGGCTCTATACCGGTCTCCATTAACGGTAACTGACTCTCCAGCATTATTTCGGAAGAAGTTTGGCCCAATGACTCCACCAGCCCATAGAGCACACCAAACAGTCAGTTTTTGTGGATGTAATGGCGTCTCAAGGGTCTCATGTGGATTCTCTTCACTCCAAATGCGGCAATTTTGCTTGTTGACGTAGCCATTCAACCAAAAATGAGCCTCATCACTGAACAAAATTTTGCGATGAAAATCAGCATCGAGATCAATCTCATTTTCGGCCCATACACCAAAATCACGACGCATTGCATGGTCTCGCGGCTTTAATTCTTGCACAAGCTGGATCTTGTAAGGTCGCAAGCCAAGATCTTTGCGCAAAATCTTCCATAAAGTTGATGGACAAAGCTCCAATTGCTGTGCACAGTGGCGAATCGATTCATTCGGGTCCTCTTCAACATTTTGCTCTACAGCGGCAATTGTTTCTTCGGTGCGCACTGTTCGACGTCTCTGCGGATGCGTATTATCACATAGAGTAAACGTAGTGTGAAAACGGTCCATGGTTAACCGAATTAATTGCTCTGATGGACGATTATGTCGACCATAAAATGGACGGAGCTTGCGGTAAACTTCGCGAACTGAACCATTATTTTCGAAATAAATTTGCACGATTTGCAAGCGTTGTTCTTTTGTCAACCTGTTCATGATGAAATGGCAAACCAAACTGAACATAAATGACATTAGAGTTGCCAGATTTGACCATAAAATGCCAGTTTTATCTCTATTCGAAAAACAAACCTCTAAAAAAAACACCCTTTACATATGTGTGGAAAAATTCATTATAAAGGCAATTTTTTGTGAATTTGACAAGTAGAAACAAAGTCTTATACATTTTGATATGTATCTCGAAAGAATGCACTTCTTAAGTACCACATTACTTAAAGAAAACTATGAAATCGTAATTTACCAAACATTTTTATTAAAGCTCATTCTCAATCATCTTAATCAGGGCCGTATCTAGGGGGTGGATGCTAGGGGATAGAACCTGCCCCCCCCCCCCCCCCCGAAATATTTTGACGGACACTATATAGAAACGAGTTTGCAAAGAATATACACTACGTAGAAAAAATCTCATATCCAAAACCCCTCCCGAAATAAAATCCTGGATACGTCATTGATCTTAATGCCATTTTTTTTTTGTGGCTATTTAAAGAAAGCGTGTGAAAAGCTTTAAATATATGTAGCATATTTCATCTTTGTATAAAAATATTTTCAAAGCTGTATATCTGAGACTGGATTTTAAAGGGAAATATAGCAGCAATTAACGATTATGTAGTCAAAAATATTCTTGATACATTGATAAACTGTAGGGGAGACCGGGGCTGGTTGGCCGAGTTTTGTTTTCGGAATTTCTGTTCTCATTCTGGTTTGACTTTTTGAAAAACGGTTTGCTCTGTCATAAAGATACAACCCTTGAGCACATATATGAATTTTTTCATCCATGAAAAAAAATCAGGGAAAAAGTTATAAACAATCAAATGCAGCGCGAAAAATCGGCCAACCAACCCTAGGGCCGGGGTAGGTTGGCCGAGGTTTGTAAGATAAGTGAAAGACATCAAATGCATCAATGGAAAATATTTATTAGTGAAAAAAAGTTAGTGTACATAGTTTTGTAATATGTAGGTACATAAAAAAAACTCCACTCTTTACTTTTTAGTCTTCTTAACATTTTTAGACTTAGTTTCGGCAGCTTTAGTGAACTTCTTCATAGCTCTCGCGGCTTTCTTTTCTTCCGCCAGCGTACGCTTACGTTTGCTTTCATTTTTCTCCTTCTGCAATGCTGCTTTTATTGGGGAATCGGTGCATTTCGCGAGTTTCGAAGTGCACATTGCTCTACGCTAAATTTACAACTCGGCCAACCAGCCCCACACAAAACTCGGCCAATCTATCCCAATGAATGTTTTCGAGAACAATCATGGTTTACAAAAACAAAAGTAAGGTTACCCTGGAAACCGATATACTATTTTGTAGGGTTTTGAATACCCTTTACAGCGGTACCATGTTTTTGGAAATCGGATGTAAATTGACTCGTGTTACGAACATTACTTTACAATAACAGAAATTTACTCACCAGCGTCAAAAAAAGAACAAACGTGCTCCTGTGCAAACGGCAACACGAAAACATCTAAAATTACGTCGGTACATGTGCGAACTAATACCCCACCAAAATCACTATAGATGTCGCCACTGTGCCCAAAAGCCTTTTTAAAAAAGACACTCGGCCAACCTGCCCCTTCGGCCAACCAGCCCCGGTCTCCCCTACCTAAAATAAATGCATGAAATTGGACAAAAATGTGGGTTTTAACTTATTTAACCTAATATATATCAAATACTATATCCAACAGAGCACTGTGTGGGTCATTTCTAGATTCAGGAGCCTAAAAACCGACTATTATAACTCACACCTCAGAATCACTGTTTCACAGTGTTTAACACACGCCATTAGTGTAATATAAAAATCATCCGAAAGAAGGTACGGAAGTAAGAGCTTATTAGTATTACTTTTTAAAATCCTAGTTACATGTAATCGTGTTAAAGATAGAAATCTTAAGTTTGAATAATGAATCTTACAATATCAAACTCTTAAGCTTTGATTTTGCTTCAACGTTTAACAGCACGTACATAACAAAAAATTGGCTCGAAACAAACGTGTTTGTTGCAAGGTAAAATTTGTTTATCAAAACAGTTGTTCTCTTTTACTATTTTTCTGTTTTTATTTAAATCCAAAAATAACTATTTTTTTCTACTTTAAAGTAAATCAGTAAAATCAAAGTACCTAACATATTACATAAAGCTTATTGCTAGTTAAATGCAGGGCCGACGCGTTGTAAGCGGGCATGCAAAGCGTATGACGCACGCTGGCGGCAAATTTTGTAAACATATTTAAGCATGAATGTACGCGCCGCTTTAAAGACAGATATTGTTGAAAAACTGAATCATAATTTTGCCTAAGCTCTTTGGAAATTAAAAAAAAGGACACTCTTTTTCTTTTGCATGCGAACGCTCAGATGGCTAACAACGCCTCTGGTTAATTCAATTAAAAACAAAGAATGTGCCTTCTTAAGTAATAACTAAAGAAAACTAAAATCGCCAAAAATGGTTAGTGCCATTAACCTACATAAATTAACGTTCAACGATGTCGGACACATATTTAAGTGACTTCCGTTCAACGGCCTAAAGAAGCGTAGGAGACTCGTTTTAGTCGCTTTCTTTATTTGGTTTTGTTTGTTTTGCCAGAATGCGAGTAGCACACGTGAAGTCTATGTCTTTGAAATCAAGGAATCATATAATAAATGAAACGTTTAGTGTTCTGATCCTATATAAACGCAATATTTGCCATGCTTTTTCACGAAACCGCGCTTTGTTTGCACTCGCCGAATTTTGTTGTTTATGCGTTTGTATCTTTACGATAAGAGCGATACTTAAAGCACGTGAAATTATACGAGTACGTGTGCACATAAGCATACCAACTCTTAGTTGGTCGGAAACTGCAAAAATATGTGGAAACCCTTAAAAATGTACAGATTTTTGACTTGGAATCTGTATAAGTCTGCATAAAAAATAATAAGATATAAATCATAATTGCGAAAAATCATGTGAATTTTGAGTATATTTCTACAAATTTCAAGCATTGCGGTGTCAACTTTTTCATGGAAACTGATTAACTCTACTGAACATAAATGACACAACGTTTCCAGATTTGATGAAGTTTTTGACGTTTCATCCTTTCAGGAAATTATGATGCTCTAAAAAAACACCCTAGACTTATTTGACGGATATTTTCTAACATTCCAAATTTCAGTTAAGGATTAATATCTTAAATTGAATGCAAAGTTCCATGCAGTTACTACATCTTTTTCGTTTCCAACATATGACTTATGCTCTTTGAAAATTTATGGAAAATTAAAAATATACATGCGATATTATTTTAAAATCAGATAAATAAATTTATGTGCGAAAGGCTGAATTTCGTTTGCAAAATGTTGAATTTGACGTACAAACACTGTAACGATAATGCTCGGCTAGTTGAGTTTGTATATATTTGTCCTGACCAGCGATGTCCCAATAGTTGTTACAGCTTTTTACAAAAATTTTATAATATCAATGCTTTTAGTGAAAGAAATGCCTGAATAGGTTTTCTAACGTCTGACTGGTGTCAAGCAAAGAATGTACTTGTGTATATGTGATTGCTTTGACGTCTTGGGTTTGATGTTGGCTGCTGGCTAATGACTAACACATAGCACTTATTTTTAATTTGAGTGGCCATTCGGAAATATTGCAACAGAACTATATTAATTATTTCTGAAAATTTGTACGTATATTTTATCTGTACAGATAAAATCGTTTCGGTTGGTATGCTTATGCACATTTATATACACGTTTACATACATAGCAACAGTATGGGAAACTTAAGGCAAAGCGATTAAGCGAGAAAACACCTGGAATAATTTTGGAACAACGTTTACAGGTAAACAAAATCTCCAGAAACTAAACAAAAACAATTAAATGGTGAATTTTAAAAAAAAAGGTGAAACTCGTGTTTACATTCTTTGTTCTAAAGATCAACTTTAACAATACATAACAGGTACCTGTATAGATTTGTGCAAGAAACGCGAATGTTCCATAAGAAATTTATTTAGTTTTTGTGCAGTACGTTGAAACCAACCTTTTCAATTCGTTTCGAAAATGCCCAGAAATTTGTTAAAAAAGACCGAAGTCCTCTATTCTGAAACGCTCAAAATATATAATTTGAAAAAGTTAATATGGTTTCAAACTTTGTTCTGTAGGACCAGCCACTCATGCCTTATTACGTCGGTTGCTTTGTTAGTAAACATTTTGAGCTATGTCTTCTTTTTGTTGCATTAATTCCAAATGGAACTTAAGGCATCAATTACGTCAGCACGCTATCTTATACAGTCCTTTAAAATCACTTGTGTAATTCTACATTTACCCAAGTTTTCTCGCTTATCCATCGTTTGACTCAGTGCGCTAGGCGACCTCTGCTAAGTTCATTTAGTGTGCTAATCATCGTTCATCTGAGGAGATACGTAGCTGAAACTTTGTTTAAATGTAGTAGCTGATCTTAGCAAAATCTCTCTAAAATCATTTCTTTAGTCTGAGCTAATCTCACTGAAACCTGACTTCTATGGAAAACTGTCAATAATGTGAAAAAAGTTTTATGGCGAAAAACTTCTTACGAGCAAACTTTCTAGCAGTCGTGACGTGCTGTGCTGTATTGGAGATTAAACCTTGCGGCTTGTCCTACCTTGATCCACAGAATAAATATCGAAAATGTTGAAAATGTCGGATAGTGTTAAAAATGTCGGAAAATCTTGAAGAAGTAAAACGTTGAAAAAGTTAGAATTAAAAAGAAAGTTAAAAATTCAAAAAAAAATAGAAAATTGTAACTGTTGATGAATGTTGAAAAACTCGATAATTGTCTAATAACGACAAAAAGTATTGGGAAAAGTCTCAGTATAGAGTATGCTAAGTATATGAGGCGTGTAAAATACATGAAAAGGCTATGTGTGTAGATATAGTATATAAAGCATACACATTTCTATAGCGTTAATTAGTACATATTTAAATTTAACATGACCTCTACGATGCAACGCGTTAGGTGTTACAGCTTTACCATTGGCATAACCACGGGGCGTCTTTTTCAGCCAATTAACTTCAGTATAGATTTTATTTTATACCCTCCAGTAGAGATGTTTCCTCATTCTCAAAATGTCGAAACTTCGTCATATAATTTTCAAAGATCCCAGATTTTGTTTAATTTGATAACATACAAGTATGTACATAAATAAGTTAAATAAGTGCATGTCTGTACATTTGTATATATACCGAAGTTTAACTCCATTATATTTATGTATGTCCATTGATCACATTTGATGATTATAACTGGTGACGAAAACGCTTATTATTTAAAATCAGAAATAATAATGCCTACAAGATCTTTTCATGTTTGATAGCACATAATTAAAATATAATTCGTTTGGACATTCGATTATGTATTGACGCACCTCTTTAGGGCATTAAACTTAAATTTTCGTGTAAGCAAATTGAGACGATTAAAGATTTACATAAGAATTTACATACAAAATTTGAGGCAACTAACAGAATAGTAACAGTAAGAAAGCGATCTGATGACAACGAATTCATATTTAAAGAGGTTGGCTTTAAATATTAACAAACATTTAAATTAAGTCAGTTCTTTTTTTAATAAATTTTAAGAAAACTAACTGTGTACTGTGTAATTTCAATTTGATTCGCTTGTCAGTCTTTCCTCAAATGGGTCAACGATCGTTATGCTGGTGACGTACTTAAATGCGGGTAAAAAATGATAAATGTTTTTCTGTATATAAAAAATAAAAAAAAACAAACATCATTGAAAACAGGTAATGCAAAAACGCTTTAAAGTTTTATTCGTGACTCATGCCAAAGTTATAAAAGAATCACCCGCAAAGGCAACGCTACGTTCAAGTAAAAATTTGCAAAAGTAAATGATGCTGTTGATCTTACGGCGCACATGCTGTGAAAATAATTTGGGTCGTAAATATATACATTTATCCCTTCATTGTCAAAGTCATAATGCAGTGCAAGTAATCACATAAGTTTTTGCAAAAAATAATAAAAAAATACTACGAAAATGTGATATCAGTAGCATTTATTTATGCAATCGGCATATGCGACACATTTCGATTATGTGAGTAGGTACTTGAATTCAACTACGAGTTGCGTTGTTTGAATTTCAATTTACAGATGTGACATCATTTTCTTGTGATGAGTAATATGTTGGTGAAGGATTTGAAATTAAATCTTTTGGCATGAGTAATTTCAAAGATTTTGGTTCTGTTGCACAAACAGAAATATTTTGTTATCGCTATTTATTGTACATTGTACATCAAAAAAAAAACTTTAAAGACACTCCAATTTAATTTCGATATCATCATTGGTGGATATAGTGGAATAGCTATAGGGACTAAGGCCCCCATGAATTTATACTTGATATTATGAAAGAAAGGCCTGACTCAAAAAAGTTTGCTTCTTAGTCGCTTGTATAAAATTATCTTTTTGGAAGGATAACGACCCCATTTTAATTGAGCAATATTCTTAAAATTGATGGAAGCATTGCTATTTTTAGCCCGTCTTGGTATGTGTGGCTAACCAAATGCATCCAGTCTTGCACTCGTCCACTAACCCAAATACTTTCCGTCATATTCACAATTTTGTCAACTAATCATTGAATAAATTATATGAAAGTGATAAGAACCATTGTAATGATAACACATCACTAACATTTTGTTTTATTGGAAAAAAATTTTAACGTTCATACATTTGTTGTTATTTATCGAGACTAAAATTTTGGGAACAAGGCAAAAAAACTTATAGTTCCAGAGCTATCGAAAATCACTGAGCATACGATTTCAATAACCATTGAAGTTCTCTTGCTCCCTGCTTCTGCTTGACACCAATTCTTGAGACACGCTGTATGGAACATACCAAATTAAATCTTAAAAACCTTATCACCTAATGTTGAAAAAATTTTAAGTTTTCACCATATTAATACAATAATATGGATAATTATGTTTTTATTTGCTTAGAGTCACATTTGTTTCACAATTAATGGCACACTTAATTAAATTTAGTTAAAAAAAAGTTATTATTTAATTTGAATTTTAATAGTTTACTTAAGTAGATCAGTTTCTATAAAACAAATAAAATTTCAAACTGTCCAAATAGAATGCACAATAACAATTACTTTTTAATGTTCGGTAAACTTCCCAAAGCCAAATAAACTGAGAAATGGAAATGTTGCGGGTGTTTCACTTTTTACTTTTAAATTTGGGATACTTGCTTCCCCTGCTATATTCAAAGATTTAAATTCTGGATGAATCGATCTTTCGATTAATGCTGATTCCTGATTATCCTGGCGACCAAATGGGTTTCCTGGATAATATGGAAAACCTGGATATCCCGAGTAGCCTGGATATCCTGAATAGCCTGGATAACCCGAATATCCTGGATAGCCATAATAGCCTGGATAACCAGAATAGCCTGGATAACCAGGATAGCCTGGATAATACGGATATGGATAGGTTGTGTTTGTATAAGGAGGATATGGATATACCGGGTAGGATGGATAAGGATACGGAATATTAGGTCTTGGTGTTGTTGTTGGATATGGATGTGGATATGGATAGGGGTAGGGATATACATTTCTTCTTGTTGTTGTTTCTGGATTGACTATGAATTGTATGGCCGGTTTTCCACCATAGCCATATCCAATACCTTTTGTACGTTGTTCGGGCTTTTCTTCAGTGTCATCGTCTTCTGGTTTTTCATCATTAGTAATTTCACTATCATTTATCACTATGTCTATTTTAGCTGCACTATTCAAATTCGCAATTCTTCCTTCAGTCGGCGTTTCTATCGTATCATTTGCATTTTGCTGTATGATCTCTCCTTTTACCAAAACTGTTGCAACTAAAAGAACTGTAAAGGATATGTAATTGTTATAGATATAACTAAATAGTTCTTATCCATTGACGTCAGTTCAGTTAGTTACCTATAAAAAGACTTCCGCTTCGATGGCACATTTTAAAAAGACTAATAGTCAGTATGCATGCGATCCAACCTTATATAGGCGCCCTATGATAATGCAACATTCGGCTTAGAATTTATGTTTCATTCAATTTAGAATACCGATATTTAAATGAGTTTGAAGATTCTTGTGCATTATAGAAATGACGTTAACAATGTAACTGGCAACATAACAACCAACCTTTTGGGAATCGAACAAGCTTACAGTTTACTTTTATATGGAGAAAGTTTTTTATCTTCTTTTAAATTTAAATAAAAGAATTGTCTCATTTAATGTGTTCATCAAAACTGAATTCATTTTCAATGCATTTGAAAAATGCGTATTGGGTGTTTTGATGCAGCTAACCTGTTTTAATATGGGTTAGTGGGAAAGTCTGTATACACACATTTGTAAGTATGTTGTACCTTTTCAGCTAAATGAAAATTCCTTACAATTTATTTTTTTGATTTTTTGTATTTTCAAAAATAAATATAACAGGGGCAAATATACGATGCCAAGTAGTTGCAATATAAAGTAGATAAGGGCGCCAGCCGAAGCGTTTGAGGCAAGACGGCGGTTCCCATGCTAATAGAAAATTAATCCGATATACAAACGAAACTACCCACTCGAGCTCGAGTAAAAACGAAGGATTATTTTTACCATAGTCTTGCAAGTGACTGCTGTCACACATTTTTCCGAAATTTTTCAAATAATTTTTTAAAAATGTTTCCAAAAAAAATAATGAATCCGATCTATAACTATCATTATTGATTTCGGAAACGAATTTTTTTTTCTAACGTTCGTTACAGAAGGAAAATTTAGATTTAAAAGTGTTCGTTTCGCTGTGGGAAGCGGACAACGAAAGAAAATCAGATTTTGAAATTTGTACATATTTGGCCCAATTGAACTTCTAGAAGGTGTAAACACATATTTTTTTTTTTGTTTTTGTATTGCGCTTACACGGTGAGCTTGAAATACGATATTATCGAATCACAAATTAATCCAAATTTTTTAATTGGAACTTATTCTACAGTGCATAAGGAAACATTTCCGTAAAAATTAAAATCGGGGACCTACCCCTTTTGGAGAAAACCGATTTTTACCTTTTTTTTCATATTTTTCAGCTTTTTATGATTTTAGCCCTTTAACTGACGTTCACTGCAAGTTTTTCCGACCTTGATTACCATTCTTAGTTTATTCTGTAATGTATAAATACTGTGTTGCCGTCCAAGTACTTCAGTTTGGGCACTACCAAAGGTCATGAAGGTCATCTATATACAATAAAACAAAGTCGGTTTAGTTATCCGCTTCGTAACTTAAGAACGGCTGGACCGATTTCATTGATCTCTGATTATTTGGATTTATCTTCGCCCCGAAAGTAACATAAGCTATAAAAATTTTATTTGAGGTGCATATATAGGGTGGCCCTTGCACAAAAAAAATTTTAAAAAAGAAATTTGCACAATAAACTAAAAATTTCAAATTGGGATCTGCATAAGTCAAGGAGATATGTTTTATTGTAAATTTGCTTAATTCGAAAAACTGATTCCAAAAAATCCGTAATTATTTCATTTACTTCAAATCATTAGAATTCCATGACTTGACAACTAAGCCTCATACAAAATAAGAAATGTGTGTTTAAATGTACACCTTCTAAAGTACAATTGCGCGAAATCAGAATAAATTTCAGAATGTCGCATTTCTTGTTTTTCTTGTCCGCTTCTCAAGAAATGCTCCATAAGATAGCATGTCACACATTCCGCTGAATTAAATAATATTATTGAATTAATCATATATTTGGTAATAATTACCAAATCATAGTTTGATTGAAATAAATATACCTTTGTTGCAAATATTCACTTGATAGTAATCAACAAATTATGCATTTGATGGTAGAAATATTATTTTTTGCAAACGTAAGCATTTATTAAAATCGATTTGTGTAAATGACCAATTCATAACTTAATTGATATTTTCAATATCATAAAATTCTTATATTGGATGTCAAGTTTAGTAAAGTATGCTTTTAAATAGAGTATGCTTTAGTCGATTCATGGTCGAGTAATTGGAGTTTGACTCTTAAAGTATACTCTAACTTTAAAACAAGGCAAAAGCTGTTCCTAAATCAATTAGTAATTTGTTGAAATGAAGAAATTTCGGAATTTGTGCTAATTTTCAATGCATTGCAATTGTGAAAAAGTTAAAACCTAAGTTGACTGACGAATTAAAAATGATTTCGATATTATTAACGATAAAATTTTATTTAGACAGCAAAATTGTTCTGCTGCACTTCAGTTATACTCACGTTTACTTTCAAAGAAATGTGTTAATTAATCGAATTAGATAATTCAAATTTACTTTTTTTTGTTTCTTCTCAAAAATTAATGTATTGTGTGTAATTAAAAAAGCTGAAACTGATTTCTTTTCGACTATTCAACGCTATTTTTCAATAGAGTAACCGTTTTCAATAATATTTATCATATTTATTGGCAAGTGGGCGTCCTCCTGTCGTGGCTCAGGACTAACTTCCTTTAGTACGTCCAACTTCGTTTTCGCTAGCCAACGTAATTCTACATAAAAGTTAGGGTTAGTGGGCGGCTTTCGGCCGACAGTGTTTTTGTATTAAAGTTTCATTGCATGCCTTCAGGCATATAAGTCAACTAGTTTGGCCTAGGAAAAACTAGTTTCTCTAAAAACTAGTTTGGCTGGCAATATATACATTAAAATAGAATGAAAGTTATACTAAAATCGGAAATAAATATCATAAAAAGTCTTAGAAATATTGCTTATGGGATTCCTTTTAACAAACAAAAAATAAGCTAGTAAGATTAAATTTTCTTCTAAGAGAATCACCCTGTGAAACGTTCCTAGAATTATTTAAGCGATATTTTTATAGCATACTTTCAGGCATGTGAAAAGTTCTATTAGCAATTGATAAGAACGAACAACAATCGACTGCAAAATGTATAAGTCAACAAACAAAAAATTAGGTTCAAAATAAAACAAGAATGAACCTTGAATTTCGAAACATATAATCAGTAAAATATTTACCTGGCCCACGAAACTTAATCTGTCAGCTTCTTAGAAACTTAAGTCGGCTTTGTAAGCACAGGCGATAGATAGAATGTGACTTCAATTTGATAGTTTATTACATGACTAATATAAACTCCAGATTGCGTGGTACGTGAGTGTATCGCGTATGATGGCTCTTAATATTTCCAATAACATTAACAAAATGAAAAAAAGAAAAAAAAAAAAACATTAACCACAAGGCATCGCTGTGCTCGTAAATAAATTATTTAGCACACTGATAACGAATTTAACGAAGTATTATAACAAATTATGGATGTTTTGGTTTGAAGTACAATTATTATTTCAGTCAGTTACCAACCGTAATTCGAAATTACAAGAAAAATAAAAATAATAAATCAACTCGCAAGAACAAAGCATAATATTCGTACCATATAAACGCTTAAATTAAACAAAATTTGGGTTTTCACTTCAAAAGAAAAGTGTTAAGTGTAAAATCAATGTAAATTTATTCTCTTTGATATAGTGCATTGTTTTTTGACCGATCAACAAAATATTTGGATGAGATTAAATAAACATGAACGAAAATTTGATAAACAGAATTCTGTGGATTACGATCTCTTCAATATCTTCAATATATGTGCCATTGAAAAAGATAATCACTAAAAATAGTTCGGGAAATAATGTCGTTCTATAACTGCACACTTTGGTTTTTTTATAGTTTTTTAAAGATTTTTTAAAACGAAATATCGCAAAAACTATGAGAAATAGTATATGAAACTTGCAATCATTTTTGCTTAAAAATGTTTTATTCTTATATAAACTATAAAAATGTATATCTTTAAATAATTATTTTAGATATTAATTTGTTTTTATTTATAAAAATGCTGTTCAAAATATTATCAGTATAAAAGATTGTTCTTTTTTTATATGTTATTCCCCAATCAATCCATAGAATGTATTTGCTTTCAAATTGAAATTC
Organism: Meiosimyza decipiens; assembly: GCA_963680825.1. Lineage (NCBI taxonomy): Eukaryota > Metazoa > Arthropoda > Insecta > Diptera > Lauxaniidae > Meiosimyza > Meiosimyza decipiens. The sequence continues at coordinate 54,390,393 of OY804258.1, forward strand.
TCGACACAACTTTGAAAAAAATCATAAAACTGATACAAGAAAAACTTTATTTTTTCCAAAGCTATATCGAATATTTCGATTTGAAAGCAGGTCCATCCAGGATTTGTTGAAGAATAACGTATAATAAAATAAAAAAAAGGTGTTATGTTGAACATATTGAGAACCGTTTCCAAAAATAAACAAAATAATGTTTAAAGAAATTTATGCAAAAGTTTTTTTACGTTTCTAAGATATTTCGTTTCAAAAAATGTTAAAAAAGAAAAAAATAAAGCATGAAGTTATTTAAAGAATGATCAATAGACATACATAAGTACTATATGGGTACTTCTCTAAACTATTGACCTCTTCCTTCTGCTCAAAGCTTGGAGCCATTATGAATACTTCAATAAGGTTCATATTAAAAACCTAAATACATGAACTTTTTTTTTACCGGGTGGCTCTTTTCAAAAAATATTATGGCGGACCTAATATCCAAAGAGGACAACCTCAGAGAAAAAATTGTTCATTTGTGAACAACTTTTATGGCAGTAAAAAAAAGCTGCAAAATATGCATACAGTGTGAATCAAAAATCAATAACCTTAAACATTTTGCTCGATTTCTTATTTGTAGCCTTTCTAACTGCATAGACACACCACTATCTATTTTTTTAATAGGTTTTATTTTCAAAAATTCTGAAATTTAATCTCTCAAATACGAATTTTTTGTTTTTTCTGCGAGTGTCCTCTTTAAATCGCCACATGAGGTCCGCTGTTCAAAGAGTCACTCGGTGAATGAAAATTTTTGAATTGCGCAAAATTCATATTGGCTCTAATTTTTGTGCTGAGGGAGGAGCCAGTAGTTTCGAGAACGAACTATGTGCTTATGTTCCTGTTTTGGGTTTGGTCGCGTTCGTTTCGAATTTTCCTTCACGAGATATAGACCAAACTGTTTAATGAAGCATTTTTTCCCGTATACATCGCATGGCAAACTAAAAAGCTCGATGAGCCACCAATAAATACTAATATTATGAGCTCTCGTTGCATCGGATTTTTTCTTTCAAATATCTACAATTATTAAGCCGGTTTGAAAGAAAAAAAAAATTAGAGTCACCCTAATGTGCACATTTCCTTTTAACCTATATGTTGAAGTGAACATTTTTGATGAAAGTTTATGAAATTATTATTATTATATAATAGCCGGATTAATTGCTAAAAAACTAACACTAACATGTACTGATATTATGTTTCAAGTTAAGTGCGGTAAGCGTATGCTGCGATTTGTGTTTAGCATTTGTATTTGTTCTTTTATTTAGTCTTAATTGGCGTTTATTTGTATAGAATAGGTACCAGTATCTGTATCTGCCAATTGAAACGAACGTGCGATAAGATACTAACAATATTCAAAAAAAAAAAAAAGTTACTAGTGTGTAAATACTTCAGTGTTTATCTAATCGCTGCCAATGCCTTTTAGTCGATGAAAAAGAAGCAGAAAATCATCACATCATTTTTCGTTAAACTACACCGTGGCACCTGAATTCAATTTAGTCGATCCGATCCATTCGCGCAAAGACAGATTTATGCGCAAGGCTTAAATTTTGTTCCAATCGCACTGTTCGTATTCGGCCAAGTACAAAACTTATCTGGCTATATTAAATAGCCCAATCCACATATTGTCAACATATGTATGATAATTTAAAACGGAAATCGGTTAATTTAGTGTGTAGCCGTGTGTTCTTAGATCCAGATTTTTATTCAAGCTAAGGAATAGGAGACTAACATAAAAATGTCAAGGTACTTACTATAAAAGTTTACTAATATTCATTTGATATCATTAAAACAATTGTTTTTTTCTTTAAAAAGCTGCATGTGTACATAGTAATGACTTCATCGCTATGTGGTATTGCTTTTTTTTTTAGCAAACACAGTCTATAAGATTAGGAAATTCTGCAATATTTATTTATACAAGTACACTCACTCCAGTTATGGGCAATTCCAAAACTTTTCGAGCAACAATTCAGAGTACCAATTTTGATTTAAGGTACTTTAAATATTGAATGGTTATACTTCAAGGCTTAAAGAAAAAAAATAGGTCTAAAGGTCTTAGTTGCGAAAGTATTGCCATGCAAAATCAGAAATGACAAAAATTACGAAGCTTACAAAAAATTCCTAGTGAGATTGTATAGAATCAATATTGATGTATTTAAAAGTAGAATATATTTAACTAAAAACATCGAAATAGGACCTTTGAGGACTTTAAGAATAGTAAATCTTTTAAATTATTCTTGTCATCTCAGATGGAAGATTTTTTTATTTTTATATCTTACACAGAGGGCATATTCATTTTATCATTCTGTTTGTAACGCATTGGAAGGGGCCTGACGGATATAAAAAATGATCATTGTCACCACATGAGGCGATTTAGTTATAACCGTTTGGCTGTCTATGCAAATCACAATTGGAAGAAAACCAAGCAAGTTAATTGAATCAAATTTGGCACACAAGCTGCACCTTCAAACAACTTAATTCTTTGGATGTAAAATCGATGTAATCGGTTCACAGACACGCCTACCGGCCATACAAGTAAAACATCTAAAGCGCTGTAAGAGAGTTTTTTTGATGTAGTATAACCAAAATTCTCAAAAATACTAGAAAAACCATGGAAAAGCTCTGGAAAAAAGTTAGCGAATTTATTCGAGAGGGCTTGGCACTTCCCATACAATCATAACGCTACACAGAAAGCTATGTCTATATATAAATATATCTATCTTTATATGAAAGAAAACATGGAAAGTAATTTTTAAAGAATGCTTTTAAAATAACACCCATTCAGGCCCAAGTTGAAATTTTTGCTCTATGCAGATTGGTGGTTAGTAATTAATAAATTTTAAATTTAACATTGATAATTGGAAAAAACAAATTACTTAAATCCTTGAAAATCTTATTTCAATGATTTCTGCTTTCAATTTCTAAAGTTGTATGTCTCCATTTCTTTAAGTCTTATAGATAATGTCTCTTTTAGGAATGGGTAACGCAGCGCGGCGTTGATACTCGTGCTGACACACTTATTTTTAGAAATGCTGTAACGTAACAACTCAGTATTAGAAAAAGTATTGAGCTACTTCATATATAATTATTGATTTTCTAAATTTACTCGTATTTGTCGAATGAAGACTACTAAGTCTTCCTTTTTAATTTTTTATATCTAAGCACTGAAATTTCATACATTTTGAAATGTAAAAAATGATTTATACTTTACATACATAATACTAAAAATAGTTTATATGCATCACATATAAACGCAAATTTTCCCACCAGTCATTCCAAAACTTTTAAACTTAAAAATTATTATTGGCTAAGTTGTAGCTTAAAAGTAAAATTTAGACGATTTAGGACTAAATAAATAGTTATATTTTCATAATCAATTAACCTAACGATTAAATTAGCAGTAATCGTGTCAGCGATTATTTATAGAGTCATTACGATAGCTTATTGCGCTGATGTAGACATTGCGTCATCATCGCTTCAGCGCAGCAAAATTTACTGCGTTACCCACCTCTAGTATGTTTGATAACTGCACTGCATACGCATGAAACTAAGACCACAAGAACAAAAATGATAAATATTAAATACTATTCGCTTCTCCTTATCTTAGACTCTAAGACTTAGAGTATAACCATGAAAACTTAAAGCAAATCAGAATTGGTTGTTTTCGAGTCGTTGCATGAAACATTTCTCAATTGCATAAACCTTATGCAATCTATACCGATGATATCATTTTCAGTATCTAATATCAGTGAGACAAATTTTAAAATATAATACTTATAGCTTTTTTAAAAATAAATTTTTTGTTCAAAATTCACTTTCAGAAAAATACTAAGCAATATATAAAAATTCAAAAATAACGGTGCAAAAAGTCAAAAAAAGTGATTTTTCTTAGCCTATCAGTTTGACCTGTGCGATGATTCAGAATCAGTCAGCCAGGAAACTTTTTATGTTGAGAAAGTGAAATTTCGCTTTTCAGGAGGTCGATGCCCTGAACCCCATAGGATTTGAGTTTTGCGTGTGGATTTTAAGTTTTATGTTTATAAGACTATCTGCACGGCCTGGAGAACTATTTCTGTTCAGGTTTTTTTTGTATGGAAAAAGTGATACTCGTATTTGTTTTTTTTTTTTTTTTGGGAACTGTCACACCTCTAGATTTATAAATTTGGGATGGGCAATGATTTCAATTTAGACAGTTAAAAAAATGTGAGACACATGACTTATCAGTTGGACGAAATGTGTGATCTCAATTCTTATTCCGATAGAAAAAATTTAATATGTATGTATGTACCGGCTAACCCAATCATATATTGGGTAATATATGACTAAATTTTTAGATACACAAACAGTAAAATATCGTCATAAAATATTAATTATCTATATTTTATCAATACGTATAATTTAATTCGAAGTAACTATTTATACACAATATATGTACACATATATGCTACAATTCCGTTTGTTTCTAACAAAAGTTCATTAATTAATTTCCCACAAAATAGCCATATTGCAAATGTGTTTAATCTGAATAAATTGGATTTACCGTTTGATTATCGCACTTCATACTTTATTTACTTATGAACTGATAACAGTTAGTAAGGAATTCAAAGAAGTTATATATTTTATGAGTATCTCAAAAGTAAAATGCCCAAGTTAAAAGATATATGTATGTTCACACAGAGCAAAGTGCAACTATTAAAATAATGTGTGTTTGTGCAATTAAAGCCTATCGATAATTTTAAACATTAAAAATTTATGACTTTTTGAAAACGACTTTTTCAATTCAATGGCAAGGGAATAGTTTTATTTTCAATACTTGAAAATTTTCGAAAAATCGAAATGAAAATGAACTTATTTTTGATGACATTTAAGATTCCAATTCCATTTCAAAAGAAATATCTTGATTTCTCCTAAGAAATGAAGAATAAAATAATTTGCAATCCCATTCCCTGATATTGTAATATGGAAATTAATTCGACATTTACTTTCTAAAACTTTTTAGATAAATATGACGTCAAGTTCTACTTTCCAATCCTTTGAACAATCGAAAATCCTTTGATGTACTTAAAAGTAATTCAATTCCAGTTTTATTATCTCAAGAGGGATCATACATAACGTTAATATTTTTTCTGCCATGGAATTAGAAAACTTGCTCCCAAATTTAATTTCATATTCATATTTTGATTTCTCGAATGGATATTTTTTTAAATCATACCTTTGCTATTGAATTGGAAAACTTTAATCCAAATTTCAAATTCTTTAAATAGTGACTACTTTATATTTTTTGTTATTAGGGCTACGAACACTCTGGGTCTTCGGAATAAATGTCTACTCCTCCGAGTCTGAGCAGTTTCTTCCATATTTGAGAGGTGGACAGTGTTTAAAATTTTTTTGACAGTTCAAAAAACTAGCTATACCAACCCCTTGAAACGGGTTTTCCAGATCAAAGCCCTACATTTTACTCGCAAAAAATTAGCTTTTTTTGAAATATTTAAACTATTTTTTTTGTTAACAGTCAACGAGCATTAAGTTCAAACTAAGTGACAAAAACTGTCTGAGTATACAACTCATTTGAATTTGTTATTTTCATTGGTTGATTTTGCATTGCATTGGTACCAGTTTTGACCTGGGTCGTGTACTTTCTTAGGTATAAATTAATATTTATTAATGCCAAAGTGACTCTTTAGCTAACAATGAAATTTTCTTATGGAGAACTCCCTTCATGGCTCAAGTGTTAAGAGCGGCTGTCCAAACATAATTCATGGAATGGTCGGGGTTCAAATTCGTGTACAAATTAACCAAAACTGGTCTGATGAGGCTATGTATATGTGTATAGGAATATGTATATACGTGGTAATAGCCGAAACATATGTCACCAATTACCAGGTTAAATTGTTCCATTTGTAGTCTCTGTCATGTTTGTTAAAAAGCATTGACCGATTTGTGAAATTTCACACAAAAATATCGGTTTCTGCTAAGACTGTACAATTCGATCAAAATATTGTTCAATTAATTAATAATAACAGTCGACTAATAACAAATAAAATTTCTTATGGAAAAAATATTTTTCTGAGTAATCCTTTTTTTTAAACCTGGGGAAGTGTACGACCCAAAGCAAAACAAAAAACAAATGAGTAAGAGGTCGAAAGCGGACATCCTCTGAACATTAACTATAAAAAAAATAAGATAAAATTGTTTTAATTACCAATAATATCTGTATCGTTTATAGAGCTATGAAAATAACTGTCTAGCAAATCGCGGCTATGAGTCGATAGAGGTCGAAATATGTTCATATTCTTTTTCTATGAAAACATATTTCAACTTGTAGCTCCTTTCATACTTGACGGTTGAGATGAGTAAGTCTCTGATTGAGAAGTTTAGTACTAGCGAAAACCTTTCAGGACATACATACCATTAGCAAAAATTGTGAAACAACCAGTATTTTGACCTGTGTACACTTATGCACAATTTTGGCCAAAAATTTATACTTTGATGGCAAGTTAACTTTAAGAAGCCCAACGTGCTACCTATTTCAATCTGCAAGGCAGAAATCACAAAACATGTGTTGTCTGTCTGTTAACAATAAAGCACTTTAAAATACCTTTGGGACGAAATAGATACGTGTACATAATTGGAATCCAGAATATAACAAATGTCATGCTATACATACGAAGTATCCCATTTCGATATATTTTGAATTGTGGGGCCTTCAACGCGCAATACTACTAGTAACTTTCGAATGAGATATACTACATACATATGCACAGCAGTGATGGCCTGCAAATATTCTAAATCGATTTTTAGTGACCGAATATACTTTTTTGTCTTGAACACCCAATTATAATAAAATGTACGAAATTTTTTTAATACAAAAATAAAGGTCCTCATTTTTGCCTACTCCCTACACGTTTGCCATCTCAAAAACCCTAGCAAAATGACATATATTTCACATTAAATTACAAAATTCATTTCCTTAAAAAAATAGAGGTAATTATTTTAATAGGTTATTATTATCAATCTACGCACTGAGATTATTTTCATTGTTTCATTAATTAAATGTAGTCATTATAAATTGTCCAAATATACCAAAAATGTACTGAAAATGTCCTGAAAAATGTATAAATGTACCGAAAATGCCATCACTGATGTACATACATATGTATATTATAAGTATTCAGATTATAATTTTCATAAGTTTCCATTTGATAATTTTTCAACTTTTTGAACTCTTTTTTTCAAAAAAATCGATTTCATAGCTACCTGTTTCTTATTTTCCAAAGACTCATCTACAAAATTGCAAACACAGAATTTATTTTCACTTGAGCTGAACTTTCGGCTCGTTGATAATACCCTTCAAATATAAATTTTTTCCCACACACGATATAGTTATGACAAAAAGTTTAAGAAACGCTGGTATGCTAGATGATCATACAAAATATTATGTATTGTAACACTTCTTTCAATTTATTTTTATCCAGCACGTAATATTGCCGGTCGAACGTTAACGTGATCATCACACTTCAGTTTCATCTTGCTCATTGCTCAAATTTCATTAAACAATCATAGCAATTGATCAATCCTTCAATTATTGAAGCCACTCATGAATTGCACACTCCAATGCTTGGAATCACAATTTTTGTTATTTTCATTTTATTTACGTGTAAAAAAAGAAAACACAAAGTTATGAAAAAAACAAAATTCTCTGTTAAAATTCGCCGTTTTAATCGTAATGTTGCATTTGAAAAATAAATCCTTCTACACAAAACTAATAGAGGCATTTGAATTGTATGCAACGCATCAGACATGGCTGCATCAGTCGAAACTGCATTGTAATCGCTTCTTTTTCTTTGCAATTTCAGCACTAAACCAGCAATGGAACGTGGTCTGTCCCAGCGTGATCGTGCCGGTGTACAGGACTTTGTGCTACTCGAGGACTATCAAAACGAAAAGGCATTTATTGATAATCTGAAGAAACGATATCAGGAAAATATTATTTATGTAAGTACGAAAATTGACATTTCTTTTTAAATATGAAACTTGAATTTATATACATATGATGTTAAAATCATTTGTATAGTGTTCTGAATAGATTTTAATTGAATTTGTTGATTCTCTTTTAAAATCGTATGCCTTCATTGTAGACCATGACTAATGTGAGATTACCTGTATGTTAAAAAATAACTTACTCCTTACTAAAGACTGTTTGATAATACGAGTGCAAGGAAAGCTTAATCAATGTGTGACCTGAGGCTGTATAATAAGAGATTTTGGAATTTCAATAGAATGCGAAAAAACTATATCCCGCTTAAAAGCGCACTCTCTATAAAATTTGGTTTGATGAAATCTGGGGTCTTATGTTTTCAACAAATTTGCAAAGTCTCAATATGTACCGTCTCTATTATCGACCTTAGTGTCACTGTTAAATGATCACACATTCTAGATTGAAAGTCTTTTGTATACGTTATTTGACAGTCTTTTAAGTATAATTATTTTTCATGATCTTACTCAAATATTAATCACTTAAATTCGCTTTTACTACGTCATTATTTCAGACTTACATCGGCCAAGTACTTATTTCTGTAAATCCCTATAAACAATTGCCAATCTATTCCGAAAGTGATATCAAGGAATACAGAAACAAACATTTTTATGAAATTCCACCGCACATGTAAGTTAACTTTTTAAATAAATTTGGAGATAATCCTTTATTTTTACTTAACAGTTATGCTGTGACTGATAACGCTTTTCGCTCATTAATCGAAGAAAATAAGGGGCAGTGTGTACTTATTTCAGGTAAATATGTGAGACTAATAGTATACATATACATATGTATTTGTACAATATTAGGGAAAAAAGTGCTGAAACTTGCCCCCGACTTTAGCATTCTTATATGGGTACGTCCATTGATAGCAGGCCGAAGCACGCTATGTTCAACTCGCTCGTAACCGCAGGGAAGTGGCTAGAAAATAATTAAAAGAAGACAAAAATCGATAGATGTTGATCTACTATTTGCGATAGTGCTTTCAGTTTTTGCTCAAAATCATTTTTTCGTTGTATAATATGAATTCAAAGCTCGAAATGTTTCTTTCAAACTCGCTCTTTCAAAGGTCGCAACGTTTCTTTGAAACTCGCCGCAATTTAAAAAAAAAAAATCATAAGAAATCGAAGTCAACACCTCGGTCAACATATAGGTCAATTATTTTAATACCAAGGACATACGTCATTCTACCGTTTTCGTCATAAATACCCTAAATACGTTATTCTTGTGTGCACAATTGGACTGAACCTTTCAATTGATATGCGTATCAAGGTAACCATAGGCGTAGAAATGAGGCACATGGGCTTTTCTGACGGTAACTGTGTTCACAGGCCGATTTTTGCTCTTTCCAATCCAAGATGCAGTTCAAGAGTTTCCGGTGTACCAAGTTTCCACAGACAGACATGCTGACAGGCAAACAGACATGCAGGCTGGCCGACAGACTGACGGACGCATCGGCAGATAGACTGACATGGCTAAGTCACATGACAATGGAAATGACTCTAATCCAGAATATATGCACTTTACTGCCACACCCTTTTTTTTGGTTTCCAAACGGAAGGATAAAGTGAATATCTACTGTATAAAAATGATTTCCACACATACATGATTCTGTTTGACCCTTATACGTTTCCAGAATCCAGTCAGAAGAGATGCAAATACGTGGGGGTTCGTGATTTAGAAGACAATGGATGAGGCACCTACCATACAAAAAAAAAAACAAACTCAAAACGCTATACATTGACACCTATATCAATCACACCTTTGTAATTTGGTGCTTGGACTTGTACAGTATGTGCTAAGCATTTTTCAAAATATGGGCAGGATTGAAAAACAGGGTTTGGCATCTCTCCTATAACTAAAGTGCTATATCTTGCTACCTATGGTAGCTGCAGCTATGAAATTAGACAAATGGATGTATGTTGTTTGCATAAAGAATCTTGCGAATACGGGAACAACGAGGCGTGGCACCTCCAATACAACAAAAATACATAAAAAGCTTTATCTAGGCACTTATAGCTGACATACTTAGTTGTGAAATTTAACCAAGCACCTTGAAAAATGTTGGCGGTATGGATTATGGTATTAACAGGCAATTGACCTCTAATTCGCGAGTCAATTGAAAAATCACTAAATACTTTTTGAGTCGTTTACCCAGGCAATCTTTAAATGCAGTTTCAAGCTACCTCTGATATACCTCGTTTCGCAACATTACATCTACACCCTTGAAAAGAAAGCGTAGATGATTTCGTTTAAGTGAAATAATATATCATACTCGTACTTTGGACGGGGCTTTTCTAAGAGTTTATAAAACTACACTTGACAGAGTCTTATTTGTGCTTGGTAGGAGTATTTGTGTTTATTTACTCAATAAAAAAAAGATTGTATACATAGGTAAATTTTATGCTGATATGGTTTTATAAAATTTATTCGTTAGTTTCTTGTAAATTTTTAATTGTAATTTACTTCGCCCTTAACCATAAATTGATAAAAATATAACTCAATTGGCTTATCAACATTGACGTGAGTTTATTTCACTGCGATACATACATACATACGTACATACTATGTACATCTGTCACTCTAATTTAAGCTTTTTTGTTATCAGCGTGATGATAAAAATGGTGGAATTTTTAATTTTTATTGCAAACCTTTTTTTTTGTTCTTTTTTATGCCTTCTTGATTTTGTTGAAAAATTTAATTATAGGTGAAAGTGGTTCCGGTAAAACTGAAGCCTCTAAGAAAGTTTTACAATACATTGCCGCTTGTTCTGGTCATGAGGCTACCGTAGAAGGTGTTAAGGATCGTCTACTCAAAAGTAATCCCGTGTTGGAAGCCTTTGGTAACGCTAAAACCAATCGCAATGATAACTCATCACGTTTCGGCAAATACATGGACATTAAGTTTAACTTTACTGGTGTTCCAATTGGTGGTAACATTTTGAACTATTTGCTGGAGAAATCACGTGTTGTACATCAGAATGCTGGTGAAAGAAGTTTTCATATTTTCTATCAACTTTTGGCCGGTGCTAGTGATGAGCTTCTAAGCGAGCTGCGACTTAAACGCTCCTTGGAGAGTTTCTATTATCTAAGCGACGGTGTAAGTATGACTACAAATTTTTGGCCATAATCTGACTTACGATTTGGTATTCGTATTGTTGGATGCGGGTGTGACTAAGTTAATTTCGTTTGAAAAGACCCAAGCGCATTTTTTAAAAGAATCCCCTTTTCTACATAATGGAGAATATTTTGAAAAACTAAGTTATCGATTTCATGAATAAGACAGCAGCATAAGATTCTCAAAAATATCCTCTTTAATGTATAAAAACATATCAGCCATTTTTCTTGACATTTGAGTATCCTCTTTTCGAAAAACCTTTGATACCAGCGCTGTAGAAATAAAAAAAAAATTCGGTGTCAATTGTTTTATAAATTGTGCCAAGCGTTGCCAAGGTAAAATCAAAATCATTTCTTTTGGAAATCTCTGAAAAATGTAATCTCCTCCACTTAATTTTAAACTTGACCTTAGATTCGGTACTCTACTTGTTAAAATGAACTAATTTTAACTCAAAATCTTTCAATGTTAGTATTTGCAACGATTTCTTAGATATTCAGAAATAAATTGGAGAGTAGAACAATACTCTTTCCCAGATTCTGGGAATTCATTTTAGAAGTTTAGTTAAAGTTTCATCCGCAAAATCAAACCGGTTTATAACTTCAGAACAAAGTTCTTATCAGCATCTAAAAATGCTGCCTTAAGCCCAACTTAAATATCTTTGTCGTCAGTAAATATATTGGCTTTTTTGATTTCAATATTTTTTAAATTATTTTCGTCAGTAATTCGAAAAAAAATGGCTGCCATTATTAAAGAAATTTCGACCTAAAGTCCTTCCTGACTTAGTGAACTGATAAGCAAAAAATATCCTCGTATTTATATAATTTTTATTTCCCAAATGTTTTAGGAACGTGGCTCAGTTGCCAGCATTAATGACGCCGATAACTTTAAGGTAATTCAACAGGCAATGAGTGTCATCGACTTCTCGGAGGATGAACAAAAACAAATTTTTAGTATAATTGCCAGTGTTTTGCACATGGGCAATGTTGGCTTCACAGAAGAGGAGGGCCTTGCCAAAATCACTCACATTGAATCTGTGCATACCATAGCTAAAGTGAGTATTGCAGCTCAACATCTTGAGGCGATATATTAATTAATTTTCTATGACTTACAGCTTTTGGGTGTCGATGCCGAAGAACTTTCTGCCGCTCTAACACATCGTACAATTGATGCCCAAGGTGATGTGGTCACATCACCATTAAGCCGTGAAATGTCTATCTGTGCACGTGATGCACTGGCTAAGGCTGTCTATGATCGCCTGTTCTCGTGGCTTGTTGCACGATTGAATGTTTCGCTACAAGCTAAGGACTTGCATGGTGCACGAAATAATGTTATGGGCATTCTGGATATCTACGGCTTTGAAATCTTCAAGAAGAATAATTTTGAACAGTTTTGCATCAATTTTTGCAATGAGAAGCTGCAACAGTTGTTTATTGAGTTGACACTTAAATCAGAGCAAGATGAATACCATCGTGAAGGTATCGAATGGATACCTGTCGAGTATTTTGACAACAAAGTTATTTGCAATTTGATAGAGGAGAAACATAGGGGGATTATCTCGATTTTAGATGAAGAGTGCTTACGTCCCGGAGATCCCACCGATAGAACATTCTTAGTGAAACTGACAGACCGACTGTCTGAGCATCCACATTACATTTGTCATGAGAAAGCGCCAACTCATGTGCAAAAAATTATGGGTCGCGATGAGTTCCGACTGGTACATTATGCCGGTGATGTGACCTATACTGTGAACGGTTTCTTGGATAAAAATAACGACTTGTTATTCAGAGATCTGAAAGAGACCATGAGTAAAGCTGACAATAGCATCGTACGAGCTTGCTTCCCAGAGAATGAGTACAAGATTAAGAAGCGGCCAGAGACTGCGGCGGCGCAATTTAAGACATCTTTGAACAATTTGATGGACATACTTATGTGCAAAGAACCATCGTACATAAGATGTATAAAACCTAATGATTTACAGAAAGATGGCGTTTTTGATGATGAACTGGTGCTGCATCAAGTCAAGTACTTGGGTCTAATGGAGAACTTGCGTGTACGTAGGGCAGGCTTCGCTTACAGAAGGTAAGTGTTCTTTATTGTCAATGTACCTCGATGTGGCTGGTATCTCTTCACAAAAATCAATAAATATTTTCTGAAGTTTCAACCTTCAAAGGACCATATAATTTAGTTCTTTTATAATTCAGCAAAATAAGTGACCATTCGACCTATTTTGTTCCCGAATTTAATAATTTCAATTTTTGTCTACTTTCTTAAACACACGTTATAACCTTTTTAATTTTTAGAACTTACGAAATGTTTTTGAATCGCTATAAGTGCCTCAGCAAAGCAACTTGGCCCCACTTCAAAGGTTCCGCTAAGGAAGGTGTTACAATTTTGGTCAAAGAACTTAACTATGGTCCTGAGGATTATCGCATTGGTGAAACAAAACTTTTTATTCGTTTTCCAAAAACACTCTTCGACACAGAAGACGCTTTCCAGGATAAGAAACATGACATTGCCGCTATTATTCAATCGCGTTGGAAGGGACGTCAACAACGCAGAAAATATTTGAAATTACGCGAACAAGTTATCGGACTGCAGTCCTATTGCCGTCGTTATCTGGCACAACATGCAGCAAAGAAACGCCGTGAAGCAGCTGATGCGATTCGTGCCTTTATCAAAGGTTTCATTACGCGCAACGATCCTCCAAATGGCTACAATGAAGCATTCATTGCAAATACAAAGCGTATATGGCTAATTCGTCTTTCAAAACAACTGCCAACGAAAGTTCTAGACAAAAGTTGGCCACCAGCACCTGGACACTGCCAAGAAGCCTCTACTTATCTACACAGATTACATAGGCTGCATTTGGCACGAATTTATCGTCATAAGCTGAGTGCCGAGCAGAAGCGTCAATTCGAGCTGAAAGTTTTGGCCGAAAAAGTCTTTAAAGGTATCAAACTTTTCCCTAAAACGCTTAACCTTTTATCAGTGCTTAAAACATTAAATATCATCTATATTATTCGCTTTTAGATAAGAAAAATAACTACCCTGCCAGCATTGCAGCGTGGTTCCACAACGATCGCATTTCCAAAGAGCACTCAACACAAGTTAACAGCTTCATTTCAGCCAACTTTGGTAATGATTTACTTAAGTATGGATCGACTTGCACTAAATACGATCGCCATGGTTACAAGCCACGTGATCGCTTTATTCTGTTGAGCAATACTGCTCTTTATGTGTTAGATGGCAAGACTTATAAACAGAAACATCGCCTCCCTCTGGACAAGATCGATTTTGTACTCACTAACCACAACGATAACTTGTTAGTTATACGCATTCCATTAGACTTAAAGAAAGACAAAGGCGATTTGATTTTGGAAGTTCCGAATATTATTGAATTTTGCACGTACATAATTGACACCGTTGGAACTGCCAACATCGTTGGATTCGTCGACAGAGATTCGTAAGTATTTTATTCTACATAATATTTATAATAATACATAATGCATATTTGTGAACTACGATAAGGGACCTATAGTTTGAAAAATCGATTTTCACTTTCTTGGCGATTATGATAGAAAAAAGTAAGACCCCACTTCAGAAGTTTCAAAAATAGTACGCAACGTACCAGAAATGCTGCATTTGAAATATTCCAAAGTCACAGAAATCTTTCTTCGGAAGTGTTTTAGAAATATTTCAGATTCAACGTTTACAAATTAAATCTTTGTATCACGTACAATCTTTCACATATAATGATTCTGAAGTGTTTCTGAAAGGTTATGGACATAATTTTTACTGAATTTTTGTTATCAGCATTGTTTATATACGACATAAAATGTATATATGATTAGTGAAAATCTGTGAGAGCTATTACCAGACTTGTTCTCAGTTTGAAGCAGTGTTAAGTATAGTTTTTGTGTAATATTGTAAATTGAGCACTTTTCTTTTAAAAGTGGAATAAGACACTCCTCGCTGAGAAGAAAAAATCAAGAACTCCCAAGTCAATTGTAAAAAAATTATGTCATTTTTTGTTTTCATCGAAGAGTCACTTCTTCCACTTTCAAAATAAAGGGCTATATTATAAATTAAGAAACGTCACAAGAAATAACTGCATATTAAATATTAACATAAGCTATGACGCGGGTAAATTGAAACATTAATTCAAGTCCCCATGACGTAATAAATTAACAGCGAAAGTGACGCGGATAAAAAAAAAACAAAAAATTTCAGAGTTCGATGACGTAATTAAATATATTGTTTTTTACCACCAGTCTTACAAGATTTCTATGACATTTCAAAAGAAATCAAGAGATGGACGATTTCTGAAACGTAACTGATATTACGTAAAACTTTTTGTGAAAGATTTCTGATAGGTTTGCGAAGCGTTACATACCGATTGGGAGCCTTGTTTTGATAAAATAAAGCACATATATCTAGTTTTATTATGCCAGTATAAACGCTAACACTATAGCTTCTTCATGAATGACAAAATTAGCTATTTAGGGAAATTCACTCTATTAAACTATTAAAGCCAAGCGAATTGAAGAAGAAACAGTGGATGAAAAATTATTGTCATGGCAACTTACTAGAGCACCACTATTGACTGGTTTACTTTAACAGCTGTTTTCGGACGATAGGTCTCTTTTCGTAGACTAGGACACATATATATATTGCATATATATTATAGTGTCCATTAGTTACAAATTTGAAAATTTTTGGAAAGATCAGACATATTTCGGTTGTAAAAATTAATCTTTTGACGGAATCCCTAGCATTTAACATTACTAAATGTTCGACTAAATTCGTTCGACTCTTCTTAAAACTTTCTTAAAACTTAATTTTAAAAGTAACGCTGTTATACATATATTGTTAATTTTCCAAGTTTCATTGTTCGGGAAGCTTGATATATTTTTGTTTTTGTTAAAATAAAAACAAAAATGGTGGTGGTATTTTAATTTTTTATTTCAATTTTTACTTTACTGCAAAACTGTTATAAAAAAAATATTGTCAAGCTATTTCCTTTGCAATTTTATATGGTTTAGGAAAAATTAAATACACTGAAAAATAAGTTCTTGTAAAAAAATTGTTTAAGGACTTTTTTATTTAGTGTACTTAAGTTCATATTAAAAGGTTATAAAATAATAAAAAAAAAACATTTTTTCTGTAAGTCTACTAGATTTCGAAGTGAAAATAAATAAAATGGAAAAGTTAAATGTTGGGTGACAAAAAATTAAAATTATGATCGTTAAAAACTTAGTTTTTTTGTCAAAAACTTTAATACATCGAGCTGCTTGCTTAAAAAACTTGGGAAACTTGCGAACACCTTAATATAAACATGTATCTACGAATAATATTTAAACAAACATTATTTTCTGATTTGCAGCTTGGAGCATAATGTCGTTAAAGGAAAACCTGGTGTCATTGATATTCAGACTGGTGCAGAGCCTGGTATTGGGCGTGATAAGAGTGGCCATCTTGTTGTTGTCAGTATTTCTTGTTGTTGACTTTTTATTAGTTAAACATAAAACATAATTTAATTTCTATTTTCAGATTGCTGGACAATAAAAAACAAACAGTTGAGTGTTCATAAAATTATTTATAAGAAACTTATGGCTTTAAATACGATTGTAAAATGTTTTTCGTTTTATTTGTAATTATTTCATGTGAAGATGTTGTATTTTGCTAAATTTTATTACCGTGAATTATGATAAATATTGAAAGTATTAAATGTTTTATCAAAAAAATGTGAAATTTTTTTTTTTTGCATCACTTTTCCTCCTTCCAAACCATAAAATATTTGTGCTGATTCTTCAGGGGAAACTTTGTTAATTATGAAGTCACCTCCAACTGATGTACATACTATAAAAGACAAATATCTTGCTGCACAAAATTTTATGATGATAAATCGAAATAGAAAAACAAAACTTATTTTTCAAAACCATATTATGATTTTTCTGAATTTCGAACAGCACTATTTAAAATGTAGGTACAACTGTCCAAATTTAATAGAAAAAAATATAAATTTCTATATTTTATGTTAAAAATGAATGAGTAGTTGAATTATTGTAATAAATGGTTTATGTTGCACAGTGCACAGAAATATACACAGAGGCGGCCTTAGCCATTGCGAGGCTCCGGGCGGGTATATCTTTGCGAGGCCTTTGCCTTTGTGGAATTAGTTTTAATGATGTTAGAAATGGAAAACTATTAATAAATAAATTTAGAGTTTTAAAATTGCTTACTGGAAATTAACAGCAGTGTCATAGTACTGCGCAGATATATTTTAATAGTTTTTACCTTCAAAAAAATTCTTTCAGCAAAATGGTGTCCAAAAGTTTCTTGATCATCACTGTTACATAAAGACCCACGTAGATTTTCTTGTACCTGCTTTCTTCAGACGGCCAGTTTTATTTTTTAACCACCAAACTCATTACGCGAATCTTTTTCACTCATAAAAGTTTTTAATAAAATTACAACCAGTTTTTCACTAATTCACTCTTTATTATAAAAATTAAGTATGTTACGTTATTTACGTAAGGTCTTACATAATTTATTGAAAGATAAATATTATCGAACGTAACGCACACTACTGCTCTAACATAAAAGCATCAGCCGATTACAGTTGACACTGATAGCCTGTCAATGACGGCGAAATGAAACACTTTAAGTCCCCGAACATAAATCATAAACACCACGGTAGTTATCGTAAGGCGTAAGGCGCGAAATTCAAACAAACATTATTACTATTAGTACCTAATATATTTCTACGCGCAAGGTCTCTGCAGGAGCAAGCCCCATTAAAATCGATTTCATGCAATGCGAGATTTGCGTAGTAAAATTTAGAGCTTCACCAAGTCCCTGCAATAGCTTTAACAAACTTTAAACCTAACCCAATCTTTATCCCAGCCTCCAACAGGACAAGATGTATTGATTTGTGCATGTTTTGTGGGAAACGAATAAGGAGGACCGTTGTTTTGTTTTTTCGTCCTTAATATGTATTTTATACAAAAAACTCTGTTTTTTATTTTGATCATGAAATTACTTTATGTTTAGTTAGAAGGGCCATTTCAAGTTTTGAGCCCGGGGCCCGCAATGTCTTAATCCATCAAAATCAAATTAAATCAGTGTCAAGCATTCGGCCACCCGCGAAACAATGCGGCAGAGCACAAGCAGAGGCTGCATGTATGCATTATTGATATCAAAGGAATCTTTGGCTGCTGCGTACAGGCGCACAACCTCTGTTCGAGTGTTGCTGAAGTCTTTCGCGGCAGTTTTAACTTATATATCTTCATCTTAGGGACTTTAAATATCATAAAAAATAATGTTATGCATTATAAGCTTCTAAAATTCTATCCTTATTTCTCCTGGTGTAGTTCACGCACACATTGATATCTATCCGTAAAGACTTAACCAAAATAGACGTGACGAAACGTTTTGACATTTAACCCAAAATGTTACGTTAGGCAACGAATCGAAACAGCTATTATGACGAGTAGTGACGGTTTCAAGTTCGGTTCTTACGGAACAACACGTCTCGTCAAAATGTTTCGTTCACTTTCGATCAATTACGTTTGTTTATTTTGGTTATACTCGAACTTACTCGTTGCGTCTCGTCACGTCTATTTTGGTTTAGGCATAACATGCATCTGCGTAGGTTTGCCTGATGCATTGACATTTAGTTCGTTTCAGAATAGTTGTGGAATGAAATTCGCCTCATAGACACCTGCTTTTCATCTTATTCGCTAGTGCTTGTGTAAACGGCCAAGTATAATTTGACATTTGCTTTTACCAGTATTTTTGAGAATTTTCTGCTCAAAAAGAAAAAAACATGACATTAGACCTCTTCCCTTTTCCTCTCTAAATATCGTTTTTCCTTCTCTAACTGCACAATTCACATCTTACCATCAGAAGTTTTTACATAATATTCTCCTTGACGAAACAGCCGAAAAATTCAGTGTAAACTGCATTTAATTCACTTATTCCGTAGTGTAATTAATTTTTTTTGTGCGTTTAACCGGCAGGATTTTCATCATGTCACTGACACAAGTTGCACGTAACTGCAGCCGTTTTGCTGCTGCGGCCGTTGCATTCCAAAGGATTGCAATCTCTACTGCCCAACCACAAATGAGGCTTTTACATAGAATTACGGCTCCAGCACTTTGCAATGGACTTCAGCAAGTAAGTTCGATGCAGTATCACAAAAGTATATGACTAGTCCAAAAGACATTGATTGATCTACTTTGGTAGTCGGGGACCATCATGTTCGTTGCGCGTTAACCTCACTTTAAGTGATAATCGATTTGAGCGAGCGGGTAAATCAAGGTTCACCTATAAGTTCGTTAAATTTAATACAATATCGTGTTCACTGCGTTTTTGGTGAAAATTCATTTTTCAAACGGCTTTCAATGGAAATGATTTGTATATGGATACATAGTATCGTGGCTGCCGATTTATGTAACCTGCCGGGTAATTAAAATAAAAATAATATGGAGACTTATATTGCAATTAAAAATTTATTTTTATTGTGATATTTTAAGGCTCTATCTGAATATATACTTTAACAAAAAACTCGACGTTGGTATACTATTATCTAAAGGATCAGATGTAACATGAATCCCTGGGTTGATTTCATCAAAATGAGTGTCATTGATCAGTAATCCGACTAGATAAAACTTTGTCCTATCGACTAATTATAATCAACTCAGTTCGTTATAAAATGTGTAGTGAATAGAGGACCGGTTAATGTGACCCATTTTATAAGTCAAATGATTAATTCAATTTAGCATTACAATATTTTTTTTAAAAACTTTTATATACTTAAAAACTTGTATATTAAATTTATAATACGTTAGCTCTATTCCCGTTCGGAAAATTGTTAGCAAAAAATAATCGAACAGATTTTACTTTAGCTCGCATTCACCAATTTGTTTTAGATAAATAGTCCTATTTGATTAAATAAAAATTATGTAACACAAAAGTATCGCTCGGATCTGGTTTCGACTTTTCTAGAAATCGTAAGTCGGGAAAATCTACATTGTTTTCCAAAATATGGGAGTCGTAGGAAAGGTATTTAGTAAACTACAATATTGGTGCATTTTAAGAATTCAACAACGAAAATTTAATATCGGAATAGGTCGAAAAAAGTTTACTTCATTATTAATTCAACTCATAATATTGATATTACGACTTTTCTGATATTTTGACCGATCGAAAAACCGTTATTTTGCTATCAAAAATATCCTTTATCGATGTACAGTTTTATTAACATATCAAGAAAGCTCAATTCATTCCCTGTAAAATTATGTAACACTTGCACAAAGTTAGGGTATGCGGGCGGCCTTAGGCCGCGACTCAGAGTTTACGTCTCCTTCGACCACGGTTCAGTCTAAGTATATCCAACACCGTCTTCGCTAGCTACGGTAATTCTACGTAAATAGATCAAACTTCGCCGGTGAACTATTGAGCTATTTTTTTCTTTCCGGTAAAATATAGAAAATTTCAATTAAAGAAAATTAATTCAGCATTCTTAACATGATAATAAAATTATATACAGTAGACGCCCAACGTAACGTGTGTATAACGATTCAAAGGATTTTCATTTTAACGAACAGTATTTTTGAATTGCATTTTTTTCATTGATGTCTCTAAATTACGAACGCGAAAAATTTTCACTATTCTAAATAACAAACGCTGTTTAATTCAACAAGTTTTTTCTTTGTTCTAGGAATAACTTTTTTTAACGTTAATCCTTCGACTCCTTTTTTGGCGTCGTTTTTGTATACTTTGTCAGTATAATTGTTGTGCAGAAATCATGCCGCTTCAACACAAGCGCCTTACGTTAAAAGATAAAGTTCAAATAATTGGAGATAATTTATATAATGTAAAAAAAATCCCTTCAATATAACCACTGACCCGTGCAATAATTAGTTTGTTATATTGGACGTCTACTCTATATAGAAAATTATTATATATGGAACAAAAACGGTTTTTTGAAAAATAAAGATCAAAATATCAGAGAAGTAGTACTATCTCGATAATTATGAGTCAGATTTCAAAAATGTGTACACCAATATTGTAGATTATTATAATTATTACCTTTCATATAACCTCCATATTTTGGTAATCAATACTTCTCGACTTAAAGCTATATGCGCAAATTCCGATAGCTGTTTCTCCGAAACCAGATCCGAGCGACACTTTTTGATTACATATTTAATCTGGGAATTAAGAAGCAGGTAAGAAAAGTTTAGTTTAATAATCATTTTCGATTGTGAGGTAAAATACATTTAAACCAAAATAACACCAAATATATACATTCTGTAAATTTTTCGTTCGGCTGAAAGGTTAAACCCTCTCGCTATTTTTTGTATCCATTGACGGAAAGGAACAGATCTGATCTAGCGTAGGAATCTTTAGATAGTTCTGAGAGTGTCTTTATACCCCAGAGAATTGTAGAATGAAAGCCAGAAAGACTGACACAAGTTTTTCTCTAAACTAAATGTAACGTAAGCCGTGTTCCCGTACTTGTGTTGTTAAATTTTTGGTTAAATCATTAGTCAAATAATTTAAAAATTAATAGCTTACCCACAATATCACCAGAAAACCGTAAGCGAAAAAACTCTCAACGGTAAAATCAGTTCGAGTAAACAGAATTTTGTGTTTAAGAAAAAGTTATTTTTGTATTGAAATATTTTTAATTGTGGCATTTATATTAGAATTACTTTTCATAGAATTAAAATCGACACTTCAAACTAAAATTAATAAATTGGCACAGGCTGATTAGAAATGCAACTCTAATTCGTCGACCGCAACGGTAAAATAAAATAAAGTTTTTCAATCGTCCGTTATAATTTTGACATCTGCTAACCGCTGGCGGTTTTACGCCGTTCGCCGGTATTCTGATAAATGGGAACTGCTCTCAGGGAGAGACTTAACTATAAAAAATACGAGAACAAGAATTAGTTAAGAGTTTAGTTAACAGAGTTAACTGTCTAACAGTGGATTGCTATTCCTTATGTAATATTTTGGAATTTTTTCCGATATTTAAACTGACAAGAAACTTTTGCAAATCAATTTTATAGCTCACTAAATAACATATGCATTGATATCATATATATATTTTTTAAATCGTTTCAAGAATTCCTTATTGTGATTCTTTTTCTTTCCAATCTTCTCTTTGTTTGCAAATTTATAGTTTGTTCAATTACCTATCAACTGATTGCTTTATTTAATGTAAGAATTCCCAAATAATTGCGATATTTATTTTTTCTTATATCTGCTTTATTTTGATTTTTTATTGTTACTTTTGCTTTTTTTATTGTTACTTTTGCTTTTTTTATACTTGCAAATTTTTAACTAAAGAAATTTTTTTGGTATAACTTGTTAATTGCTTTTATAGGGATAGTTATAAATTGTTTATTTCTTCTACTTCTGCGTTCTTATTCGAGTGAGTTTTGTGGTACGGGTACAAGATTTAGCCACCTTTATGTAGCAAACGAGGTATATCTAGTTAAGTATGGGAACCAATTATTTTTAAACTTGAGGCAAAAGGTGTTCAAGCTGACAATATAAAAAGTTTATTGAAAAATAATCCACTTCGAATAAATTATGTTCTCGTGTTGTTTTATAAATTTCTTTTACTCACTTCGAAAACAGCGCACATTGGCTCGTTTTCACTATTTTCGCTAAAAAATCGTAACTGAACAACTAAAGAGATCTGATTAATTTGTTTTGCAACTAATAAAAAATTTCCGTAGTTGATATAGTTTTGCTTGGATAGTTCTACACAGGGTGCAACAAAATGTGTTGTCGAAGTATTGCTTTCTGCAAGGAAAACAAATTATCATATTTAATATATGTACATAAGTACAATAAACTGCCCGTTATTTGTCAAGTTTCTTTGATCGAAGAGATAAATGATTTTTTATGGTTTTCCTCAATGAATCCTTGAAAGGAGGCCTTCAAATCGAAATTCCCAAAGTAACTTTGGAAAACATGAATTTTTAATTTTTTGATATTTTCTAAAGTTATCTCGCGAATAACGATTTGAAAGCAAGATAAATTCTTAGGATTCATTGAGGATCTTTTGTTTTAAAAAATGTTCAAAAAAGTTAACAAACAAACAAAGTGTGCAGATATTAAAAAAGTTACAAATTTTTGAAATGTGCCTTGTTTTATAGAATAGTTTTATCATATTTTGTAGCTACATGATTTAGGAACAAATGAAAATTTCAGCATTAATGGGTCTAAAAAGTCGAAAAACTTTTACTTCTCATTATTTTTTAGTTCCCAGAGACAAGATATGTTTGTGTATGTAAAATTTTTAACTGTCAAAGTATTTTTATACTCTTTTACTCTAACCAGCCTTAGTTATAGTGCAGTGATTTAGTTTTGTATTTTTCGTTGTGAATATTTTGTGTAAACTTTATTTATTAAAACCCTTTATTTTTATCAAAATGTAATTCAAATTTTTTATCGTCAAATAAATACCCCTGAGGAAGCCGAAAATCCATTGCCGAAACGTTGGGTAAAAGGATGAAATAGAATTTGTTTTATTTGCATCAAAAATATATTGACCTAAAAGCCCAAAATCTACAAATTCATACTATACAAATATATTGGTCATACAAATACTAATTTGCATACTCATTTTTTTTATACCATCAAAGAACTTCTATAAACAATTTACTCAATGCTTTTTTGCAACTTTGAATGCCTTTTGAAATAAAATACAAAATCTAAATACAATACATAATTTCTTTATATGTATATAAGTTTTTTTTTTTGTCATTATCTAATACGTTTATTAACATAGAAACTACAGAGCAAAAACTTTGAGGTTCGAAATTACTCTTCTGGAAAGCGAACCCTTGAAGACATACGTGATCGTGTCTTGAAAGTTGTGTCTAGTTATGATAAAGTTACTGCCGATAAGGTAAAATCGTTATATTTTCAAACAATACTAATTTGTTTTTGTACTTTGTTTCGTTTACGGTTCGTTAGGATAGATGTTTTTGGCAGTCGCAATCCTTTCGCAAATATTCTGGCAAGCCTCCACTGTCATTGAAGTTAATTAACGAAAGAGTTTTACTTGTGCTTAAACTTTACGACAAAATTGATCCAAGCAAGGTAAAGAACAATCAGTTTTTTATATAAAATATGTAATTGCAAGTATATTGCAAGTGCCAGATATAAATAAACTAATGAACCAAAATTATACGAAACAGAAGTATATCACTCTAATGATAAATATATTTACAGCTGAATGAAAACTCACATTTTATTAATGATCTTGGACTTGATTCTTTGGATCATGTTGAAGTTATCATGGCTATGGAGGATGAATTTGGTTTTGAAATTCCTGACTCAGATGCCGAAAAGTTGCTTAAACCTGCCGACATCATCAAATACGTCGCCGATAAGGAGGATGTCTATGAATAAATAATTAAATATACTAATTAGAAGTCAAATGTAATATGAACATATAAGAAGTTTTATTTACTTGTAATGTTAAACCAAAAAATGAAAGATTAAATCAAATACCAATTTAAAATTAATCACTCAATGCATTTTGTCCGTGAGAACCTTAGTTTTGTTTTAAACCTCCAGTGGATATGTTAAATTGAAATTTGAAATTTTATTCCAAATTTTTCTTATTTCGAAGTCATCGAACCCAACCCCTCGTATTTCATTAAATCCGGACTTTTTAAAAAAAACTTCTCTTTAAATGTAGCTTTTTTTAAGTACCAAAGATAAAGCTTAAAAACTTTTCTAATCCCGTACTTGTTTCGAAGCACTTTTCGAAAATAAAAAAAGTATGTTGACATAAAATTTTTTTTAAATAGAAACATGCTGACCGCATGGGTTCAATATAAACCCCAAAAAATTTTTTTAATTATTTGGGGCTAAATAGTTATGAATTCGCCCTATGCTCCGATTAGGAGCGACTATAGTTTATTAACATCGCTAATACTTAAATATTCAAGGAATAAAAAAATAGTTATGAAATCAAAGATTAAAAAAATAATTATTTATTGAACTATTTCATAATAATTCAAACAATATCTTTTAATAAAAAACACTTGAAATCTACTTTTTCCAAAAGTTTCTGACCCCGTGCCACCACTTAAGGGTTAAGAGGGTTAGGTGACACCCGTGATGGGAAAGTTGAATAATTTTCGTAGTTTTCTTTTTTCTCTTGTGTTCAATAACTTAATGTAAAATCAAAATTCAAACAACAACCTCTTTATTCCTATTGTATTCAAATCGATGATTCCAGTCGCGGATTTCGAGTTCATTCATGTAAAGGGATGAAGTTCGAAGAAGTGAATAAACTGGGAAATGGAATATTCTATAAATTTTTTTTTCGTAACAGAACATGTAAAATTACTGTAGGAGCTTACCCCCGTTGGTTCCTTCTTAGAATCGCCACTGCTCTATTACACGAAAACCTGCAAAATGAAGTATGTACTTTTTCATTCCCATTCAATTTGCAGGGAGAAAAAATGTTATTTATCATATGTAGTTTCAATTAGATTTTCCTATCGTTTCCTCTATCACAAAATGTTAAAATATGTAAGTTACTTGCACTAACGTGGATCCCAGTTGGGACTTTAGGAACGTCGGTAAAGGTATTTTTAGCTTCTTTCTGTAGCAAAAATATAACTTGATATGCTAATATAAATATCGAAAACTTCATTTTAATAATATATGCCTTGTTAATCATTAGAGAGTGACAGGCTCTGAGTAGAGCTTATAACGTTTTCTGCTTTCAAATTTAGCTTATTTTGCAGTTTTTGAATATGTTTGTATTCTAAAAAATCAAAAATGGTACATTAAATTGATTTGGCTTAAAATTGTGTCCAAAACGTCTATTATAATATGTCATTATTTGTAATAACGAGTTAGACTATGAGTTATTGCCAAAATGTGACTTAAACGTGAGAAAAACATCGCGAAAAACTGATGAGAAAAAAATAACTTTATGTAATGGCAAAAAGACGACACTACAATGTTGAAAATAGAGGTCATATATGTAAATTTATGCATGTATGTACATATGTTTGCCGATAAATGGATGTTATTGAGAATTTGAAAGATAAGTCGTTCTTTAATTGGGGCAAGTATTAAAAACCTATAGAGAAAGTTTTCTACAAAGTTCGTAAAGACTGAATTAATGAAAATCAATACGATAGTGAATTGCCATTACACTTCAACTGATGCAAACAAAATAGATTTGGCTCCAGTCATAATGAAGATTTCAGTCAGGGCAAACTATATCTCAGAGACTTTCCAATATCTTAGAAATTCATACGTGGATACATCGGCCTCCTACTAAAAATTAATAGCACTGGTTTGGAATCTACGTCCTAAAATGCAGAAAAAAAATTGTATGAGAAACCAGATCTCGAGATGAGGCCGAAATTTGTAAACTAGTGTAGGGAACGGGGACGGATCTTTCGGTCAAATGACTTTTTCATATTGGAAAGTTTCAAAAAGCTGTGTTGCATTTGTGTAATAGATAATAATATATTCCAAATATTTTTGTCTGTGCAATCGTACCTATAATTCTTTCTACAAAAAAGAAAAACGGTAGAGAGTTTGGGAAAAATACTAAAAGACAAGGTGCTATTCAAACAAGTATGACACATTGTATTAAAGCTGTTATAAGCACTGGGTGGTCAACTTTAGTAATATAGTATATAAGTAATATTTTTTTAATTTTCTATGTGGTACCACCAGAATTAAGAGATTTAAAGGTATTTAAGGTAGTAAGCGGGTATCTTAATTTAATATCTACATATTAATACGTGAATATCAAAGTTTTTCAAGAGCTAATTATAAAATTTTATTTGTATATTCGTACTCAGTGAACTAAATTAGAATAACAATAGCATTTTTTTAGAAGCACACAAAAAGTTAGATATTGTAAACCAGTGTGATTTGAAATAGTAAGAATTGTTCTCGGCGAGAAATCCAACTACAAAAAGTATGAGAACAAGAATTGGTTAAAAGTTTGGTTAACCAAGTGTCAATTTGTATGGTATAAAAACATATAAAATTTTCATATTTGGAACTTATTCCTTTTTTATGTAAATGTATTTTACAATTAGTAAATTTTCTTTTCTATGACAATCATATCTTGCAAATCTTTTTGAGGGTTCCTAACTTATGATTTTTTAAATGTTAATATACCAAACTTCCAATGGCTATATCTCTGAAACTACGTACGCCACCCATTATTTACACATTCACCCCTACTAAGGCTCACCTAACGATTATTTGCAACCGCGGAAATCATCTGCCAAGAGTATATTAAGACATATTCGAACGCCAGACTTTTACGAGTATGTTTGTGTGTACTATTGTAGCCGTGCCATAATTGATTTTCTTATTTTACTGGTTATGGGAAATTGGGAAGTCTCTTAAATGTAACCCCGTCTATTAGTAATACTTTCCCCTTTGCACATTTTTTTATATGTTTAATTAAACTTTACATAATTTATAGCTGTCATCCAATTAAATAGTTACTTCTCAAATTTTATAATTGAAAAGTAGTTTTAAAATTGATGTCAATTAATTAGTTGGCCAAAAGTTGACCGACGTATCTATTTGAATATTAAGGGTAAGGCTCGGCTCACACGAACCGATTCAAGCATACGGTTTCGACAAGCTGTCAAATTCATCCTAACCCCGTTCGTTGGTATACAGCTACCATTATATACGGGGAAGAAATTTAAATTATCATAGATTTTAAATTTCTTACTAGTTAGTACTTGCTTACATGTTTGTAAAATATTCATTTGCAATGGATACGGATAAGCTAGTCGAGGAAATGTTAGAAAAATTAAGTAAGTCAAATAACACTGAAAACAGAACAAGTAAATGCTAACCATTTCTAAATTGTGTAAGTAGGTGGCAGTGAAGAAACAATGACAAAACAGATCGGTTCCATAGGCGATATAGTTGAAAAATCCAACAACATTTTGCTACAAATTGAGGCAACGCGTTGCTTAAAGCCACCGCCAAAAATGTCAAGTGATGCTACTGCTTTCACATATACCAAAGACAATATTCACGCACTGGCAACAATTGTAGAATCCTTTCAAACAGTTGGAGATAGCAAAACTCCATTGTTAAAAACAGATGATAACAAGCAACAAATAGTCAATAACTTTGAAATATTTCTGCAAAATACCAGCCAAAAAATGGAAATTCTTGGAGGAAGTGTACGGAAGTTGTTGGCCATCAACGATACTGTGTCACGAATGAAAACAAATCTCGAATGTAACGCGGATAGTGAAGGCGAATAAGAATGCAATTATATTTTTAAACTAATATATTTATAAAAATAAATTTGGATCATGGACATAGCCATTTCTATAATATTAAATTTCATTATAACAGCTAATGGAAATCAACGAATGTGACAGCACTTCCACTAGACCTTCTAACCGTTGATTGTTAAAGTTTGTTGTTGAATTACTTTGCATATTACTGAATATATCTTGGTTGTTTTGCAAATAACAAAGCCTTTTCATATCTGCCACAATAATTTCCATCTGCATTTCTTCTTCCCTGCTGAATGCTTGCTTTCCCATACACTGCGATGGCAATAGTTTCTCTAACTGCTGCGCAAAAATGTTTACTTGCTGCAACTTTGTAGCGTACTCTGCTGCGAAAGTCTCGCGCCTTTTCGAACGTTCCACTAATCTGTCTAAATTAAGTTTAAACTGCTCATACTTCTTGTAAGTATTCACTGCTGATTCTTGCTGCTCCAACTCTCCAAAATCAGTTGATACTGGTGCTGAACACGAATGATCCTCTACTTGCAACATTGTATTCTCCGTAACAGAGGCGGATGTGTAATTCCTCAATGTTGAATTCATTCGACTTAACTCTTTTGATATTACTTTTTTTGGTTTTATGTTCTCTGGGTAATACTCAAAAGTTTTGAAAATGGCAGCGAAATCTTCAATAGAACTTTCATGTTCCACCACTGGAAGTTGGCATGCCTTCTCAAGGGCTTTGGAATTAAAATTTTCATAGAATTCTTCTATTGATATAATTGAAGATCTAACGCTAACTTCCTTTATTTTTACAAAACTGTCCGCGAACTCTGTAGAAACAGAAGAAGCTAATTTACCAAAATCAATTTTTTGCATTGCTAAAAATCACCGATTTTATTTTGTATTTTTAAATAGTTTATTATACCGCGAATAAATGAAAGGTTCTTAGCGAAGGGCAATTTTACAAATTCCCAGTATTTGTTGTGCAATGTACACGACGATTGATAAATAGATGGCGAAAGGTAAGCGCGTACGTGACTACTAAGTACAATGCACAAAATTGCTGTTCTTACGTATCCGAATTCAAATGTATGCAATAGATAGGCTCCAATTAAACAAATTGGTTAGCTAACGCGCGTTGAAAAAACGCTCGTTTAAGCCGAGCCTTAGACTAAAGATAAGTTCACACGAGCGTTAAGGCTCCGGTATATCGAAAGCAGCGCATGCATCGCGCGTATTGGACGCTGCGCTTCTGAAGCTAACGCGTGTGGTGTTACATAGAATGACCTTTTTTTATTTTATCGGAAACTTCTTTCAATTTTCAAAAATATGTAGCAAAAGCAATATTTGCTTAAATTGAATTGAAACTTGCACTAATTTGTATCAAAATCTGTTTCAAGTTGTCAAATAACAAATAAACGCAACGTTAGTCGTTTTTGTGTACATATCATTGTCCATATAAAATCATGTTATCAATTCTTTTGTCAAAGCATGCATACGTTGCTTTCTATGGAGTCGAGCCTTTATTTCAATGGGCGTTTTTGACAACGCGAGGCTTAGAATATCTACAGCGTTGATAAAACCAACGTGCATTGGAAATACGCGCGTTGATTGTGTAGCTCATTGCATTTAGTTTTGTGATATGGTGAAACGCTCGTTTTGTGCTTCGCGCACTTAAGCATAACTCCAGCGTTAATCAAACCAATGTGTGTTGGTCGCAAATAATAATTAAGCATATAAAATGCTTTGGAAAGCCTAACAATACTAGGATAGTGAGATCTCCTTGATCACAGCTTGGACGTTCTCCTCCACAGTTTTAAGCATAGCTGTAGTACAGATATGATCTGATTTGCTTGTGTGTTGGACACTTAAAGCGCTCGAATGTTTCGAAGTGTATTGATTTTTTGACTTGTAATGTACCTAATCGCCATTTTGAAACAGAAATGTGAATAGTGGGAATTTTTGCTTCGCTATACCGACGACGGCATGGCATATCGAGAAAGATTTCTGACACTTCTACTTGTTCGGTCACCCTGCTCGAAAATTACTGTTTCGTAATAGGTAAGAGTGAAAAAATTTGCACCTGATTAATTTTGTAATAAAGAATTGCGAAAATTATAGAAAAAATAATTTATATTTCTTTTTAAGATACGGAATTAAAATCTACTTAAATCCAACCGAGCTTTTTTGGGAAAATTTTGGAAATATGTTCTCTGCCGTGCGATCGGCCGTAACCAGGTCGGACAAGAAAGTTATATCACTCCTTGGACAGGCCCAGCGCGAATATGCTAAGGCCGCAGCCAAAGCAGCAGCCGGAGGAAATGGAAGAATTGTTGCAGTCATTGGTGCCGTCGTGGACGTGCAATTCGATGATCAATTGCCACCAATTTTGAACGCACTGGAGGTAGACCAGCGTAAACCCCGTTTGGTGCTCGAAGTGGCCCAGCACTTGGGAGAGAATGTCGTGCGCACCATTGCCATGGACGGTACTGAAGGTTTGGTCCGTGGGCACAAAGTTATTGACACCGGTTTCCCAATCCGTATTCCCGTTGGTGCTGAGACCCTAGGTCGCATTATCAACGTCATCGGTGAACCAATCGATGAACGTGGTCCCATTGCAACTGACAAGACCGCTCCCATTCACGCTGAGGCACCCGAATTCGTAGAGATGAGTGTCGAACAAGAAATTTTGGTCACTGGCATCAAGGTCGTTGATCTGTTGGCCCCCTATGCCAAGGGTGGCAAAATTGGTCTCTTTGGTGGTGCTGGTGTCGGAAAAACCGTATTGATTATGGAGCTAATTAACAACGTAGCAAAGGCCCATGGTGGTTACTCTGTATTCGCCGGTGTCGGTGAACGTACCCGTGAGGGTAACGAT
This sequence comes from Meiosimyza decipiens, assembly GCA_963680825.1. Taxonomy (NCBI): domain Eukaryota; kingdom Metazoa; phylum Arthropoda; class Insecta; order Diptera; family Lauxaniidae; genus Meiosimyza; species Meiosimyza decipiens. The sequence goes on from OY804258.1 coordinate 54,421,735, forward strand.
TTGTACAATGAAATGATTGAAGGTGGTGTCATTTCGCTGAAGGACAAGACCTCCAAGGTCGCCCTTGTCTACGGTCAGATGAACGAACCCCCAGGCGCTCGTGCCCGTGTTGCCTTGACCGGTTTAACAGTTGCAGAATATTTCCGTGATATAGAAGGTCAAGATGTATTGCTCTTCATTGACAACATTTTCCGTTTCACACAGGCTGGTTCCGAGGTGTCTGCTTTGCTGGGTCGTATTCCATCTGCTGTCGGTTACCAACCAACTTTGGCCACTGACATGGGTTCTATGCAGGAACGTATTACCACCACCAAGAAAGGTTCCATCACTTCAGTACAGGCCATTTATGTGCCCGCTGATGATTTGACCGATCCTGCACCAGCCACAACATTCGCTCACTTGGACGCCACCACTGTGTTGTCACGTGCTATCGCTGAATTGGGTATCTATCCAGCTGTAGATCCACTTGATTCAACATCTCGTATCATGGACCCCAATATCATTGGACATGAACATTACAATATTGCTCGTGGTGTGCAGAAGATCTTGCAAGATTACAAATCACTCCAGGATATCATTGCTATCTTGGGTATGGATGAGTTGTCTGAAGAAGATAAATTGACCGTCGCACGCGCTCGTAAGATTCAACGTTTCCTCTCACAACCTTTCCAAGTCGCTGAAGTTTTCACTGGTCATGCTGGTAAATTGGTCCCCCTGGATCAGACCATTAAGGGATTCTCCCAAATTTTGGCTGGCGAATACGACCATTTGCCAGAAGTTGCGTTCTACATGGTTGGCCCAATTGAAGAAGTCGTTGAAAAGGCTGAACGCCTAGCTAAGGAAGCTGCTTAAGCTGCTGTTGTTGCTACCACCCCATAATATGACTACTTTAGCTGAAAATAAAAAAACATATTTGTGTCTGTCGTCGTTTTCCCTAATAGGCATTTAAGGAAAAAATCACAAAAACCGATGGAAATTTATTAAATTTGTAATCATAAAGTTAATTGAATTAAAATACGAAGTATGCCGAAAAGTTACAAAATAAAAGTAAATTAAACTGAAAAAAAAAAAACATTAAACAGAAGTGTTTTGTCTCGCTTGTTATGTAATAATGGTGGGATCAATATAAAATTGTAGAAGAATAAATGGAAAATACTGCCATATTACGTAAAATGTGAATTTCCAAAAAGTGAAAAATTTTTTTAAAATTGCAAATTATGTATTACGTAACCAGTACAAATTTCAAAGTGTTGCATAAAACGGGAACATAGCAAGCAACAACTTATATGTGCGCCAATATAACCTCAATTTTTAATATTTCACATACAACCGCCATCGCTTTGTTCTTGTAATTCTACTACACACTTTGATACCGTAGTAACCTATTAAACAAATATTTCTTTCTTTCTTCTGTAAAAATTATATGATAATTTTGATCAAGGCTTTGGTTTTATCATCAAATCATAGAGTTCTTGGATTAACTTTGATTCGTGTTAAATTTCTAAACTTTATCCGAAAGTCGTTTTTCGTTGTATATGAGTGGTTTAATAGCTGGAGTTGGCCTCAACCAGTTCTGTTTGTTGCAATGGTTCTCCCAAAAGTTATAAGGCAAAACGTCCTTATGAAAAGCTGTAGGAAAGATCTTAACTTAAAAAAGATTCCAAACTTTATGTACAGCAATTCATTGCTGCAGCCTTAGTTGGAATCATTAGGCTAGGTTTAAACTTGAAACTTTCGGTAATTGCTGTTTCATGTAGTGATATGTTAAGAATTTAATTTTTTTTTGTCTGCTTGATGTTTTGAAAATTTCTGTAAACAAACGTAAGATGGGATGGAAGTCATTGTCTTAACATTATTAATTTTAGTTTGTAATAAAATCCTCTGAAGAAGCCTAAGCCCCAAAAACTTTGCATTTATTTTACATGTATCATATTTTACCAAATACGCACGAAAGTTTAAAGATTTCAGTCCCAAGAACTAAAAATTTGTCATCAAATGAAAGAAGTTTACGTAATTGAGGAATGGTTGTATAAAGGTGACATGATATACATAAAACTTCACAGGAATTATTTTAGTTTTTCTCTTACATAAATTTGCTAGATGGAGCAGTCCGTGCATATTACATTACGTACACATTCGCGACACAAAACGCAAAGTGAGGAGAATGATACATGACATCTACTCATGTTTCCAATTGTTACATAATAGGAAGTAAAAGTGATATCGTACTGAGAATTTGAACAAGGACTTTGCTTCCTGCCACGGCTATCGTTCTACCTGATACCACACCTAAATCCTGTGCTTAAATTATTTGAACCAGATAGAATTAAACTTCGAGGCAATGCAATCTCTAAAATTCATTCCGCTGAAACATTACCTTCCATACATTTTAGAGAAGTTTTTTTGGCAAATTTAATAAAATATCCATATGCTAATGTTGACAAAAACTCGGAATACTTACGAATATTTTAAATTTGTTTTAATTTTTAAATAATTATATTTATGAAATGGAGTATTGTGCTTTTATTAAATTTGCTTTGCGACATTGCCCGACATTTATTTGTTCTAACTAATAAATACAATACACCTTAGAGACTTCTATGTTTCAAAAATTCATTTGTTGGAAAGATCAGCATTTCACAATGCAAAATTATGAGTCTTTCCAATCCAATTGTTTTCAATTTGAATAAATTGAATTTTAAGAAGGGTGGTCCATTGAAATCACTACTACTACTATCCTAAAACTCCATTAGGAGCGTAGAGCCGAACAACATTGCTATAACTATTTTTCTGGTTCGTTTTGTGATGTCATTGCGATACGATTGGTATATCGTTTTCTACTATTCGTCGCAATGCAGTTTTGGGTCTTCCTTTGCATCTGTCTCGAAAGCACTGATCGACAAGATTCTTTGGCATCTTACCTCACCATATGGCCTATTAATTACCAGCTCATTTAAAGTTTTCTTGCGTCAAATTTTAATATTTTTTGAGAATTACATTGTTTGCAGTCCATAAATTTTTAAAATATAAAAGTAATAAATTATAACAAAGTCTTTGGAAATTTAAAATCTAGCATGTTCACATATAATTAAATAAATATCAAATAATCTTTTAAATTTTCAACTGAAATTATCCGTACTCAGATTGTATTGTGAGTGCAAACTGTCCTTTTGGTATAGAAGTGCCATGATACCAAATACGTGTATCAACAAGAACTAAAAAAAGTACATAATATTATTGACGCCGAATATTCAGAAATGTACTGTACAAAATACATACCTGCATCACCGGGTTCAACATAAAATGAAAAGGAATGGCACACATGATCACATTCAGGAGTAGGCGCCAATATCCAACTTTTATTGCCTTGGAGTTGCGCTTGCCACATTAAACGAGGAATATAATCCAACTTTTGACGATAAATTTAAATTAAAAAAAAAATATTATGTGTATATTTGAATTCAGATTATCCTACATGCATGAAGGCGCCCTGTTCATATCCTAAGAATATGTAATCAGTATTTGGCATCTCAGCATCTGTGGGTAAGAAGTGTGGACGTGGATAAAGTTTTCGCAATTCTTCCAAAACAATTGGGTGACAGTTGCTCCAACCCACATACCAAGGTGGGTAACCATTTGTAAAACTTGCTCTTTCTGAAGACATGAGAAACACATCCTTGAGTGCTTTAAAGTCTGAACGAAATTGTAAAAATTGACAATCTTCATCCAGTGCGCCTGGAATGCGTTCGTACAAATTTTTTAAAAACGAGAAATTCAAAATTTTTGAAGCAGGCCAATGGGCGACTGCGTTTTTTATTATTATAGGCTGAGATGAGTACGCAAATGGTGCGAATTCTTCTCTTGTCAGATTTTTTAGTATCAATGGGCCATTGATACTTCTACATTTAAGGAGAAAGTTTTTAAATGTCTATGTCACATTACAAACCAACTACGTACCTGCAAAATCCACAGTCACTTATAGGTCTAGTGGCTTCCCAAACTAAATAGTTGTTTGGCAGGAAGCAACGTACGCCCAATAGAAATGTTATGGTTTCGTAGAAAATTGGTGTCCCAACCATAATGAAGACAACTATTCCTACAGCGTACCATAAATTGACCCGATTTGGTTGATGCTCCGTTTCACGGGATTTGCGGTAGGCTTCCTGCAGATCTGCAGTGTTGACCACTCCCGCTTGCAGTGCTCCATCGTGCAAACGGTCAAGCTTTCCTAAAAACTCTTCACCTAAACGGAGTCGTGCGCGACGCGCTGCACTATCGGCAGCTACAGGACGATTCCAGAATTGTATTAGCATTCAATAGATTATTTCTTCAGGTTACTAATTATCAAAACCGAAAATATACAAAACAGATAACAACCATCCTGACACAATAATAATAATAATAGTTGAATCATGACAGCCATGATTCAATTCATATAGTTGCAGCAAAGCTGGATGTGGTTTCTTTTTTTATACCAAAGTTGTCAAAATCATCATTTAAAACCAAAGTGCATATTCAACCCAGATAATGAGTTAAACAGAATACGGATGCACTGGAGCGGACGACTGGAAAACTGCCGACGGGTACCCGTTAACTTAAATTTTATTATATTTTTATCGTCGGCAGACCACGACCAATGTTGCATTTCGAATCAGCTTGCATCAATTTTTTAATTACGTTTGAAATCTCAATGTAAACAAAACGGAAGCTGGATTTTCCGCCGGCCGTCGTCCGACCCAATTTTACTCACTCGAACGATTTTCCAGTCGATAATCGTTGACGATTTCCCGCATCCGTATTCCTTTTAAACACATATATCTGACTGTTCAAGAACGTTCCTATTATGTTGATTTGAAAACTTGTGAGTCGGCGTTACAAGCCGACGCCGCGACTAATGCATTGGACAGTATACCAACGAGGTCAGGAAATCGGCAACCTGCTGCCAAAACAAAGCCCCGTGAGAAAATCGTTCGAGTAAACACAATTGCGTCAGACAACGATCGACGAAAAATTCAGTTGCCATATCGTTTTCATTGACATTTCAAAAGTAATCAAAAAAATTGACACAAGCCGATTTGAAATGCAGCACTGATCGTCGTCCGCCAACGATATGAATATTTATAATTAGATCTAAATCGAAGAGTATCCGCCGGCAGGTTACCAGTCGCACGCCGCAATTCTGTTCCATTTCATACGATCAAGTGCTATGATTTTCGACAGCGGATTATCGTAGTCGATTTCCCGACCCCATTCGTAGTCTGTTCAACGAATAAACAACATATATATGACGTTATTAAGTATTTTGTTGTTGTTTTTCTAGCCTTCTTTCTTTCAACATTACAACACACATAACTGAATGAAATTGAACAGAATTCAGGCGTACGACATAAATGCCGCTACCGCTCATGGTAGAATTAGATTTAATATGAGTTTTGCCGTCTCGGCAGACAGATCAGTGTTGCAATTCGAATCAGCTTGTGTCAATTTTTTTTGTTTACGTTTGTGAAAACAAAATGGCAGCTGAATTTGCCGTCGTGCGCCGCAATTCTGTTATATTAAACGGATTTTACGACGGTTTTACCGTTCAACGTATTTTACGCTGGCGGTATTACGTGAACCGCCGGAGTTCTGTTTAACGCATCTGGCAGATTTTTTTTTGATTCTAGCCGATTCTGTGAAAAAAGTGCATCACTGATTGCAATCAAAAAACAAGTGTCACAGTAATGTGTTAACAATTGACTTTGAGATAAAAAAATAGAAAAAATTCCAAGAGTTTTTTAGTCGCGAACACGAGTATTTGTGTGTTGGTTAGTTGGTTAGTTGGTTAGTTGGTTTGTTGGTTTGTTGGTCTGTTTGTCTGTGATCTTAGGCTCAGGAATTTTGTGGTTTTTACCGATTTGGTGTGACGAAGGTTTCTGGTCTCTAGAGTGGAATTTATTTCTTGAATGAAATCGTCAATGTGGGAAAGATAAGTGGAAAGAAAATAGTTTTTATAAGTGAAAAGTGCATTGACAACAGCATCCAAGGAATATAAATTGACTTTCGACTCTGAAGGTATATCAACATCAATCAACGTGTTGCAGCCACAAGGGAACCTTCAACTTTCACTTATTTGAGAGCAAATAAGCAAAGAAAACCCACAAATAATTTTACACAATTTCCAAGGGAGAGCAAAGAAATAGACAGACAAAGTGTCATTGCCAGCTTTATTAAACCTAAATAATCCAAATGGACAACGAACAAATGGAGAAACCGATTCGCGTTGGATCAAGAAAAAGCGAAGTACGTAATCTCCAATTAAATTTATTTCATACATATGTCTTCTAAGTTTCATTGAAAAACTCAAGTACACAAGTCTGCATACAAATTAAGCTGAATAATGTTTAGCAATTGGTATCGTTGGCTTGACTTGCACAAAAATGTTGGTTTATGTTGTTGCTGCTTTAAGCCTATGGGTATTATACAATTAAAACAACAAAATTGATATAGTGCCGAATCTCATGACGTTGTCGTTGCTTACAACTATTCAGACAAAAATTTGCCAATTTAGTTATATCACCGCTGTAGCACACGAGCGTAGCGATAATGAGCAAAGCAGTCGGCTTGTGGTGCGGGAACCTCTATGCGATCTTCAAGTATTGTTGATTATAATAAACATTAAAGTCCACTGATTTTTTGTTGTCTTGTGTCAATACTCTACTTCCGAAAAGAAAGCGGCTGTTGTATTGTAGAAATATTTGTAACTCGATAATGCAGTCATACGCAAATGTTTCTGTTTTATAGAATTTTTAAATTTAGCATTTATATTCAATTAACCACAAGTCACGATCGATAAAAACAATGTCAGAAGATTCGCGAAGCTACTAGGCATCATTATATAGGTATTTTGTTTTATTTGTTTGCGTTTTTGGAACATATCATAATTTAATATTATTTTTTACTGAGCCTCCTGTTCAGTAATCTAAGTGCAAAAAATACATAAAAATTATAGCGCAAAATTGCATTAAAATATCAAAAATGGGCAACTAGCTGAGTATACTAGTTTCAACCACTTCTACATGGTACCATCAGTAAGCTTTGTTAGCCGAGTTCACTAAGCTGGCATTTAATAATTTTAATAAATTTTTGAACTCCCCCCGATGATTAAAAAAAATGTTTGGCCTGATATTAGAAGGCAAAGAAGAAGGACTTCATGTATTTTTTTATTTCATGTATTGCAATGTTTTATGATTCGAGATTACTTTTTTGTCATTGCATTGTACTTGTACGACATCAAAAGTAGATAAATGGTTAGAAGTAAGGAACGGTGTGCTTGGTGCTAGGCTGGTCTTCTGTTTCATGTTATGTAAAAGTGGTAGAGAGTTGTGTATTCTATGTCAAATTATAAATTAAGAAAACGTCACAAAAAATAAACATTAAATATATCAACGCAAGGGGGAGGTGACGAAGATAAAAAAAAATAATAAATATAATTTTTTCAAAGTACTTCTGTGACCCCTTCTACGGCAAGCAGTCTTAAAAGGCCTTTTGGCGCAAGCAATGTCGGACGACATCAAGCCTGCTAAAGAAGGCCTGTTTTATCGGGGCGTTTCATATAAAAAAGAAAGTAAGTTTAAAAGAAGGTGGCAAGGCCTTATTCTTACCAAGGAAGGCGTGCTAGCTCCTGCCCTTGATTACAGGGAATACATTCAACTCAACATTGCCAAATCAGGACAGTTATGAAAAAGTATTACATATTTGTTTTTTAAATTTGAATTTAAATTTATTAGATATTTTTTTCATAGTCAATTTTGGTTAATAAGTATATTATGAGGGTTTTGAAAGAACTATAGCCAAAAACTTTGCATGCGTCAAAAAACCAATTTTTATGAAAGCAATTTCAAAAAAACTTGCTTCTAATTGAATAACATTTTATGGAATAGACTCAACGTTTTATAATTTTTTTATAATAATTAAGATTATTCTATTAAATTTTTCTATGATGACATATAAAACCCAAGTGTCGAGTGACGATTTTAAAGAATGGAGTGCTTGTTTAATATATGCTTCAACATGAAAACTAATAGTGTTTTCGATTGAAACGCTATGGAACACTCAATACGATTCTGTTTCTTTGCATTGCATAAAAATATGTAGACAGAAGGACTTCAAGAGTGTTCCAGACAAGAAATTAGGAAAAAATCTTTTGTTTGAAATTTTTGAAAGTTGTATAGAAAATCCTTTCGTTGCACGAGGTATGAAAAAATCAATTAGATATAGGAAAACTTAATGGCTCTAAGCCTTAAAATACGATAAGGATATGGATCATGCAGCTAAAAGAACGTGACATTAACGAAATATTTTACATAGAGCGTTAAAAAATATTGATAAAGGCTTTTATAAAGTTCGGGTGGGGAATTGGACACCCGAAAAATTTTCAAGTATTGAGTGCTCTACACGTAAGACAGGTCTTCGGGAGGGCCTGCGAAAAAATGTTGTGAAAATATTATTTGCTCAGAAATATTTAGGGTTCAAAATAAGTTCATGCCTCAAAAATCTTGATCTTGATCATTATTTTGCTTTTTTACTAATAGTAGTTGTAAATTATATAAGATTATTACATTGTTATCCTCATTTGTTAACGTTTTTACACCCTACACTCTGGGTATATTCACTTTGTCAATCCGTCTTTGGCGCGTAGAAGTGGGGGTGTCAATTATAGAAAAGTATATCGTCACCTAACATCCAAAAAGCCGTAACCACAAAAAATTCAAAATCGTTTTTTTGATTGATTATGTTTCATTTGACTAAACTACATATCCTTAAAAAATATTTAAGACATATGTCCAATGATAAAGATTTTACTAACGAAATTCAAAAGGTCGTAACAGGTTTTTGAGTTTCTTATAGCAAAAAGACAGTATATGTGAATTCTTTAGAAGCTTTGACTCTTTTCAATCTCTTACACAAGAAATGCATAGCAATATATTTTTCAGGAATATACAACGTTCTTTGTTTCTCCTATATAAAACTAAAAAGTGTGGTTTGGATGTTAGGTGGCGATATGTATTCTTGATCAGCATCACCCACTAAATCGATTTAGCCGAACTGTCAAATGTTCGTCTGTCTGTCTGTGGAAATAACTTAGATAAGAGTAACTTGGACAATCTCTTGACAAAAGTTGAGGAATTTGAATAAGAAAACGTGTCACCTCCGATATAAATAAAAACTTCAAAACGCTACACTAAGAGAATTATGTTACGCAATGATGATTTCACAAAAAATAGTTTGATCTAGCATGAGACAAAAAGCTGGTGAATTTCGTCAAGAGGGTATGGCACCTCCATACAAGCAAAAGCTTCAAAACACTACACAGAGAATTGCTTAAGGTAATGAAATCAAATTTCATATAAACAGTAGGAATAATACGGAAAAGCTCTGGACAATATTAAGTCGAATTTCAACAAGTGGGTATGGCACCCTCCATAAAAACAAAAACTTTAAAACGCTATTCGCGGAACCTGAATAGGTACTCCGCGACAATTTGGAAAGGTTTTATGTGCTGCAGAACATTTAAAAATTTTCTACTTCATATTAAGAGGCGAGTGATGATCAATCTTCACTGATGTTTATGACGTCAACTATCTAGGTACAGGCAGAGGACCATCTTTTATGACACCGTGTGCACGAAAAAGATAGGGTATATTGTTTTTACATGATCAGCTGCTAAGTCTTGTCAGTTTAACGAGAGTTGCTAAGATACATAGAACGATTAGACGCTCTAATAAATATTGAGTTTGTTTCTTCTGGTTTTCTGGTAAGAAATTACAAGTGTAAAATCACGAGATTTAAGAGAGTAAAAGCTTGAGTTTTTTCTGAACAAGTTGTATCACAACAAAATCAAAAGAAACACAAAAATGGATAAAAAAATGAAAACTGTCAAAAAGAAGTTAAAGCAGTTGCTTGGCGCTACAACAATACAAGGCTCAGAAGGTAAAATAGTTTATGAGGGTTGCATATCTGTTTGGTCAATTCCTCTGAAGCTTACGTATTGCGAAAACTCTTCTTTTATTTCGTATGCATTTTTTAAGAAATAGATTCAATGTTATATTTAACAGCTGATTAGAACGGAAAATTTGTACATCAAATATATTAATGGCATTTTTTATTTTAAAAATGTGCACAAATAAATGACGGCTTAGAAAACTTTAGCAACAAAAATTTAGAATAATATATAGGTGTAAGTAAACTTCATATATCATATTTTATGCTTTTTCAATATTCGTACATCTTATATCTATATATGTATTTCTATGAGATTTTGGTAAAAATTTCACAACCTACAAAATAAGGTTATTATTCCGTTAAAACTTCCAGGTTTGCGAAGTGTTGCATTGCAGAAAAAGTTTGGGAAACCCTGATTTCATCTAATGAAACCAAATTGCATATAAAAAAATTGGGCGCATTTTAACGATAACGCGTGGCACATCTCATACAAGCAAAAGCTACATAGAGAGTTATTTAAGTAAATGGGGCCAAATTCAATGTGATTACGTTTAGTTAATCCAGTCAGCACCTAGAAGTGGCGGAAAAAATACCATTTTATTGAAAACATTAAGCTTACACACAGTTTTACTGTTAATGCGATGGAGAGTATTTAATTTGTGGCAATGCCAAAACTAACAATCCTAATAGATTTGATTGATTTTTTCAAAATTGTGCTAAATTTTACTCTCAAATTAATTTCCTAGAAGGGTAGTCGTAAAGAAAACCATTATGCTGTAGTGCTACATTATGTGAATGGAAATCAAAATAAAACTTATGGCGAACAATATAACAATGATTTTTTTTTGTCCCGAATAAATAAAATGTGATCTTATCCACTAAATATTGAAATGCGACTTTATTCTTGAACAATGTGTTGATATGTGACCTTATTCGTGAAAAATTCTAAAAATATGCTTTTAATTGTAAAAAACTACATATAAATGTGAATTTATTCGTAATAATATGCGAATGGCGAACGAGGTTTCATGTTCGTTGACATCACTAATGCCTTCGATAGCACTTTGAAAGGCTCTGGGATTCATGGGGTTCAATAGAATATTTGGGGTTTCAATGATATCGCCCCGATATTAATATCGTCGGATATGTCAACCAAATTTACACGACTCAGCAACTATGCAGCCACTGTTGGACTGAGTATTAGTACAGCGAAGACTGAAGTAATATCAAAAATAACACTTTCCCAAATTTTTACATTTACGGGAACAACATAATCATCAATACATCAGTCTGCAACCATGGCCGCGGTCTTATTACTAAATACGGTACCATTAAAGACGTAGCAGCAAGAATCAAAAAAGTGAGAAGCAGCAACCCAGGCCAAGCTTGCATGTTTTAATCAAATATTCGATCAATGTTGCTTATTGCTTGCAAATCATGACTTCTCACAAGCTCCCTAACAAGATGAATGCAAATCTTGTAAATGCTTGATTGTGACTGATATTTGTGGCTTCGCATCAACTGAGATTACAAAAATAAACTATCAATGCATAGGTCACACGCTAAAAAATCGTGGCGCCGAATGATAGAAAGTGATTTGGCAAAAATCGGCACGAATTGGCACAGCATGAAATAACTCAAAATTTGATAATTATATTAGACACATATATATATATGTATGTATGTATGTAAGTATGTATGTATGTATGTGCACTTCGTCGTGCTTAAGATAACAATTTCAAACTTCAAAACTTTTAAAACTAAGAATTGCTTAGGAAAAAATTAACCGATGCGTCATCGCACGATAAATATTCATATTCAAGTAGAAAATTTAAAGACAATGTAAATGAGTAAAGCCATTAAAATTATCAAAAGTTTTTGCATTTTCGGTCTGTAATTGTTAAATGTTTATTTAGTCTTGTAGTCTTGTGACTTATGAATTAGTGGAGTGATTGCACTCAAAACGTATGTGGATTAGACTGTCCACTATTTCTCAAGTATATATTAATATTTATATTAAAAGAATTAAAAATTTGGTCCAAAAAATTCTTTGTTGACCCCTATACTAAAGTTTTTTTGAAATTATTATTCCACTTGAAAACCAGCAGATCTATAGGAAAAAAATGTTGAGCTTTTTTTATTACTTGATTATAGCTTTAAAAAAATAAAAATGCACTAACACAAAAAAGTTCCCATAGGTTATTTGGAAAAATTTTATTTCTGCGTATTTTTTTAAGGCCAATAAAATAGTGAATAAAAAACTTTCGTGCGTTGAATGAAAAATAGCGATATTTCAAAGAGGATAATATAGGATACACTAAAAAGTACTTGTACAATTTTTTCACAAAAAAAAAAATATTTCTCAGTATTTCGGGCACCATTTTCATTTCGCATCTCTGATTTTTTTGAAAAATTGAAAACAAAAAAAAGTTCAGTTTGGCTGACTATTCGCGGAGTTATGAGAGTTTCAAAAATGCATGTCTCTTAAATAGCTTGGTAAAAAAATAGGAAACAATAATAGAAAATATATTCCAACTAGTACTTAAAAAAATTTCGAAAAATCAAAGATACAAAAGTAAAATAGTTATTTTTTCCTTAGACGTTCATAAAACAAAGAACAAAAAGCTCAAAGCATTTTTTCTGTACGACAACAAGTTTTAATTAAAAAAATTTAATTAATACTAAAGGTACTTAGCGAAAAATTACAGTTTTTGTTTTAAACAAAAACTTAAAATACCATGCTCGATAAGAAATTTGCGAAATAACGGACAGTCTAATGTATAGTATATTCATTATAAATGCGATATTTTAATAAACAAAATTTTTTCAAAAAACACGTAAACCTGTTTTTACAATTAACTGTACGATTTTATTTTATTAACAACTTACGAGCAGTTCCACCAAAATACAATCCCAAAACATGTTTTTTTCTTGAATTTAAGAAACAAGTGTTACAATAAACAAAACAAAACACGTTTTTTTCCCTTACTTCAAAATGAATGCATTTCAAGAAATACTTAATATTTAATATAATAAACATTACAATTTTACTAATTCAATTTCTTTATTAATTTGCAGCTTGCCATAATTCAAACCAAGCATGTCATCGCGCGTTTGCAAAAACAGTTTCCAAAGAAAAAATTTGAAATTCGTAAGTATATATCATGATTCTTATCATTATTGAATAATTTTTAGTAAATATCTAATCAAACCTTTTATTGAAACTCATTCAACATTCAAGTTCATAATAGTAAAAAAAAAGAAAAATGCTTACGTTATCTTTTTTATTCAAAGCAGTGTAGAAAAATTTACAAATTTTTATAATTATGTTGAAGCAAACATTGCTATTTATTTTCTTTTTAATTAAATGAAAATTTCCCCCTCTATATTTTGGATTATTTAGTCTATTTTAATATCTATCGTGCTTACTCGCATATTTCAACCATTGCAGATAACGTGACCAAATATTGACAATTTTTTATTACCTTCAATTCCAAAGATAATTTGAAGTAGCCATAACTTATCATTTTTAGCATTTTTATTTAGCGGAAGTTGCAAGTAATGATATACATTAAAATAGGGTAAAGTTGCTGTATTAATAAAAATAAAAATTTCTGCTTCAAAATACAAGGTAGTGAATTTCAAACTAGTGTACTAGTTGAGTGTGGAGCTATTTTCAACGCAAATTAAACCCTCATAAGTAGTTTACAGTTAACTACTAGGCTATCGGGCTACCCAAACACATTTCAACTAGTTCAATTACTAAGCAATTACTGTAAAACTTATATTTAATGGTCTTGTTTAGTTGCAATGTTTTTCGAAACTATTTTATATGTATGCACTCCTATTTGTGTGTGCCTTGGTCTTCAAAGACATTGAGTGGCTCACTGAAGGTTTTGAGCCACTTCCAAAAATCTGAGTTGCGCTCACTAAAAGTGAAAGCGTAAATATAGCATGCTGCTCATGAATGGTGAGCGTGCAAAGCTCACAATCCCATGCATTCAGCATTCATGAAGCATTGAATGGCTTGAGTTTCTGGTGTTGAACTGTAGTAAAAAAAAACTGTTTTTCTTCCTCTAATCGATGGGGAAAGGTCGAGAAAGGATTTTGAGCATCATTAAGGGTGGATTCGAACCCTGGACCGTTTTCGACCCATTTTCGGAAAAAATTTTGTTTTTTCAAACGAAGGATAGTTAGGATAGTTTTACACATCACTAAGGGAGGCTCGGAAAGAACCGTTTTTGATCCGAAAATTGGTCTCCAGACTATGGTACATGCTTTTGAACCATTTTCAGGAAAAAATTTTGTTTTTTCAAACGAAGATAGCTTGAAAAATAGTTTTAGACACAGCTAAGGGAGGCTCAGAACCCTAGAAAGAATCTTTTTTGACCCGAAAATGGGTCTCCGGACTATGGTACCCGTTTATGACCCATTTTAGGGAAATAATTATGTTTTTTTCAAAAGAAAAAAACTTCGAAAAATAGTTTTGAACATAACTAAGGAAGGCTCAGGACTCTCGAAAAATAGCTTTGCACATAACTAAGGGAGGCTGAGGACCCTGGAAAGAACCGTTTTTGATCCGATAATGTGTCAAAAACGAGTACTATGGTTAAAAACGGTTCTTTCCATGGTTCCGAACCTCCCTTAGCTATGTCCAAAACTATTTTTCGAGCTGTCTTTCGTTTAAAAAGTGTTACAAAAATGTTTGCTTTCTTCAGAATCTTATTAATATACCCATAGCAAAAATGCATTTTCAGTTTGTCGAAATTAATTTATCATATACCCTATAAATTTTTGTAATCTAACAATTAGCACGCAATGCAATACTTACAGACAACTGCACGTGCTAATGTTCTAAACGCGATGCTTTGCTTATTAAAATGGATTATTCACTGTAATATTGATTTTTTTTTAGACAAGATGAGTACTATTGGAGATCGCGTATTAAACGTATCATTACCGAAAATTGGAGAAAAGAGCCTTTTCACACGTGACCTTGAAGATGCACTTCGTACTGGTGGTATTGATTTTGTAGTGCATTCCATGAAAGACTTACCTACAGCACTACCAACTGGTATGGCGATAGGAGCAGTTTTGGAGCGCGAAGATGCCAGAGATGCACTCGTATTAAATGAAAACTATAAAACGCATACGATTGAAACGTTGCCAAAGGGTAGTGTTATTGGTATGTAAAATCCTTATAAATATATGTTTAAAGCAAATTGTATAATCTCTTTTAATAGGAACATCATCGCTTCGTCGTACTGCGCAAATTCGTCGGCAATACCCACATTTGGTTGTTTGTGATATACGTGGGAATCTAAACACGCGCTTGGGAAAATTAGATGCACCCGGTTCAAAGTTCGCTGGCATTATGCTCGCACAAGCAGGACTTGTGCGCATGGGTTGGCAAAGCCGTGTCAGCCAAATATTGGACCCTGAAGATTTACTGTATGCAGTAGGGCAAGGTGCATTAGCTGTTGAATGTCGTTCTAATGATGAGGAAATTTTAAATATGCTGCAAAGTTTAATGTGCTTATCGACCTCATGTCGAATTTTAGCCGAACGTAGTTTTCTGAAGACTCTAGGAGGAGGCTGTAGTGCTCCAGTTGCGGTATGGTCGACAATTAAAGGTGACATAAACGATCCTAATGGAAACTCAGTACCTAATCTCCGGCTTACTGGTGCTGTTTGGAGCCTCGATGGTTCTACTGAGATTCGCGATGAAATTCAGTGCTCTTTAGAAATTGAAAGTAGCAAAGAAAATACAAGCGAAGAAAATACCGAAGTGGAAGAAGAAAGCAATGATGAGCCTCCACGAAAACGTATACGTGAGAGCTATTCCAAAAGTTGCGCAAGTGGAAAACGCGATAGTCCGCCAATAATTAATGACGATATGGAAGAGGACAATTTAAAATCGTATAATTTTATTGAACTCATTGAAACACATACACAATTGGCGAAAAAATGTCCATATTTAGGTTATTTAGGTTGCCAAAAGACAACTAATGACAATAATGGAAATCCCATCTGCGATAACGGAGGTGGTGATGCAGATAACGCGAAAAATAGCTGTCCCTTGAAAGTTGAAATTGGTCAGGATGTCATGGGTGAGTGTCCGTTTGTAAATAACGAAACAAAAGTAACACTGGCTGCTGTGGGGAGTTGTCCGTTAACTAAAAATGAGACTGCCACACAAAACGTTTGCAAAAATGCAACAAAAAAATGTCCATTAAAAGTTGAAATTGGGCAGGATGTTATGGGCCAGTGTCCTTTCGTAAATAACGAAACAAAGGTTACGATGGCAGCAATTGGAAATTGTCCATTGACGACCAACAATGAAAATGCTACGAAAAGTGCTGCCAACGAAATAACAGACCATGTAAAACCATCTACCTCAAAATGCCCGTTCGCGTCCATGCACAATTTTCAAGATAAAACTGAAGCAAAAACCCTTGACAAATGCCCATTTCTTCAGAAGACAGTAAAAATGTTCGACTATGCAGATGAAGAGAAACCGCAATCAAGTAAAATGCCTATTTTACTTGAGGATGTAGAAAATCTGTTTTGTGGCATGTTTCGTCATGAGTGTTATGATAGAGAAATGTTTGCAAAAAGCAACACACTTGGTCAACAGTTAGCTGAAGAACTTATAAAGAAAGGGGCCTTAGATGTTATGAAATGTGCTCAGGCAGAAATCCACAGTAAAGTGTAGAATAATTCGTTCACACGAACTTATTTACAAAAACATTAACAATCAATGCGATATCAAATTATATCTACATTTATTGTTGTAATACAAAGATAATGTTTTCAAAATTTTATTCTTTACGGTTCAACGGGTTTAAGTTTACATTTTTTGTTGCGATGACATAGTGTAATAAGTGTGTTCATTTTATTAAATACAGTCTTCTTTGGGTTATGGCAACTTTTGGTATAAGAAGCATTTTTACTTTAAAGTTCCGGAAACTTTTGATAAATATTATATGGGTTGAATATGGAAAAATTGTGACTTATCTAGTAATAACTAAGAAAAATTTGAACAATAAAATTTTTTTTACGAGTTATTCTCTGTTAATTATTTTAAAGTTTCATTTGCAATGATAAACTTATAACTCACCTTTCGGATGTGGCAGTATACCGCAATTCTTTTTAAACCTGATGGTCACTGAAGGGAGCCATGCTTTGTCTTTAAATAGGTTAACCTATCGATTGTAGAAATTTACTCATTGTATTAAGTTTATTAACGTACTTTGAGTCGTTCTTAAAATCATGTATAAAAGTTGAGCATTTTACTTTTGGTGTGAATGGTTTATTATTGCTAAAAATCCAAGTTAACCAGTTTACGGATTAATTACACAGTAGTTTTAATAAATCAAATCTGTTAGTCTTTAATAGTTCAATGCTTTTGTTTATTTTATTTCATTTATAAGTTGCAATAACCACGCGGACTGTATCTGTTAGAAGTCTTAGATTGATTTTTTCTATTTTTGTTTATATGTTGGATATATGTATGTTTAGGTTTATTGATAAAGTTTATTTAACAGTAGTTAATTGAAATATATATGTTAATACTTGTAAATTATTGTGCAAAATAAAAGAAACCACCTTTAAAAAAAAAAAAGAGTTTTATTTACAGCAAATTAACATACATAAGGACAGAGTAAATATGCCTGCCAAAATTTCGTATTAAACATCATGTCATTTTAGTAAAGGGAATTTTTCAAGCGGCTATTTTCGTTTAAGCGTATTTTAAATCAAAAAACTTGAGTGAACTTATGCGATCACATGACGTTTGGTGTACCAAGTTTCAGTTGGTTATGTTTCATATTGAGCTGGGAAATGAATTTTGTCCAATGAATCTCTAGTTCTATTCCGCTAACTAAACGGCAGACCGACAGGTGGACTATCTAAATATAAGTAAAATGGGAAATGTATTGTTACGCTAGCTACCGGACTATTTCGGTTATAGCTCAAGAGCACGCTGTAGAAAAGTCGAGCGTATAAGATTACAGGATAAGATATACGGGAAAGAAAGTAATGCATTTTGGTGAAACTAACCAACCAGTGTTGCCTTGTCCAAACCCGTGCCGATTC
This sequence comes from Meiosimyza decipiens, assembly GCA_963680825.1. Lineage (NCBI taxonomy): Eukaryota > Metazoa > Arthropoda > Insecta > Diptera > Lauxaniidae > Meiosimyza > Meiosimyza decipiens. Next base: position 54,439,816 of record OY804258.1, read on the forward strand.
TCGAATTTTGCCCAATTTTGTTTTAATTAAATCTGTTTAATAATTATAACAATATAACTCGGAACGATACAACTCGAAGAGGCCTAAATATAATGTGTAGGGTTGCATTATCGAAACCTGTCAGAAAAATGATCTGCCACCGGATTTTTTTGGGACCGCCATGTGGAGGAACATAAGAGATCTGAACTAATGTCGTCTTTCCTGGGAACAGTGTACTGTGCACAGAGACTGTTACTGATCTGCTTTATTGTTTTGCTCCATTAAGGCATTTTGAAAAAAGGTGAGTTTGTATAAGGCGGATCTAAGAGCCCTTAAAGAGATTTGCGATTCGATTGTTCTGGAATGGATATTTTTTTACTCATCTACAAACCTGTTCTCAAGGATATTAGGTCCCGCCTTACACGTAAGCTGATGGTTTTCCGATAAAATCTCTTTATAAGCATTGATGTTGTATACATGACGAAGAAGGTTCGATTAACTTAAAATGTTCTTTTTTGGCCCTTACACCTCATCCTGCTTCACATGTATCTTTTTGTCTTAAAATTTCCTGTAATACGCGTAGCATTTTAAATTCGCTTCTCTATTAAATGCCCGACGAAAGCCCCCATGTTACCCAACTAAATTGCATTATAAATTATGATTTTGGGAAAATACCGCGAACGGCATATATATTAATGGGCAAGTCTTGTGGGACCTCCTGAAAACCAAACCCACTACAAATTTTTTTTTCATAGGTTTTATGAAAATGACGGAATGTCTACCAATCTTTAAATAAACTTGGATAGAGTAGGACGGGTATTAATAATGGACTAGATATTCAATTCGTGGTATGACGTGTGATCAGAGCCTAATATTGGTCAGATTTTGCACCAGTTATCGGTTGTGTTCGGCCTGTGTTCGTTTTTTGCAGTTTCCAATTTCTTTAAGTAGAAGTTTTTTTATATAAAGTAAATGATTGCTTGTATGTTTTTTAGCTTCTCTAAATCTTTCACACATTAAAAATATGTTTGTTACGTAATAACAAAGTAAAAGATGAATTGTGTTTCGGATTTTTCGTTTATGTAGCAATAATTTTAGCATCACAATAACAGAGTTCCGACTTTTTAGAAAAATGGTTTACTTTATTTAGGTTACGAAACAATTTTGAGCAGTACATATTGAATAAATTCAGTTTATGAAAGTCCACTCGAGTGCATATGCAACATATGCATCCTCATTTTACGCGGCCTACTAAAACGTTTATTGCAATTCGGGAACTGACATGGATGCACAGAGTTCTTACATCTTTCGCTTTGAATATGTTTCTCAAACTTTTCAAGTGAACGATAGCTGCGCCCGCAATTTGGACAATCTTGCATTTCGTTGCTCATATGACATTTGCTCATATGAGTACGAAGGTGAAAAATCAGCGCAAATGTATTACCACAAATTTCACATGAAAACTTTTTCTCCTGCGAGTGGGCACTTGTTACATGGTTTTTAAGTGATGCCATCGATGCATATGTTTTTCTGCATTCACCTTCTGTACATTGGAATGGTAGCGGCTCCTTTGTATGAACATGCATATGTATATTCAATGAATTTCGACAGGGAAATTTCTTGCCACATTCCGAACAGAGAATATTACGTGCTCGTGGTGGTCTTGGCTTGTTTTCATGTACTACTGCTATATGTCTACGCATAGAAGCATGCATGCGATACGACTCAATGCAGTTGGGGCATTTAAATATTTTTGGCTTCTCGATATGGTGAATATCAATTAGATGATTTTTATAGTATGCCGCAAAATCAGTTTCGAACGTACAGTGTTCACACTTAAAGTGCCAGTCTGCTTTGCAATTCACTGTCAGTACACGGGGACCTTCTTTTTTACGTGTATATTTTCGTTTTTGTTTCCTTGAGTGCTTAGTTTCTTCATTATCTTCCTCATCCTCTTCGGCCGCAGAAGTTTTAAGCTCATCATTCGCATCCTCTTCGGCGGCAGAGGTTTTAAGTTCATCTTCCGGATCAATCACAAACGATGAAAGTTCGGAAATTGATTCTGTTTTGGGTTCAATTTCAATTAATGATTCTTCCAACTCTATTGCTGAATTACTGTCGTTTGTTACGATGTCCTTACGTACTTGCACCTCCTCATATTCTGTCAGCTCCTGCTTAACTTTATGCTCCAACAGCAACGTTAGGGAATTGCGGCATTTTTCAATAATTGTTTCTGCTTGGATTAGTGCAGTCGCACAGTCACGGCAAATTACAAAGTTTGAAGTTTCAACAGAGGATATCTATTAAAAATATAAACAAATTTTACTAAAAGACGAAATCTTTGGGATTTGCTATCATACTTGTATTCCACTGATGTTTTTAATTACCAATGGTAAACTTTTTCCGAAAATCTCTTTGAAGATAGAAAATATGTCTTCTTTTGCATCCAAACAAATACTACAAGATGTAAATAAATCCATTCCACTCTTAAAAATTTACGAGTATTCTTTAAAACTTCTTATTCACACTAAACATAAATAATTATGAACTGTCATTTTTAATTAATCAGCTGTTAAAAATGACAGAACTCTTCAACAGTTTAATACTTACTGTAGTCTCAACAGGGATGTTGCTTCTTTGTACCCACAAATGTTTTGAACAGAGTAATAGTACTATTTTGTGAAGTTTTTGATATAACAAGCATTAACTAGGTGATCGGGATCATGAGATAGAGACATATTTTGTCTAGAAATAGTCGTTTTTAGTCCGTTTCAAAAATTTTAGTTCTGACAGCTCACAAATCTAAATTTAAAGTTATTGATGCATAGATTTTTTATTATGTCATCTATATATGTATAAGAATTTAAAGCCCCTAGAACTTAAAACATTTCTTTGTGAGCTGATTAAGTGAAATAGGACTTAGTAAAATACCACAGCTTTGAAAATTGTGGCACAACTCGATACACTATTCATAATACTTCAAAGCTTTTTTATCTTCTTATACCCTTTTAAATAAGATTATAATGCAAATGGTTCACCACGCACAGATACATTAGAATACTGATTTTTTCTAACTTTGACGTAACAGGACCCCGGCTGTCTAGGGAGCTAAAGTTTGCGCGTCAAAATTTGGGCAAAATCGAATGTTTTTTTAAATTCATAAGCTCTGGTGGTGGATTTCGCTATTGATCTATGTACATGTACCGACTCTAAATTGTATCCCAAATGATACCCCATTCAAGTTTGTCTTGTAACTTAACCTTACATTTAAACTTGCATAAAGCTCACCGTGAGATACATACGCCTTCAGTAGCCAGTCAATTTGAGTACAGACATTTCCAAGTGTGGAATTTATATCTGAGCTGCCCAATATGGAACAGATGCTTACCAAAAAGCTGAATGCTCTGGGTCTGCGGGGAAGTAATCCGTAATCCTGGCAACTCTCTTCATAGCTGTAGCCATTGAAAGTTCCAGATATAGCTTTTGTAAAAACGATTATAAGTTGGAAACCCTTTCATGGATATGCAAAATATGGATGTCATAAGGAAGATATTGTAATGGCCTACAATAACGACACATAAAGTTTTTAATTAGATCTATAATTAAACACCCCCTTCAATTTCTTATAATAGCTTGAAAATCGCTTCCATCGTGTAGTACATCCAACACCGGCTTCGCTACAGTAATTTCACAGATCAGGATTTACATTCTCCAATATGTCCAAGACAGGCTTCGCGGCGGCCTTCGGCCACGGTTCGCTATACTATGTCCAACGCTAGCTTTGCTAACATACTTACGTTGGACAAATTTTTCATGAATAAAATTTTAAGTTTTAATATTGATAATATTGTTATATAAATTCAAACGCACGGGATTTTAATAAATATATTTAAGTTATTATATATAAATGAGAGCTGCCTTATAATAATTGTTATTGTTGTTGTGCTGCATTTATTGCTGTTGCAGGTTTTTAATTGTTTTTATCCATAAATATATACTTTTCATAAGAATTCATTGAATAAATTTTTTGGTTTTCCGTTAAAAAATGAGGTAGATATAGACAAATTTAAAACAAACTATATACCATTTTAAAGGGAATAAATTAAGCTTTCTAAACATGCTTAAAAAGTTATGAATCATGAATACATTTTTTAGAGTTTTCTAAAAAAAAAATGGTCAAAATTTCAGAAAAATCATCATATCTCCAAAATTATGGGTCAAATTTCAAAACTTTCCATTTCATTATTGAAGGCCATCAAACTATGTTTCTTATGACGTCTATATTTTTAATATCCAAACAGGGGCTCCCAACTTATTTTACAGAAACTATACCCGGAATATCCGATCATATATTTTATTTATTTTTAAGATCCTTTTACCTCTAAAAATAAATTTAAATTGGAGAATATCAGCTAAAGTAAACTTAAGCCTCCGCGACTGCTAATAAGCAGCTACTTCGCATTTACAGAGCGATTTACTGTCGGAGACCTGTGACACTCAGCTTCCCGTGAAGCAGAGTAGAATCGTTCAATTACAATACCTAAAACGCTGTCTTGGTATCTAAGACAAATTTTTCCTACGTTTTAGTAAATCGGGTTTTTCGTAAAATCTCAACGAAATCACTTCAAAACACTTGAAAAGGTATGGCCAATATTCACATATTGATTGTGTTAAACATCTTGTATGAAGTAAACGAGATCAGACAACGAAACGTGGGACCTTCCGCACAATAAATACACTTAAATTGCTATATTTTGGTACCTATGGCAGCTGTAGTTGCGAAATTTGATACACTTTGCGAGATGTGGACGGGATTCAAGAACAGGACGTAGCACTTCTCATACAACAAAAAATTGTGGTGTATAACATTCCGATCTTCATAATTATTTTGGTAAAAAACTTAGATAGTGAAAAAATATCAGATAATTTTTTGCCAGTTTTGGACATATGAGAGGCTGTAATCGCTGAGCCGCGGCTGAAAATCTCCCACTTACCCTGACTTTTATGGAGAATAACAGTAGCTAGTGAAGCTGGTGTTAAATATTATATAGGCTGAAATCGATTTTTAAGCTGAAGAAAAATAATTGGTGATTGTAAGAAACTCTCGCTTTTTGCATGCGGGATATTACTTTAAAGCTTAAACTAAATTTGGCCTTACCCTTGAAACCAATCTTCTCATATCTACTCTTGAACATTACACCCAATTTTTAAAAAATTCTAACTGCATGTTTTCAGAACCCTCGGGTGGATGTTTATGGGTACAATGCCTTTAGCGTGGCATGTCCCAAGTGACAGAATTCAAGGAAAATTCAAAATAAAATTTTCAGAAGGAATACCTTATACAAATATAAGGCTTAGTATAAAACTACAAATTTATAAAACAAAAACAAGATTAAAATTGTCCCATGGACTTATGTAAATATTGATTTTTTCAATATAATGGCTCACACAAATTGTAAGACCGTGTTCGAAGGAGGAAGCTATGTGAAATATTTATCTTAGTTCAGTAAAAAACAACTTGACTCAAGGAAAAAATTATTTATTTTTGTTAAACGCATATTCTAATCATTTAGAAAAGAGAAAAATAAAGGGACAAATTAGTCAGCCTCTGCCGTGATATGTGACGGGCTTAGAATCAGTACGTCATCTTTTTCGAAATTGAGTTAAACTAACGTGTCAACAAAACGCGGATTTGTTTTTTTTGCAAAAAAGTTTCATATTTATTAAAAAAATAAAAAAAAGCATAACTAAATTTCTTATTTCCAATGAAATCGCGATACTCAGATCTGGTTAGTGTGTACAGAACACACACCCGATGTTCGGGGGTTATCACTAGTTAAAAGAGAATTTTTGTAACTTTTAGTTTAGTTTAATTCAGTTATTTTGATGAAACGCGATGACAGAATTTTTTCGTCACAAAACAAAACACAACACAAAGAAAAAAATAAAAATCCATCATTTCTGTACTATTCAGTTTCAACAAATCTTAGACTCCCTTCCCAGCTGACTGGATTCATAATGCACATAAATTAATAATGCTCTGGTTTATTTGAATTTAATCATCTTCAAGAAATTACAGCTTCGTGATCGTGGAAAGATAATACTCGCCAGTACAAATAAATGACTGCATTTTCTTCTGCTGTGCTATTCAAATTTGAATGTCCTATTGTGGCCAAGTGGCCCTTAACTTCTGCTCGTCGATGTTTGAGACTTAAATATGCTAAGGACCCATGCATAACGCGCCATGGAAGTGAAGTTGATTAACCGTCTCGTGAAGCGCAATCATATTCACTTAATTTCACCTGACAGAGTCACGGAACAACAACAATTTATTGAATAAACACTTGAGAAAATCGCTGGACCAACGGATTCGAAGTCTCGCAAGCGTAAATGTGTAGGTTTAGAAGAGCGATCGGGGTCTTCAAGTGCCACTCAAACAATCAGACATTCAAACTCAATCGCCTTTTTTTTCTTCATTTATTGTAATGTTTATTTATTTATTTCTATAATCCACGAGCAGATATAATTGAAACAGATTTGGGTGGCATTTGTTATTGCTGTTGTTGTTGTTGCTGTTATTGCTGTTGTTGCTGTTGTTGCTGCATCGATGTTGTTTCCTCGCATCATTTTGGCCCAGTTTTGTTTGGTTTTGCTTGAATATTTGTTCAAATTAAGTTTTGTTTATCGTTACAATGGCAGCAGCAGCGAATATTGCAGTTGTTGTTGGTGTTAGAGTCTTTAACTGATCACTAATTACTATAAGTGGATCTTCTGGTGTTATATGCAGCACGCGCCAGTTTTTATTGGGAAAAATCATTTACTTAGACATGTGTAAGTATTAGTACCTACCTGTTTTGAAAAAAAAAAAAGATTTTTTTTCAAATTCATATTGATGTTTCAGAAGAGAATCTATCTCCAAGGAAATTTTCGAATTCAAAATTTTAAAAATTCGCTCAAGGTTGATGAAGGTTTTTCATATAAAAATTTATTTTGCTTTAAATGAGGAAAACAGAAACCAATTTGCAGATAATTATAGATAACACTGCATTACAATTTTTGATTTTGGATAAATACCGCAAACGGCGTATACGTGGGCGAAGCAAGTGGAATCTCCTGAACACAAAATTCACCGCAAGTTTTTTTTTCGAATAAAGTTTTTAAAATACTGGTACTGTTTTTTTTGGGAGACTAGCTGACTTAAATCGACCGTGCATCAGAACGAGGGATCCGATTGAGGTGATTAGCATACCGTTGGAAAGGTATCTTACTTGTTCTGATTGATCGAAAACTGCCCGAGTTATAATCGGTCAAAGTCGAAATTTTATGATTTTTTACTACGTTTTTTTAAGTTATAGATCTTTACAAAGGTCATGAGTCACAATGGTCAAATTAAAATATTTTAAGACTTTCTAAGTAACAATTCTTAAGGACACTAAATTCCGTAAAAAATTCCTTAAAGTCAAATGATCCACAATGAATCATTTTATGTTTTACGTTTATATGTAGCAATAATTCAACTAAACATTAAGTATATTTTCATTCAAAGCAACACTTTGTTGATGTTTAGACCTAAATATATAGTATACATAAATCTTGATAACTATTGATCTGAAACGTTTGACTCTGAACGCATTTTATGTAAAATCATGAAGCTTCCTGACAACTAAAGTCTTATGCTTTCGATTAGATCAACAATTAGTGAGTTAAGACAAAAAATTGTCTTTGAATGCTTGCGGCTTTGAAAATGTTTTGAGATGTAGGAATTTGTCATATTACACTTTTAAGGAACAATTAACTATAAAAAAAAATACAAACCTCTCAAGACCTAAAAATATCGATCCCTTTTGTCATATCACGATATATCAATCCCTGTCACGGTGTTTTAGGTCTTCAACTGATCAACAAGTCTCCCTAGCATCCTTTCTGATCGTGTTGCCTATCCATTTCCAAAATGAAGTCCGTGACTCGCAATAGTGTGACCAAATTCTCAATATCTGTCTCAAGCAGGAGCTTACAAAGTCTTGTTTTCGTCGCGTCAGTGCTCTTGTGAGGGATTATGATTCACCAGCTTAAGCTAACGCTGAATAAGTAGTTCAATAACAATTTACTACTAGAACCTGACAAACGTTTGAAATTACCGAAAATTAAGGTTGACCTACCGAAACTGGTTAAAACCAAACAGCCTTATCCTTCGTATTAATCCTCACATACAAGGGTGGATGGACTTATGATTTTGGCGCCCTACGCATTATAGCTCCTGCCGCTCTTTTTAAAAAGAAAAAATGACTTAAGAATTTATTTATTTTTATACTCTACACAGAGGGTATATTCACTTTGTCATTCCGTTTGTAACGCATATAAGGGGGCGTGGCAGGTATGGAAAAGTATATATATTCTTGATCAGCGTCACCACCTGAGTCGATATAGCTATGTCCGTCTGTCTGTCCGTCTGTCCGTCTGTCTGTCTGTCTGTCTGTCTGTCTGTCTGTCTGTCTGTCTGTCTGTCTGTCTGTCTGTCTGTCTGTCTGTCTGTCTGTCTGTCTGTCTGTCTGTCTGTTGAAATCAAGTTTACGGGAAAACTAAGCAAGTTAATTCAATGAAATTTGGCACACAGATCACATCTTCTTGCAAGCTGCTAGCATATAAAAATGGGCGAAATCGGTTAACGGCCACGCCTTCCGTCCATACTCTATGTAAATATACCCAAGTCCATTTTGAAAAAAAGTTGCTGCGATTTTGATGAAATTTGGTGATTTGGTGAAGCTGAGAACGAAATTAAGATTAGGCTAGGTTTAAAGTTTGCAAAGGCTCTTAAAAAGGCGTGGCACAGCCCTAAATTTTAACTTTTATAACGCCATAGCTCGTAAACCGTCTAAGATATTGTGATGAAATTCGGTACACGAATACAAATCTTATGAATCTTGAATTGCGCATAAAGTGGGCGGAATTGTAAATAAGGGCGTGGCACTCCTTAGCAACAAAAAAAATTGGATTTCATATAACTCCAAATTGGCACATACGATTTTCATTAAATTTTTAGGGATGATACCACTGAAAGTAGTCAACAATACAAGCTACGTCAATACACTGAAAAATTTTTTTTAAGGGCGTGGCACAGCCTACAATATTTATAAACGTTATAAAAAAAAAACTAATAAAACAATCGTTATGAAATTTAATAAGGCGGATATACTTGCTAAAAAGTGTCTTCTTGCAAAATTTTGGCACAATTGCAATGGTGGGTGTGGCACCTCCCATATAAGCGAAATACGTTTAATGCTATAGATAGTGTGCTATGAGAGTAATCTTCATAAAATTTTGTGTAGAGGTGTCAGTTATTATATGCTTCGGAATTTAATGAAACTTGGCAAGATTATATCAATGGGCGGGGCACCTCCCTCATTAAAATAAAGCTGCAAGTGCTATTTTAAGTGGAGCAATTGATCTGAAATTTGATGTAAGTGGTTTACTGGGTATTAGGTACATATGAATCAAAAGCTGGCGAAATAGCAACAGTGGGCGTGGCAGCTGCCATACAATTAAAATACCTTATGTGGCATAACTATCGAAATATATGAGCAATGATACAGAAATTTGGTGTAAGAGGTTTGTTTATAAAAAGCTATTTCTGGATCAAAATCGGACTGGATTGCATCAGTGGGTGTGTTACCGCCCTAAGGTTTAGGAATAATTACGGCACATATCGCAAACGATACAAGCTATTGTGCTAAAGTTTGGTTTGTTTATTTAACCAAAAGTGGGCGGAATTGGAGAAGTGGGCGTTTCGTGTTTTTTATTTATATTCAATTTTTTTCAACATTTCCCATATTCTTTTGACATTCTCAATCTTTTACATTTCCCCATCAATTTCATTCGAAATATTCTTTATTCTTTCGACTTTTTCATCAATTTTTCAGCATTTTTCATATGTTTCGACTTATTCAATTTCTTTCAACTTTCTTTAATGGTTTTCATATATTTTCAACATTTTCAGTTTTTTTTAACACATATCAACATTTTTGAACCTTTTCACATTATTTTCGACTTATTCAATCTTTTCATATTTATTTAACATTTATTGAAAAAGTACTTTCAATGCAGTGTAGGGTATGTGAGTTTCGGCCTGGCCGAAGATAACACCTTTACTAGTTATTTTTATTTTAATTTTTTATTTTTATTTATTTAAATTTAATTTTAAAAATTATATTTTATTCTTCTAATTTTAAACATTTACATTTTCCCCAATGAAACTGCCGCCTCTATGGCCACCCGAATCTAGGTGTACAAAAGTCGGAAAATCAAAGCTACCAAAATTACCTAGACTAAGCTCACACGTATTTCTAGAAACCTGTCGATGTATTTTAAGCCGCCACTATTCTACGAGGAGCTATCTGTTGTCATAGGAACCTCTTCCAAACATTGCGGGCCGCGAAATTTCTGTTTCAAGGGAGAACGTTATCTTCATAATCTTACTGATATTATTAGATTTCTACTTTAAAAGTCAACATTTAACAAATCCGCAATCAAATCGACCATAATTGCACAAGTTGTAGCAATTATGGATTCATCAACCTCAAAAACATATGAAATTATATTTTTAAGGCAAAATCAGCACTTTGCTTACCACCGCCTGTCCTTGGTGCCTTTGCATTTTATGACAACAAAATCGAAATCATAGATGTAAGTATTTGAAGAAGCGCTCAAAAATCCACTGCTTTTTCACCGCCTTAAAGTTAAAATGCAAAAATATCGTCAACATTCGATTCAGCATCAGTGCTTTTGTCCACCTAGATTCGGAATCTATCCCACTTGGCGGTATTGCGGCTCTGCTTGTTAGATGAAAGGTCATTCGATCGATCATCCCCAGCAAGATAGCAAATTTTTATTTTGCTTTCTTTTAAAAAAGTAAACGGTTTGAGTGAACTGAGCTGTGCCCCTCTTTGTTATTTTCAATCAGATGCCCCGACCAGACCTTAACTTGGGTCCCTTACATTTTTCGCAGTGTAAGAAGAGAATTTCTGATTCCAAACTTTCTGTAAGTAGCATTTAATTCGATAGCGAGCGAGAAATTTAATAATTTTGTTTGGAATCGTGAAGCAGGACAGAGGAAGCTTCGTGAGTAAATAAGAAGATTTAACAATCACCCTGTTGGCTGGTTGCCGTCGGTCATTGCGAAATTAAATAAATCTGTTCTGGATATTGATAAATTGTGAACAGTTGATGTGTATGTGTGTATGTATGCACGTGTGTATGTTGAGGTATTCATATTTCCAATGTATTAAGTAGTTACTTTTTGTTGTTGTTGTTGTTGTTGTTGTTGCTACTGCACTGCACCCCATCCAAATTGTCAGCATGGAAATCTTTGCAAGCACTTTTTGCTGCTATTTTTTGTTTTTTTTTTAAATGAAAAAGGAAACACAATAATTACGCATTCGTGTTGCGAGTGATTAAGATTTTTCAAAGCATCATTTGTTCCACAGATCGACAAGAAGAGGAAGAAGAAGCAGCAGAGTGAACTTGGAGCGGGCATGATTTACTTCAAGTTGCACAAATGTAGTTCAGATCAGTGGTCAGGCCACGTCACATCACGAATCACGAAACATGGTTGATGATGTCGAAAATGCATGGCATCTCACCGAATTCACCCTCCCTTTGCCGCCAACACTTGAAATGAACGCTCCAGAGAAGTTTAAAATTGACTTGATAACAATATCGCAAAAAACACATTTCTGATGTTGTTGTTGCTGTTGTTGCAACTGACGGCGAATATTCTTGATAATCTGCAGTAAAAATTATTGCATTTACTGCAAATGAAAAAACACAAATCGAAGCTCATTAAAAAGTCGTTGAGGTAAATTTAATTTAAATTTGTATTTAAATACAGAGCCAACGAGAGATGGGGCAGACATGAAAAAACCTGTGAAGGATTGCATGTTTTGACACATTGGAAGCACTCAACGTAATACCGCGTGTCCATCAATTCTAGGTGTTTGTTTGTGGATCTGTTTTGATGTCAATGTCCGCGAAAACATGTGTGGGTACTTACAGATTTTGGAATTCATTAACAGAAATGTTTAAAAAACGATGTCGCATATTCATAGTAATTTCAAAACTCAGGTCAAAAGAGTTTTGTAATATTTAGAGAAAAGAAATTTTAATTTTTTTTAATCTTGGGAATTATTTATTGGGCAAACAAGCTTGGAAACTACTACTACTCAAATGTTAAGATACTAATTGAACGTTGGACTTTTCCAGGCCATTGCTTAAAAATTTTGTTTTTTCAAATTTTGTCTTGAATTGTGAATGGAGTACCCATTATGCATATACATACGTCTCTTCAGTCGAGACGTAAACGATGTTATGAGTAGGTTCCTAGCCAGTATGTTTGAATATTGTTGCAGTTTTTTCGATATACTAGGTGTACAAATATGAAACCGGTAATGACATCTAGCGGTCGATAGCCGTATATGTATGAGCTTCCGAACCGCACCAAATGTCTTAATTGTTTATTCTGTCATCTGTCAACAATATTCAGTTCACAATTTGTCAAGTTTCATACAACAACGCATTTTTTCCGCTCGTAAAGATGTCGAGTTTTGTGCCTGAAAACTCTCATTTGCGGTAAGCATTGATTTTCTGTTTCCATTTGAAGAAAAACGCTTCTGAATCGCATCGAATGCTTGTTGAAGCTTATGGCGAGCATGCTCTTGTCGTACACTGTGCAATGAGTGGTTTAATAAATTTAAAAGTGGTGATTTTGATGTGATAAATGAAAAGCGCGGCCGGCCACCGAAAAAGTTTGAAGACACCGAATTGCAAAAATTATTGGACGAAGATGATGGTCAAACGCAACAGCTGAACAACTTAATGTGACACAACAAACCGTTTCCTTGCGTTTGAAGGCCATGGGAAAGATTTTCAAGGTCGGTAGATGGGTGCCACATGAACTGACCGAAAGGCAGCAAGAAAACCGAAAAACCACTTGTGAATTGCTGCTCGCCAGGCAAAACAGAAAAGGTTTTCTCCATCGAATCATCACTGGCGATGAAAAGTGGATTTATTTCAACAATCCCAAACGAAAAAAATCATATTTGAGCCCCGGCCAACGACCCAAATCAACGCCAAGACCAAATCGCTTCGGCCGAAAGACATTGCTGTGTATTTTCTGGGATCAGCGTGGTGTTATTTGGTATGAGCTACTAAAACCAGGTGAAACAATTGATCGCTTTGAACCGTGCTATACGTCAGAAGAGGCCCGAATTTCAACTTCGCCATGACAAAATTGTATTCCAAGATGACAACGCATCGCCACATCGAGCAGCGGTCAATAAAAACTTGGTAGAATCGTACAACTGGGAGCCCCTGACTCTTTCTCTTGGATGTATATCATGGAAAGAGCTTACGAAACGAGCCAGCTCAAGGTTGAAATTTTAAGACATGTTAATAAAATGCTATAATTAAATATCAAACTAGGGCTACCAAGCCGTACAGAAGCATTTCCCGGCCATCAAAAAAAAAATGTATTTACCTAAAATGTTAAAAACTAAAAATACTAGAAGTTGGTTTCATTTCGCTCAGCAATATTCATAAAACATTAAATATTTACTTGTGCTTATGACATCGTTTTTTTTGATTTTTCGCTCGATGAAAAAAAAATTTTAATTTATTTCACAGATATTGTCAAGTTCCCGTCTGTTTGATAAATTCTTGAAACGGCACAACCAGGTCCCCGGCCTTGACGCGGCAATCGCGGTCACTTGGTAGCCCTGGTTAAAACCAATGCCTTACTTATGTTTCACCCTATATTTGAAAGATACTTTTCAAAGCAGTCCAACACTTTTGATATTATTATAAATCATATCTAAGTAATATTTAGCTTGAATCGATAAGATATATAGTCCGGAATATGCGAAACCATTTTACGTCAAATAATTTTGTTGGAACCATTCAATATTATACAATAAGTCACACTGATACTAACTAGCTAATAATTTCAAGGTCAGGAGAGTGGCAGCTTAGCAAGCATCTTTTAATATCACATACGTGATCGCACAAAACTATTAAAGAAAGTTGTCAAAAGAATTTGAGCCTTGGTAACGATGTAACCTATATCCAGATATTCCTGTTGAGGTAGTCAAGAAGCGATCCGATTTCATTTTTGACCAATGCGCAGATTTTTTGAAGAAAGCTTGTCCTAGATTGGATTTTAAAGTTGTAAACCAAATGCTTAGCCTAATATCATGTCACCCTGTATCAGTTTAGTTAACACAACACATGTATTTATTTTAAATTGCTCCACCAATCGCTCTCTGACAGTTTAATGTGCAAATTCCTTTGATGGCATGGAAGAAATCGAGCTTCTGTGTGAGCACCAGTGTTATGTATTTAAAAGCCTGTGCCGTCTACTGACTGCTTCTGCGCATCAATCATGTTTCATGCAAACTTGTTGGAATGTACGGCTATTTTGCTGTCTCTCGATTTTGAGATTTTCTGTTTCTGTTTCTGCTTTTTCTTTTTTCTTTTTGCTGCCAATCCATAGATTTGCTTACGGAAGCGTCAACCAGTTGGCATCAAATCTTTTTAATTTATCTATCGAACACACATGTCAATTTATTTCATTCATAAACTGGGTGCCATTAAAATTTGTTACGCGTTTTGGCTAATTGTGCGCAAGCTAAAATCCGATGATGAAGTTTTTCTGGGTTCGTTATTGCGTTTTTTGTTTTAATGCCTTTGATATTAAGATAAGAATTCAGCTCGTTAAGAAGATCTAATGAATTAATACTTATAGGCAAATTTAAAAAAGTAACATTTTCCAATCGTTCGTGATAACCAAATAATCTTTTACTACCGCAGTGAACTTATAACGAGAGGAGTATTAAACTAGTAAAGGTGTTATCTTCGGCCAGGCCGAAGCTCACATACCCTACACTGCATTAAAAGTACTTTTTAAATAAATGTTAAAAAAATGTTGAGGAGGTTGAATAAGTCGAAAATAATGTAAAAAGGTTTAAAAATGTTGAAAAGTGTTGGAAAAAACTGAGAATATCAAAAGAATATGGGAAATTTTGAAAAAATTAGAATTGAAATAAAAACACGAAATATGTCACGCCCACTTCTCCAATTCCGCCCACTTTTGGTTCAATAAATGACATTCGTGATTGACATGCACAAACCAAATTTTAGCACAATAGCTTATATAGTTTGCGATATGTGCCGTAATTATTCCTAAAATTTAGGGTGGTGACACACCCACTGATGCAATCAAGTCCGATTTTGATCCAGAAATAGCCTTCATAAACAAACCTCTTACACCAAATTTTAGTATGATTGCTCATATATTTCGATAGTTATGTCACTTAAGGTATTTTAATTGTATGGGAGGTGCCACGCCCACTGTTGGTATTTCAAAAGCTTTTGATTCATATGTACCTAATACCCAGTAAACCACTTACTTCAAATTTCAGATCAATTGCACCAATAGTTCACTTAAAATAGGACTTACAGCTTTATGTTAATGAGGGAGGTGCCACGCCCACTGATGCAATCTTGTCAAGTTTCATTGAATTTCAAAGCTTATAGTAACCGACACCTCTACACAAAATTTTATGAAGATTACTCTCATAGCACACTATCTATAGCATTAAACGTATTTTGCTTATATGGGAGGTGCCACACCCACCGGCACTATTGTACCAAAATTTTGCAAGAAGACATCTTTTAGCGAGTTTATCTGCCATATTAAATTTCATAGCGATTGCGTTGCTAGTTCTCTTTTTATAACGTTTATAAATATTGTAGGCTGTGCCACGCCCTTCAACAAAACTTTCCTGAATATTGAATAAACTTGTATTGACGACTGCCTCCAGTGGTATCATCCCTAAAATTTTTATGAAAATCGTTTGTGCCAATTTGGAGTTATACGAAATCCAAATTTTCAATTACCAAAAAGTGCCACGCCCACTTTTACAATTCCGCCCACTTTATGCGCAATTCAAGATGTATAAGATCTGTATTCGTGTACCAAATTTCATCACAATATCTTGCACGGTTTACGAGCTATGGCGTTATAAAAGTTAAAATTTAGGGCTGTGCCACACCCCTTTAAGAGCCTTTGCAAACTTCAAACCTAGCCTAATCTGAATTTTGTTCTCATCTTCACCAAATCACCAATTTTGATCAAAACCGCAGCACCTTTTTTTCAAAATGGACTTGGGTATATTTACATAGAGTATGGGCGGAAGGCGTGGCTGTTAACCGATTTCACCCATTTTTATATGCTAGCAGCTTGCAAGAAGGGTTGACCTGTGTGCCAAATTTCATTGAGTTAGCTTGCTTAGTTTTCTCGTAAACCTGATTTCAACAGACAGACACACAGACAGACAGACAGACAGATAGACAGACGGACACAGCTATATCGACTCAGGTGGTGACGCTGATCAAGAATATATATACTTTTCCATACCTGCCACGCCCCCTTCTATGCGTTACAAACGGAATGACAAAGTGAATATACCCTCTGTGTAGGGTATAAAAAAGCATCTACGCAGAGATCAGAGAGTTAGCCCGCACTTGCATTTGAAAGTTCTTGGTGAATGAAAAAATTTATCTATGTGATTTTGAAATTTTTAATTTTAATTCTAAAAGTACGGTGGTAATTTTCTACAATTTTTACTAAGAATCTTTAGGTTAGTAAAATTAAACTGAATTGTTTCGGCATCTGATGAGCTTTTCGACATTGAAGATGGTCCTAGGCCAACAAATCTTCAGAGTTCAGCGAAGACAAACACTTGTTAATTGGGTAGCAGAGCCGCTGTTGGTTAAAAAAGTTCACAAAAGTATAGAAGAACTGGCAGCACAGAGCTTCGTTGTCGTTAACTGGAACGAAGACTGCCAGACATTACGAAGTTGAGAGAGATATGGTAACTAAACATAACGTGACCAACTGTTTTGAAGCCATACACAAAATTGAAGACATTTTACCCAAAAACAAATAACTTTGTAAGTTCAGCAAAAGAAAAATGATGAGCAAAAACAGTAATTTGTACAAAAAATCTAAGAACTTTTCCGAACAAAAAAAAAAATGGTTATCCATATAAAATATCAATGTTTTTCTGCTATAGTTCTTAATTGTAAAAGGAAGTACAAAGCTAATTAAGAAGAAGTGTTATGAAGTATAAAGGAGTACATTTGGTTGTACTTCAAAGTACTTAGTAGGTACAAGGGGCCAAAAAGAAGTAATGTACTCCCAAAAGAAGTACGGTTGGTCACGTTAGGCAGTATGGCAATAAAGTTTTTGTTTGTTTGTTCTCACCACATCAATTTTTTTTAATACATCGAAAGTCTTTCGACAATACATTGATAAATTTCTGTAATTATATTGACAATATTTTAAGTTCCACAGCATTTATAGCAAATCACCTTATTTATCTCGAAACCAGTGACGTCACTTAAGCGGGGGGAGGTGCGAGAGTTCTAATTCCACCACTATTAGATGGTTTTATTGAATTGATGTATTGATTACGAACTAGTATCAGATCCTTGCAAGGGGGGGGGGGGGGGGTGGCATTTTCCCCCCAATCCTTCCGAATTGACGCCACTGCTCGAAACTTACTTCATATACTTTTTTCATCCGAATCATCTCAAATTTTAATATTTTGTTCAGTAGGTACATCAGTGCCTGTGACCGGGAACACCAAAAAATTTTTAGTTTATTAACTTCTAATGTTTAATGTAAAAAAACTAATGAAAAATGGTCTGTGTTCGATAGTCAAATTTCAAGAAGGCACTATTTTGTCAATAAAATGTTTCTTTCTTTTTTGGTGGTCCCGACCATACTACAGCTACACTCATATAGATCAATAATTTCCTTAATTTTTATTTTTCAGATAAGTGATAGAGTTAAAATTTCACCAGCCGCCCGGGTACTTTGTTTTGAGGGGCCCATCTTCAGCGTCATTTTTTAACTAATTAAAATTGTTTTTTTGATAGTTATATAAATGTTTTTGTATGCTCTTGGAGTGATATAATATGTCTACATAGTTTAAGTATCGTTGTTCTTTAAATATTGACTCCTTCAAATAATTTTAAAAATGCTTTAAATTTACGGGTGCTAGAACCCCGAGTGGACTTAAGGGCCCCAACCCAGTTTCTTAAATTATTTAAGACTCAAAAGGACTATCATGTTATGAAAAATGTATACAACTTGCAAAATCACATTTTTGCGCAATTGATGACGAAATTTATATAGCATTAATTCAATATGGTGTTTTTTGTTAAGTTAGTATATAGAATATCGAGTATGGAATATGGAAGGAGTCAAAATATGTTGAGAAAGTTGATAAGTTGAAAAATGTTGAGTTGTATGAACAAAGTTTGTGTTGCAATAAAAACTCCCTTATATTTTGATGCTGCTTGTGATATATCAAAAGCAGTTTATTATTGGTAAGTTGTTCCTTAATCAATTAACTCAAATCAAATCGGACAATGGCAACATGGTATGAGGGCGTGTGTTAAACTACTTCCAAGTTTACGTTGATTAAGGATAAATTTTCATTTCTGTTGCCTTTAAGATATCACAAACATTCTCACAAAGTTCTCATACCCTAAATTCCAATGTTGTTGACCACAAGCAAGGTAAACAATAACAAATTAGGTGCTATTTCTTGTTTGGTGGATTCCGGTAGCATAGATTTGTTCGTAACACGAAATTTAACTTGTTGTCCTAGAAGTAACGCCTAGTGTTTTATCCTCCTTTCGCGGTCATCGCCTACCACTCCTCACAGTGGCGGTCCCAAGGGGGGGCGATATGGGGGCTGTAGCCCCCCTGGCATCCGCCGAAAAATATTTCGATTCAAGAACGTTTCAGAAAATCGAAATCGAAAAAATTGTTTGAAATTGTTTGTGGTGGTGAAGTGTTGTTGTGATGTAGAAAATATATCAACGAACATTTTTTTTTTGGCTTCTTTATACAGCACAACAATACCAACACTACCACTCCACCGTGTTCTATTTACGGGCTCACGATTTTCTATTCCACTTTCATAGCCAACAAATAATCTTAAGACCTAACTAAATTATACGTGCATTGATTGAAGTCAGCTTATGCAACTGTGCGCATACGCATAATTTGTATATTAAGACTACAACGTACTAAAATAGTCATAGATCTTCATATCTACTGTTTTAAATATTAAGGAAATATAAGATGACATAAGATTTATGTAATAGTGGTATTAATACATAAGTTTGAAATTGTGACTACATTGTTTCCTAAGTTCATGTTACTACAACATTGCCACCAAAAAGTCTATTCTGAGATCAAAAGAAGAACTCTTTGCTACGACGTAGTCTAAAATTAAAATGGAAAAATTAATAACAATACATATTTTCTTATAACTTTCTTATATTTTTATTTTAAAATTTATTTATTTTAAATTTTAAAATTAATTTAAGCTAAAAACATTTATTTTACTTAAATTTTAATTTAAGCATTTTTGACATTTCAACGCCGATATATATGGCTGCGAAAATCAACGGAGTTCAGGCTTTGATAGCTGAAGACCAACCCTTAGCATTTTACACCCATTGTTTCAGTCACTCTCTGAATCTGTGCGTAGGCAAATCATGCGATGTTTCTGAAATTCGTAACATGCTAGGAACAGTTTCATCAGTGACAAACTTTTTCTCGAACTCATCTCAAAGAGTACAACAATTAAAAGATAAAATTTCCGAACGGAGTCCAGAAACAAAAAAAAATTGTTTAAAAACATTGTGTGCGACCAGATGGGTAGAAAGGCATGAATGCGTTGATACTTTCAGCGAATTGCTACTCTTTATCTCTGAAACATTAGAAGACTTAGAACAAAGCAAGGACACCGATTTATTGAACCGAAACTAGGCGAAGTTGGAGAAGTGGGCGATGCATTTTTTAACTTGCTAATTCATTCGACCTTTTCGTTGATTTTGAATGGTTCCAATATTTTTCAACCTCTTAAATATTTATTGACTTTTTCAACCGCTTTCAATAGGTTTCAACAATTTCCATATTATTTCGAATTTTTCAACTTTTTAACATTTTTCAACATTTTCCATATTTTTCGATGTTCTCAATTTCATTCAACTTACTTTAATGGTTTCCATATTTTTTAGTCTTTTAAGTCTTTGTCAAATGTTTCAACACTTTTCGACCTCTTTCAAACATTTTACATTTTTTTCGACTTCAACCTCTTCAATTTTTTTTACATTTTTTTAAAAGGTACTTTTAATGCAGTGTAGGGTATGTGAGTTTCGGTCTGGCCAAAGATAGCACTTACTAGTTTTATTTTAATTTTTTTTTCTCTCTCAAATGTTTCAGAACTAAAATCAAAATTCCAAGTTAAATTTTTGAGCATTTTACCCTTAGGAGACTTAATACCGGCAAATCACTCGAATGTGTCAGTTGACAAGATCGTGGAGGCTGCTCTCACTTACAAAAGTGATTTGAATTGCAGTAAAATTGAGCTCAAATCCGAAATTCAATTGTGGCACCAGTATTGTTGTAAGACCGATTTTAAAGATGTTTTGAATACAATGGAAGCATTGACCCTTATCAAGAGCAAAAAAATGGAATCGTTCAAGCATCACAATTTTATTGCAAATATTTTCCACGATTCCAGTGACTTCGGCAACACCAGAACGAAGTTTTTCTGTGTTAAAAGAATTGAAATCGTATTTAAGATGTACAATGACAGAAGACCGCTTGAATGGATTGGCTCTGGGAAATATTAATAAAGAAATCGATGTCTGCTCAGATGAAATCGTAGAATTATTTTGCCAGAAGAAACCTCACCGTCTTGAAACCCTCGACTGGACTACTGATTAGATAAAAAAGATCTCTATGATTTATAAGGGCTAAATTTAACCTTTTCATTTTTGTTATATACCAAAAAATATAAATATTTTTCGTTGAAAAATTCAATCAATGTGCGTTTTCACTAAAAAAAAATGTCAGCCGAACCCCTCCCCCCCTGAAGAGAATCCTAGGTCCGCCACTGACTCCTCATTTTCAGTGGGGATGAACAGAATTTATTTAATTTTTCCGGCGTGTTAGAAAATGCAAGCAGCGTCAATATCTACTTACATGTATAGAGAATGGTGGTGGTGCAACTGTTTGTTGTGGACATTAACTTTTGATACTTAAATTTCACTAGTTTACGGCGAAAATATTGTGGCCCAATAAATATCCGAAACATAAAATAAATAAAAATCTACTCACGTACTGTCCTCAAGACATTATCAAATTGTGAGAAAAAATTTAAAAAAATGCGATACCAAAAATCCTTTTTCTCAAAATGGGACATTTGTAAAAGAAAATTATTTGTTATGACTTAGCTTGACATTTTATCCAGAAACAGCCCAGCATTTTACGTACGAACTACAGTGGACCCTCGGTTAACGTACACAATTGGTTCCAGCATCTTGTTCGTTATGCGAAATTTTCGTTAAGCGAAACCATTATTCCCATATAAACCAATGTAAAATAAAATAATGCGTTCCAGGCCGAAAAAAATACACTCTAATATGTTTCAATTTGAACTTTTATTGAAAGAAAGTAACATAAAATGCATCAAAACTTTTAAAGACCTGGAAAAATACACCAAAATATTTTAAGTTCAGCTTTTATTGAAAGAAAGTTAAATGAAACGTATAAAATTTTTTAAGGAACTGAATATGTATTGGACGGTAGGAGACAATCTTATCTGATCTATTTTTCTCTTTCTCCGAATCTTTTTTTGAAGGCATTTCGTATGTTATTTTGCAATTTTTATAAAAACAAAATTAAAAATAGAACATTTGTATGTTTCAACACGTCTTGTTAATTTTACGAACACAGCTCACAATTATGAAACAAAATCTAAACACAGAGAGCACTATAATGTGTATTGTGAATGTAGATAGAGCAGTTCGTGTAGCAAACTAAGTATTGTATTTTATCTCAAATATTGCGAAACTGTTGAGTCTGCAGAATGCTAAACACAGACAGAAATTTTACATGCAATTAAGGTTTCCCCCTTTTTCGTTGGTCGTTATGCGAAAATTCGTTCGTTAAGCGAAACTTTTTTCCCAAAAAAAATGTGTTCGTTATGTGAAATGTTCGTTATGCGAGATGTTCGTTAACCGAGAGTCCACTGTACCAAACTTTTCGGAAGAAAATATTTCGTAGGCTACTGTTATTTGAAACCAAGTAGAAAGTAAGTAGTTTTTTTGTTCCTATAAGACATTGTTTTAAAATTTGAGGAATGGCTACTGATTACCACAAGCAAACACCAAGACGTAACGTGCATTGATAAGTGGATGTATGTAGGTAGCTGAGTCAGTCAGTACCGATTGACTTTCACTAGACATTCCCGATTTTTTTCAAACTTTTTTTTTAATGGTTGATATTTATAAATAAAGTATCGCTTTTAAAATTCTTGTAGAAAAGAATATATTTTGATCTTATTTAGATTCGCTTGTTACTGATTTCAGTTTCCTATTAAATATTCACAGATTAATCAAATGTAACCGCTTAGCTTTATTTCTAATGGGCCAGGTATCATGGCTCACAACCAGAGCCAAAGCTACATCTTTGGGAGCCCGGGCCGTATTACTTTGCGGGGCCCCCATAAATGAAAAATATCAAAGGATTTCTACAGTTTTTGTACCAAAGTTTTCGATTTTTTTTTAAATCTGAATTCTTTGCACGCGGAATCAAAAATGATAACCTTCCTTTAGGCTCATCAATTTCACATATGTATATGCGATATTCCTTTACCATTGGAATCATCGTTGATATGACCTCATCACACGAAACAACTCAATATTAGTAACCAGTTCACACAAACCAAAGAATATCCTTAGAGGGACCAATGGAATAAATGTGAAATGCGCCTAAAAAGTTGAGGAATTTTTAATGAAAAAAAAGCCTTTGCTATCTTAAGTATTTAAAAAAGGTTTCTGAAATGACCGATAGGTTCTTGTCCAATAAAAAAATGTATGATATATGCTTCATTAGAAATGTATTTTTAAATTTACTGCTTCACTCAGGTGAAAAGTTACTCAATCTAAATATATCAGATGGTCCTGACTTATGGAGCTTCTGATATTCCTTGGTCCCAAAACATGCAATCGGGGGCAAAGATTCTGATACCAAAGATATATATATTCGGTCATTCTTTAAGTAACTGCACACTTAGCAGGGGCGCCGGAAGACCTGTTGCGTGTGTTTACAACTCCACAAGTGTGAGACTTCCCCATGTGTATGCAGTACTGGAAATTTTAGTTTAACACGGGAATTTTTCGCGCATATTTTCACCTTACACTCACCCGCGTCGATTCTGTTCCGAATTTGGGGTCCCTATTCGATACATTTTTTGTCAAGTTGGAACTGCAGTTATCGTCGCGGCTACCCTGATTGAATTTAACGTTTCGATTGGATCTTGCAATCAAGGCTGCCACGACAACAACCAATATGCCAACTGGACAAAAAAATGTATCAAATAGGGGCGATTGTATATTAAAGGTTCCGCTCGTTGATGTAGGTATGTTATCAACCTATCGCCTTGCGAACAGTTGATCAGATCGCGCGCTGATTGGTTGAAACAGAACTGTAGCCGGATGGTAACTAATTGCACAAGTTACATAGTTATAAAGGCCTAAGGACAAATGTGTTTACTGTACTTTTGACAAAATAAACTTTTTCTTATGTTCACAATAATCACTGAGCATGTCATTTTTTGTGAGAGATTCGTATGGGAAAAGAGTGTGACATATACAAAATTTGTAAACAACAAATTTTCGCTGAGAGAATCGTATGGCAAAAGAAACTGACAATTGCACAATTAGTAGCGCAAGTTTGTAAGAAACTAACGTTTTTCAAAAGGGCGTATTTCCACTTATGACCTTAAACCTAAGAATGCTATAGCCGTTATAACGCTAAAATGTATGTTCTAGTGGAAAATCTATTAGAAAGAAAACATATTTCCAAGGGAAACTTGTCATTTAAACCAGTTTATCTATACAAAAGACGTATTTCCTATATATAGTCGCTAAAAAACTCTTTATTATGGACTATAAACACAAAGAAAGATGCGGAAATCTTATTAAACAAACAGTTTCTTAATGGCTGGAGGAATTCAAATGAGCTTTCATGGTACAAGAGTGTAATTGATGATTAAAATATAGGAAGAGAAGAAGAGATGCCTAGCGATGATTATGATTGTAACGAACTTGAATGTGGTGACAAAAGAGTATAATCTGTAGTATAATAATACAACTTTGCACCAAAAGCGCACAATTCCAAATGTTTATTATTTTTTTCCAACAAACACAAATATGTTAGAATAAAAGCTTTAAGCGGATTAGAATATTCGATCAGCACACTAAAGATATTAAAAATAAAGTTACTGCAAACAATCTGTTAAAAGTTTTTTCTCATTGCTGAAATTTTGCTTAACATGGAAATAAGCCCCTTCGAAAAATCACTCCGCATATGTGTTCAAAGTTCACATTTCGATAAGCACTAAGCAGTCTATGAAAATCAAATCAAATATATCGGAGAGAAAGTCAAAAGAGTGTGCAGTGAAAAATAAATTTGATATTTTGATTATTTTTATAACACTCACAGCCTCTTCACATAACGTCGAAGAATAATCTTAATTGACGTTATCAGCATTTTTTCCCTTGTTAAACATAGCTCCACGTTCCTCTAATGATATAAGATCTATCTACGATGGCGCGATTCGCCATTTGTTAAAGTCAGTGTCAAATAGTTGAAATCAATATTTTAGGAATTTATCTTCAATAAGTAACGTTGATCGCAACTCAGCGCCCCCCAAATTCCTGACATTAACCAGTGGCTCGCGGACCTTGAGCCAGTTTTGCATTTTTTGAAAAACTGTATCAAATTTTTTAATGTTATTAAACTTAACTTGATTACATAATTTTATGTTTTGCCAAACATAAATGTTCTCAAATAATCTTCAATCCGAAACAGTGTATTGAGATAGTCTTAAAAAAATATTTTTTGCGCTAATATTGAAAGACCTCTCTTGACAAATAGAAAAAAAAAAGTTTTTTTTCAGCTCAGTCTAGTATACCTACACTCTTATGAAGAAACTTTCTTTTAATTAATTTTTAATAAGGAAGTTTCCGGTACAACAAGGCAATTTCTAAAGACTGAATTACTTTTCTCCATTAAATCGCTACTAGATAATATTTACTACAACTTAAAGAAATTCCTACTCAAACTGGAGCATTCGCAGAATTTTAAATTATTTTGTACAAGAAATTACGAGAAACTGAAACAAACTCATGAATACTTAATTACGGTTGCGGAGCTAATTTACTGCAATACGACGCCTAAAGTAATTACACGATGACGAATGTTGTAAGAGACTCCCAGTACACCCAACCTTCCATGAACAGCACAACCAGCGAAAATGTTGAAATTCCACCAACCCACTCGTCGGTTTTTGTATCTGTTTTTTTTATCGAACTCCAAATTGCGCGAGTAAAATAAGAAGAGAGGAAAAAGAAAGATTTATAGGTAACCAAAAATCTAAATAAATTCAACTCAAACAATGGCTTCAGTCTGAAGACGACAATGCTTGGTTTATTGCTTCTCACTTGCCACTGGAAGACCGAACGATGACAACGACACATTGAACCGGTTGAGTCAGCCCTCCGTCGATTATAAATACAGCGAATAACCCGTGCACACTGGAAGAAAGAGCAGCAGCGTCAGTTGAACACTCTTGTGTGAAGGAGAAAGCACTAATTGCGGCGATTCTGTCATCTTAGTTGAAAACGCAAGCATGAGCGCGTAGCACTGCCTACTTGCTCGTTGGTCCTCTGGTTAATGATGCGATTTGGGTGAGCACAGGTAACCCGGTACATAATACGGGCTGGTTGACGACGACTAACTGGCTTGGTTACTGTAACAGCTGTGCACTCGCTCACGCATAAGTGCCAATATATGTCGCCATCTCTTTCACTGAACAGACTTGGCCGCCATTATATTTGAAATTTAATAAAACCGATGTATTGGGTTGTGGGTATGTGAAGTGAGTGAGTGAGCATTTGAAAACACTCAACTCTGAGCAGTTCAGACCGATACAGTAGCAGCACCAGCAACAGCACCAGCACAATGATGGAACTGCGACGACAAGTGCGGCTTATGTGAAATTCGAGTTCAGCGAACAATTCAGTACGACTATTGCGGCTCTCGTGTTTGGTTCGGGTTTCGGTATCCCGTTTTGAGTGCAGCGTTTAGCTGCTCAAATTAAAATTTCAATTTCCTATGTCAGAAATTACCCTTTAACGACATGTTTTGAGTGCAACGATAAATATTAAAAATTTAATTAATAAATGGTTGAAACTGTGATTAAGTAGATTCAAGCAGAAATTCTGGTGATTTACTGAGTAAAAGTGATTAAGACCGAAGAAAGAAAAAAAAAAAAAGAAAAACTGTTTGCCGTCGTTAAAAAGCCATTAATTCAGACGTTTTCATTTAATAATTGAAATTTTTGTTGCAATAAAAAAAAAACTAGTTTTTGAGATATCGCAAAGTCTGAGGATTTTACAATCACGTATAAGGAAGTTTCTTAAACTTCATGTTCACGTAAAAAGTTAAAAGTAGCGTGGCGAGTGTACAAGAGAGGGAAGAGAGAGTGAGAGTGAGAAAAGAGAAATCGCTTAAATATATGATTGTTGTTGTTTTTTGTCATGTTGATTGAATCGGGAATCAATCGTGAATTTGGGTCATTACCAACTGCAAATTCTAGCATAACTGCACCAAGTGCACCTTGGAAAATGGAGCCTCCTAGAATACCTTCTTTAGGGGGTGGTGGTTCCTCCATACCACCGCCACCTCCAAATGGTAAGTTAGCATGATACTTAGTTTTAATTACAGAATTGTTTTCTCTGAGTACATAGTTCGATCACTGTGCACTGAAAAAAGATTAAAGATTTTCAATTGGCATTGGTTATGGATTTCTTTTGTGTTCTTGGTTAGATATCAAATGTGCCGACATTAGGCAAAATTGAATATTTAAAATGTATAGTGCGGCTGACTTTCCGCTTACTCCAATGCCGTCGGTCTTAAAAAAAAGGCGGTAAAGCTCAAATATGCTTCGTTCAAATAAAAAAATAAGGGTACAGTGACGCTGACGTCCATAAACTCAAATGTGCTGATAAATTAAAATTGGTCACGTACAGGAGGTACAACATAACAATAATGTCAAAATCATAACGTCAAAATATTTAAAATAGAATTTTTGTACATAATTTTTCCGCACTTATTAGCAGTTCCAAGTACTAGATCGCTTATTTTTGCGTTGTGTATGATGTGAAAGGGTCTCAAAACAATTTCACTTGGCTTGCATTCAGAAAGTGTTATCTGTAACCGAAAAATGCAGTCATGCAACATATAACTCTATGAGCATTTAACATATAACTCCCAGCATTTTCTTTATTCAATTATGCAGGCAGTGGTGTGCCTTGAACAATTTTCGTCCGGGGAGTAGAACAATTCGCCACTCCCTATTATTAAATATTCTTGAAATGAATTAGAATAAACTAATTCAGTCAATTTGGATAAAATTGAACAAAATTTTGAAGTTCTGGTTAATAAAAACTTCTTTACAATTGCAAATCTCAATGAATACCCACAACCATTTAATGCACGCAGCTGGGGCGACGCCGCCTTGTCCTGTCCCCCTCCCTTCTTACGCTTCTCTATGCATGAAAAATAATAAGAAAATTATATGATTTTTGGTTGATTTTGGGCTGTTTATTTCAAGTTTATGCTTAAATTTTTTTTATGGTCTAGTTTCTGATATATTTGAAATATATATAAGATAAGGTTTGAGCTCGGATATTTTTTAATAGGATATGAAGTTCATAAAAAAACGTTTACTTTTAATCAGGACATTTGATTAGAACTAGGGATGCAACGATACGCGTTTTGGACGATATGATACCGATATCGATATTCATAAAAACTTATCGTCGATACCGATACCGATATTTATAAAAAGTTGTCCCAGAGATACATTGCATTAAATAGAAGACGTAACTATGATGCACAATTGCAAAATCATTATAAATAAATATATTTTTTTAAGTATGAAAGTTAATGATTAAAGCTTACTAGGCTTTATTTAGGAAGCACAAAATCCTCAAGTTATGCGGGGAAATGCGATTTCGACCTAAGGTTGAAAAGAGTCGCTCTGATGTGACAGAACTTATTTGAAAACTGAAATACATTTGTGCCAATTTCTTTAAACTTGGGTGCAGGACCTCATTACGAGGTCAAACTGAGGGGGTCTGCATCTGTTGCAAAATTGGGAAATCGAAAATATCTCTCAATTTCTTCTTTGAAAGTATCGGAGCACAAAGAGGACTGTGGTTCTTCTTCTTCAGAATCCTTAATACTATTTTCACAAACACTCCATATCTCCTGTCTTGTAATCGGCTTAGAACTCGTACTAGGTTGGAACGTAACTGTTACTGAAGAGGCTTCGGAGCATAGTGGTAAATTAATGAGATTTGCAAGCCGCTTTCTTGCCGTAGAAATAGAAGACCGCGATTTTAATGTTCGTAGTTTATATCGAGGATCAAGCGCCGTTGCTAAATAATAAGATTCTTCACTTTCGAAATTAAATCTTTTTTCAAGAGCCAATAACAGATCGGCAGCTACTTGATGGAGTACCGGCTGGATTTTTTTGTCTTTGATGTCCTCCAGTACTTTTTGATCATCATGATCCATACGTCAGTTGAAAGTTCTACTTGCATTTTATGCGTGGCAAACAAGCTTGTACTGCAACTCGTTGCTCTAGTAGTCGCCTTAATGCTTCCAATGTCGAGTCCCAAAGAGTAGGTACGTCTTGTATTAGAACGTGATTCGGAACCCTATGCCCGGCTTGCATTTCTTTCAAAATTTTACTGCTACTAGTGGAATGACTAAAGTGTCCAATAATAGACCTTGCTTTGGTGATCATGCTATTCACCGTTTTTAGGCTAAGAAGGCTCTTCAGGGCACAGGTACAGCAGATAAATATCGCCGATATCGATGCATCGGAATAAACCGATATATCGGTAATCGTATCGGCATCGCTTGCATACCTAATAATAACTGCATACACAAATTAATAGGAATCAAACTCTGCGAGGTACTGAAAGTAAATCGTCCAAAACTCTTTATACATTGACAACGACATCACGATGTTATTAATTGAGGCTAAGCCGTTTAGCCGATCTTCAGACATAGCTGATTTACTTTGGAATAAAAATTATCCACGAACAAATAATGGCTCATAAAGCTCTCCCAGGGGGAGATTAGGGGGCATTGACCTCCCCTAAGGATCTGATACTAGTGTTCTTATTGTTAAGGCCAAGTATCAACATTTCACTCCGAAAACTCGCTAGCCGTTTTGTATAACAATTTACGTACCTTTTCTTATGTTGGCAGTTGTTATAGTGCAGTAGATAAATTTAATTTTTTTTAACCATGTGAACTCTTACAAAGTGATCTCTAGTTTGCATTGCAGTTACAACTTCAAATGGTAAGGTCACCACTATCCTGCTGAATTAATAAATTCTAACTCCTATTCTTTCATTTCATTTGCATAAAATTTCAAACTTGTCCGAGGTTGCAATTTTGTTTTATTTCAGCATTGATAATTAAAATCGGTTCTCCACCAAATATTCAACGGTCTCTTCTAGCAACTGGATTTCTACAGGAAAATAAGAAACCCTAATATCCACATTTTCACTTATTTTGTAAATCGCCTAATTTTTAGAAGATTCACTCAAGTAGTTATACAAATTTTATTCCATACTATTAATTGAAAAAATTTAAATATAAACTTGATGCTGCTTAACATTATGAAATTTAGTATATGTATCTGATAATATAGTTATTACGTTACATATTATTTTGGCCCGACCAAAGTATGGTTCACCGGAATATTCAAACTGATATCGCTCTTTGTGTCATGAACTAGAGCGCCGCCGATCCAAAAGGCGATCGTATTTGTTCATATCTTCTGTATGAAATCAGTTTTATAAACAAAACACGATCGTTTTTTGAAAAGCGCCATTGCCGCGTATTTTGACCAAAATCCATCCCACTTTAAGCTGCGGGGCATCGCCACTCTTAAAAGAACGATTGTGTTTTGTTTATAAAAATTTGTGTTTTGAGCCAGAGGAAACCAATCTATTTTATTAGTATAGAGTTCCTCGAGAGTTGGCAGTGAGAACAAACATATTTTTTATATTGGATATGCTTTTAAGATAAATTTCTCGCCGCCCCCACTAAGGTTTTGGTGAAATGACGGTATATTTTATGCTACATTTTAAAGCTAAAATAAAAAAATAGATTGTGTCGAAAATGTTTAAATTCTGAAATGAAATATTCACTTCCGGTTTTCCATAAGAAAAAAAAAATCAAATTTCAAAAAAAAATCTGATTTCATAATTGAAAAGAACAGTGATTTTCCTAAAAGAACCACAGTGTTTAATGTTTTATTGAAAACTTGTTAAGTTCGAAGAACTGCTTCCGAAAAATCCGTTCTTCATATAACTTCAATTTCCAGAAGTCCATAACTTGACAACTAAACCTTATATAAAAAAAAATTAAGTGTTTACACCATCTAGATTCTAGAAGTACAATAAAGCCGAATATGAACAAATTCCAAAATCTAATTTTTTGTCATTGTCCGCTTCACGTGAAATGCCCGATACCTTGCCTATGTATCTTTGTTAATTGAGCTGCATGAAGAATTGAATTATTGTAAGTACACGAAGCTCGTATGTTTCACTCATCTAGCTTGCTATCCAGAGTTACCAGAAACCATTACCCGCCTCTCAAATTTTTTTTTGGTTGGCAATTATTTCCTAAAATGATAATAAGTAACATTTTTTGTGGGAAATGTTTATTGGCCTTTTTTGTGGTCAACAATAAACTTTTTTTAGACAATGTTTTAGCCCCTACCAGGTTCGCGGCTTAGGGTGAAATTGAAAGGTGGCAGTGCCGGACAAAGGTAGAGTCAAGTGGACAATAGTTCGAGTACTCAACCATTAATTGATTTCTGCTGAATAGTTCCTTAGTTTACTTTGTGCTTGAAGACTCAATTTGGAGGCTTTAAAGTGGCCCGTGAAGCGTTTCGTAGCCTAAGGTGAAAAGAATCTAGAGCTGTCCAAAATTCATACACAAGCCGCTCAAATACGTTGCATTTTTATGGGGCCAATGGCAAGATCTAGTGGTATTGAGGACATATGATGCAAAAGAGAGGTGAAAGAGCCGCAACCAGTGGATTTTAGACTGAGTAATAAGAAATGAATTGGAGGCCTCCACGCATTGGTAAAAACAAAAAATTGTGTAACTCTTTTGAGAAATTTTATTTCCTAAGAGGTCATTTCTTATCTCACTGTGTAAAAAAGGATATTAATTTTTCCATTTCCAAAATTATAGTAACATGAAATATCTTAATCCTATCTGATGAGTATACATCCACAATTTAATACTTTTAAATAAGTTAAAATTACCAAACAGAAATATGTAAGTAGAGGTAAACAAAATAAAAATAAAGTTGCATCTTTTCTAGCTTCACAAAAACTGTTTAATTTCAATTAAATTGCTTCATAAACTGATGCAATTTGATTTGTTTTGTTTGATGACAACTAAGGGGCTAACTTTTGGAAGCAAAAAACCACTTAAAAAGCACGAATCTGTTTTTTACATACAAGTCTTACACTTGAAGAAAAATAAATATGTCATATTTGAACAGAAATGATTGCAATCTACTGAGAGAGACTTATTATTTCACTGATTTTTAAATTTGCGATATTGATCGAAAGTTTAAACTCCACTTGTAATTTTTTGAAAATGATTTGACGATGGGGTACGAGATCTAATCTTTTCTCTGGACTGCGATACTACCAGCGACTCTGCTACTACTCGGTCTAGTGTATAAAAATTTTAAACTGCAAAAAACTTGATAAGTAAGAAATGCTGGGCATTGACTTTTGATCTTAGCACAGACAAAGGTCAATTTCATAAATAATAAATAAAAAGCCATTATCCAAAAAAAAAAAAAGTTAGCTTTAAAAGTTCTAACTTTCGTGATGAATGAAAGTCACAAAGCCAAATAAAAAGGGAGTTTATGGTAGCACGATAGGTCCAGTCGGCATATGTCGGTTGCTTACTTTATACTCTTCCGTCGCCTAAACTAACCTAGTTTTGTATGTAAAATAAAAAACTTTCAGCTCAATCAGTGGATTTTTATTTTTACGCAACAAAATATTTTATTTTTATTAAAATAAATGTGCCAAAACGGAATTTTAACTGCTGAAAATTGCGATTTAGCTCACCCGGTAATTTTAAGATAATTCATTAATATACTATTTTCCGAAGGCTAGCAACGCTAGAAAAGAAACTGATGAACTTAGACGCGTTCAATTTCATATTTTATTTTTATAAAATATTCTTCTAAAAGCAGTAGCACGTTGGTTTCGCGGACGCGCTCTTTCGTCATAAGTAACAGCCACTTATAATTTTTAATTTGTTTACTCGTAATAGATATTGATTTCAAATATTTAAGATTTGCTGCGCATACCCGCACTAATTGATTCTATCTGCGATTTCACACGATGATGCACAACTTTAACTTAGCACATTGAGTGATGTACAGGGCCGGACGGAGGAATTCTGAAGCCAGGGCCAAAACTATCGCTAGTTGCCCGCATTGGTGACGTCAAAGGTTGCCCCTCCCCCAAAATATCTGGCTGCCAGCATATCGTATGGGTAAAGGGTAATGGTAAAAAAGTAAAAGTTCAAAGCAAGGCATATTAATAAGAAATGCGCGATTTTCCCAACTTCATTTTAAACGTTCAACTTTGTCTAATAATACAAGAAGAGTCTGTAGCCGAGCAAGCTAATAAACGGGGTCACATCAAAACTATTCTAGAAAAGAAGTCGGTTCAAATCTTAGTCGCGTCAATTTGTGTTAAGTTAAAAAGAAGTATTTGTGCCAGAATTTTAACCCCGTGCATGGTGCTTCCCAGGCATCTAACAAACTACATAAATCTATATTTTTTTCACTATCGTTAAGATAACATATATGTACATAACTTCTTCTTAAAATCATGTGGCGTCAGTTTATTTCAATGAGATTTTACAATTAAAAAATAAAACTAGTAAAGGTGTTATCTTCGGCCAGGCCGAAACTCACATACCCTACACTATACACTACATTAAAAGTAATTTTTAAATAAATGTTAAAAAAATGTTGAGGAGGTTGAATAAGTCGAAAATAGTGTAAAAAGGTTCAAAAATGTTGGAAAGTGTTGGAAAAAACTGAAAATGTCAAAAGAATATGGGAAATGTTGGAAAAAATAGAATAGAAATGAAAAACACGAAATATGTCACGCCTAATCCTACAATTTCGCCCACTTTTGTTTCAATAAATGATATTCGTGATTAACATGATCAAACCAAATTTTAGCACAATAGTTTGTATAGTTTGCGATATGTGCCGTAATTATTCCTAAAATTTAGGGCGGTGACAGACCCACTGGTGCAATCCACTCCGATTTTGATCCAGAAATAGCTTTTTATAAAAAAACCTCTTACACCAAATTTCACTATGATTGCTCATATGTTTCGATAGTTATGCCACTTGAGGTATTTTAATTGTATGGGAGGTGCCACGCCCACTGTTGCTATTTCGCCAGCTTTTGATTCATATATACCTATTACCCAGTAAACCACTTACATCAAATTCCAGATTGATTGCTCCAATAGTTCACTTAAAATAGCACTTACAACTTTATGAGAATGAGGGAGGTGCCACGCCCACTAATGCAAACTTGTCAAGTTTCATTTAATTCTGAAGCTTATAGTAACCGACACCTCTACACAAAATTTTATGAAGATTACTCTCATAGCACACTATCTCTAGCATTAAATGTATTTCGCTTATATGAGAGGTGCCACACCCACCAGTGCAATTGTGCCAAAATTTTGCAAGAAGACACGTTTTAGCAAGTGTATCCGCCATATTAAATTTCATAACGATTGCTTTGTTAGTTCTCTTTTTATAACGTTTATAAATATTGTAGGCTATGCCACGCCCTTAAAATAAATTTTTCAGTATATTGACGTGGCTTGTGTTGTTGATTACTTTCAGTGGTATCATCCCTAAAATTTTAATGAAAATCGTATGTGCCAATTTGGAGTTATACGAAATCCAATTTTTTAATTGTTAAGAAATGCCACGCCCACTTTTACATTTCCAACCATTTTATGCGCAATTCAAGATATATAAGATCTGTATTCGTGTACCGAATTTCATCACAATATCTTGTACAGTTTACGAGCAATGGCGTCATAAAACTAAAAATTTAGGGCTGTGCCACGCCTCTTTAAGAGCCTTTGCAATCTTAAGACATAGCCTAATCTTAATGTTGTTCTCATATTCACCAAATCACTGATTTTGATCGAAATCGCAGCAACTTTTTTTCAAAATGGACTTGGGTATATTTACATAGAGTATGGGCGGAAGGCGTGGCTGTTAACCGATTTCACCCATTTTTATATGCTAGCAGCTTGCAAGAAGATGTGAGCTGTGTGCCAAATTTCATTGAATTAGCTTGCTTAGTTTTTGCGTAAACTTGATTTCACAGACAGACACACAGACAGACAGACAGACAGACAGACGGACACAGCTATATCGACTCAGGTGGTGACGCTGATCAAGAATATATATACTTTTCCATACCTGCCACGCCCCCTTCTATGCGTTACAAACGGAATGACAAAGTGAATATACCCTCTGTGTAGGGTATAAAAATAAACAATAGGATAGCTAAGTATAAAAGCAATAGTAAAATACTATTAACTCAATACCAATTCTAATTGATTTCATGGTATTTTTCTCAGAGTGCATTTATTAAAAAATCATATATTACGAATGTTTGCCTGGGAAAATTTACTACAAAAAAGTGACAAGCATTATATGTATGCATGTACATACCTTCTAAAGATAAAGTGTAATATAAGAAGTTGTATGTATTCTGTCTGTCTGTCAAGAAATTGCTTGCAAAATAAATTATGCAACACAATTTTCACTTTAATATTGAATTAAAATAAGAAATGTTTTTCGAATTTTTTGTTTTAAGTTCTTTTACTCATTCCTCATTAGAAAACAACAAAATAATTATTTGTTAAAAACCAAAAAGAAAAGCTTATGAAACATAAATGTAAACAATAGCCATTTCATGGTGTCAAATAATTCTTTGCAAAATACTAGGGACATATGAAGTGACTAACAATTTAACAAGAAAAAGTTCAGTACTTACTGTTTCCACCACGAACACCAATCACGGCTTGTAGATTTCTTGGAATGGACGCAATAATTTTCTGTCCACTCCTCCTTAATGACTCCTTAATGACTCTTGAGCGATTTTATGTGTTGTAGCCCGTTTTGGAACTGTTTTTTTTAAGGTGAGCCCATTCATTTTCAATTGGGTTCATCATATCTGGAGCTTGGGCTGATGTGTACATCACTTTACTGAAATTATACCGCACCCAGAGTGATTTGGACTTAGGATCATTATCCTGATACAATTTGTATCTTAGCTTTTCAGCCTTTTGAGTGTCAGTGAAGCCAAAACTCTGAGCACTTTTTTTCAATTCGTTTTGAAGAGTGTTAAAGTATTACTTCTTAGTCATGATATCGGTAAAAACTCTCAATTCACCTTCCCATGATACGCCTTCTCATAACACGAGCATGTAACCCCATACCATAGCGGGCAACTTTCCACATTTCACTCTTCTACTGCAAGGTAATTGGGGTATTGTAATATTATCACGATGGTCCTAATAAAGTTTGTCGGAGACTGAACACAGTTTTGCACTAGAAGAATATTATACCCACTGTGAAGTGTCGAAAGTTGCCCGTTATGGTAAGTGGCCATTTACTGAGCGGCAATTCTAGAGCGTTAGTTGTTTTATTTCTTACAAATGAAGTTCAAATTGAAAGCAAAATGAATACTGTCAAAAAATCTAAACATAATTCCCAATTCAAATTTTTATTTTCAATGCATACATACATATATGACACGTTTACTGATGGCCGTTCACATTTTCAGAAAAAATTAAAACACGGTACCGCTCTGCCGCTCAAAAAAATATTCCATATGTTTTAATTTTTTTCGTTGCTGCTCGTTGACGCTACTGCTCATTTGGGAAGCACAGATAAATTTCCAGTCTTAAAACCGATTACATTGGGGGGGAAGGTGAAATGTAGAATTCTTGAATTCTATTCTCTTAATGGGTATTTTTCAATTTAATGTGATCACAGATTTGGAGTTCGATGTGATCTTTGTTGAAGCGTATTTTTTATTGTCTGAAAATAGCGTTTACCATAAAGCTATTTGTGTAAATTTGGGTATTTTTGCATTATACAATCTCCTTTTCGGGGATATTATTTTTGAATTTTCATTTGCTATGGCCAAGGTGCACAATATTTGGAGATAGTCTTGAATGTAATTATAAAATCTTATTTAATACAATTAAGGATATCTTCTGCAGATTTGTCCCTTTGAGAAGGGTTCGCACGGGTACTAGACCGGTATGGTGTAATAGTCGCTTAGCAAACCTTAAAAATACTTTGAATAAAAAACATACAAACGTAAAATTAACCTGGCTTTTCACAATGAATATATTCCAGAGCGGAAAGAATATGAAGCACTTCAAAAAATGTTGCTTAAGAACGATAAATTGATTCTTGAATTAAATATAAAGAGCAATCCAAAACATGTTTTTCTTAGATAAATCATCTGACAATCTCCAGTTAATTGCTTATGCTGCTCTTTAGAAAAGGTCCACCAGGAGGTGGTGAGCTTGAATGCTTAGAAGGGTTGCAGCCTTGACAAAATTCCATTTTTAGCTTGTGAAATGGAGAATGGTCATCAATTTGATGCAATTTCACAGATTTTGCTAAGACTTTTGATGGAGTTCAGTAACACGTTTTACTAAAAGAACTAAGCGTTTTGGGGTTTCATTCATCTTTGTTATAGTGGTTTAGAGATTACCTTATTGGTGGTAAGCAATTGTTTAGGATAGAGAATAATTTCTCCAAATATATCTATAATTTTTCTGATGTGCCCCAAGGTAGCCACCTATGATCTACCTAGCTATATTCGGTTCTCAAAATGCGGATGATGTTAAGATATTCTGGAGTTTTATTCAGATGAAGACTCTCAACTAATACAAAGAGGCTTGGATAGTTTGCAGGGATGGTGTATTACCAATGGTCTGTATCTTAATGTTTCCAAATGCCAAATGTAAATTTAAACCAAAAAGTCTCCACAATGTTAAAAATTACTCAATAACAACGAATATAGTTTAATAATCTGAATCAGAGCCGTGCCATGGTCTATATAGGCTGCAACCTAGGGACCCGGTCCACAAAGGAGGCCCGCAAAATTAAATTGATGATTTTTGTTTGGTCAACAATCTAATATCAGTCGTAAACATTCAAGTTTTGTTATGTTCAAAAAAATTTCTTTGCATCTTTTCCAGTAGGGCCTGGTCCCGTGGATCCTAGACACGGCATTGATATGGGTTATAATAGGGCACTATAGGATATCATGCTTTTCAGGTGGACCTAGCTCATATGACTAGCATGGGAATCTATATAAGACATTTTAATTGTTTGTCCTGATTTTGCTAAAAGTAGGATGAAACACCCCTTACATCCGTGAAAACTCTTTTAATTAGTGACATCAAATCATATGCTATTTAACAGAGTTTTTCTACCCAAAATAAATTCCACAATATTCTTTAATATTTTCTAAGTAGAAAGTTTGTGGTATCACTTGGCCCCTGTGGTCTACATTACACGCCCAACTACACCTCACAAAATTTGCATTGAAAAACCTAGCACATATGTAATCGTTGTTCCACTTCTGGCACGGCAAGAAAAAAAAACATTTTTATAGATAAGAAAACTAATGTTTAAACAAATTTATTCGAATCTTGAGCTTATTTTTTTGGAATAAAAACAATTTTAAACAAAAAGTATTTTAAGATTTGTATACATATCTATTCTTCATAGTATTTGGGATATTTAGTTTCTAAATATGTTTAAAAAAGTCAAAACAAATCAAAGTGTGCAGATATTGAAAGATTGACCAATATACATATGTACATAAGTATAGCTGTGAGCAAAATAAAATCAGTGCATAGCCAGTGGCGTCACTTCACCAGAACCTTGGAGGGGGCAGGAATTATAATTCCACCACTATTATGTAGATGGGTTTATTGAATTGGTGTGTTAAATAATACCTATTATCAGGTCCTTGGGGGGGGTCAATGTCATCCCCAACCCTACTGAATTGACGCCACTGTGCATAGCTAAAGATATAAATTATACTAAAAAAAAGGCAGTGAAGTGCTAATTAAAAAAAGTAATCGACATTTAAGTTAAGCATGTAAGCTTTTATATATAAAATAGTTTTGTTCACTGCTATTCAATCCAAACTGCTTTCTTGATATCTGACCACAAGGTTTCAATAGGATTGAGGTCAGACGAGTGCGTCGACCACTCCAGAACCTCAATCTTATTGTACCGAAATCAGTGTTTTGCAACTTAACTTTTGGTTTTTGGGTCGTTGTCTTGTTGCATAACCCATTTCAACGGCATTTTGTGTTCCACATAAGGCATCATATTATTTTGTGAGACGTTAACATACAAATGTTGGGCCAGAATTTTTTCAATCAAGCATATTGGCCTAAACTAAGGTAAGAAAAACTTGTCCCCTAGTTTGAGTTTTTTGCTATATACATACTTAGGATCGTATTAGGTGTTAAGTCGAAGCCTTACATATTGTCTTGAGTCCAGTCTCGGCGAAACATATAAATCTTGGTTGTCAAATTATGACGATAGTCTAGGAAGAGAGGGGGGGGGGGGGGCGGGAGAGGAAGGCTGTTTTAATATAGTATGCATATGATTCAACATTAACAACTAATAATGGTTTCGAGTGAAACATTCTGGACCATTCTCAGAACGTTTCTGATACTTTTAATTGCATAAAAATTTAGAGACAGAGAGACTCCAAGAATGATCCAGAGCGTATCACTCGAAACGCTATAAAATGTAAATTATAAAAAAATTTACAACGACTGCAATCTGATGGCTTGGATTCGCACGGACTTTACAGATGGCTCGTACAATTGAATTCGCGTGGCTGGCTTACCGGAAAGCGCAAAAGGCGTGTGTTTCTCGGATCGTAGCTAAACGTAATCCGGGGTAATGGGCTCGAAAGCCGGACAATTGCCATTTGGAGTTGTGTATTCGTCGAAGTTTTGTTTGGAACAAGAGCTTTGATATCTTACGATATGATTTGAAAAACAATAAATTTTAAAGAACAGATTGTTCATTTCCGACAAGATTTGCGCCCTCTAAAACTCGATATGGGACCAGTGTGTGAAGTGGTGGTGAGAAATATGCCAGTCAGAGGTTTTTCGATTGCTATTTCACCTAAATATCATTCTTATAAGTAAGGTTATGCGTTGTGCCCATATGTCGAAATATCAATGCAGACTCTATAGTTTGACTTATGATTTTCTTTGTGGCTTTTATTTTTAGTTTCTAAAAATACACTTAAAGTTTAAACTTACGCACTAAGGTATCAGAACATACGTCTTCACATACGTGGGCATATTTAAATATTCCAAGGTATTGCGACACAAATCACAATCATAAATACATATTTACGAATAAATAAACGAAAATAAATTAGTAAAACAATTAAAAGAGATGCTCGTGCGGCGAGACAATAACTCAACAAACATAAGACTTAAAAAATTCAGCTGAGTAAATCAGCTAATTTCATTGTTTTATATTCCTGTTTACGAATTAAATGACAATATGACAATAACAATAAGTAATCGCTTAATTTTTTCAATTCAAATTTAGTTCTTTATTGCCGGTTTTTGTTCATCTTGCACTACCGTACATCCAGTGGCCAGCCGATCGAGCATTTGGCATTATCGCGCATTTTGTTGTTTTTGGATGATTTTTATGGTTGTGAACCAATGATATAGATTAATGTCATTCAAATCAATGTTGTATTTTCGAAATCACAAATGCTTCTCATTTCAGAGGAATGCGATCCAAAAACCCGATCGATAAATTACCAAAGTTATGTGCCGACATTATTCATGTGTATATTGAACCAAAACAAATCGAAAACGATTACGATACACCGAAAATAAGCTATTTATATTCATAGGTAGTTGGTATTTATTGACACATCGCTGATGTTAATGGTGGTGTCGCTTAATTAGTTGTATTCATCTGTAATTATTGCTAATCAGTCACAATTAGTTTGAGCGCTTGCTAGCAAATATCAATCATAATAACTCATTAACTTGTTTCATATTTCCATTTCATGTTCTATTGCAGTAGGATTGCCGCCATCTGTGCAAATACCAGGTTCGGGTATTTTTACCGGCGGTTCACCGTCACCTACAACGCTGAGTGCGCTGGTATCGCAGCAACGTTTATTGGAGCTATCACGTTTCGGTGGCCTTAGGGGATATGATATTGCACAACATATGCTGACGCAACAAGGAGCGGTCTCTAAACTTTTAGGTGAGTGTATGCATTTGTTTACATTTTTCTTTCATATGTATCGTAAAATAAATACGTTGTTGTTAACACACAGAGAATGTTCTAAATGACAAACCTTCTAACAGTGCATTTCCGGAATTTATTGAATTTTTTTACTTACTAAATATGTGTAGGCATAATAGCCCTTAGAGTTATGGGTCCAAGAATAATTTAGTTGTGGTAACATTTTTAGTGTTGTCAAAAATACAAACACTTTACTGCGTTAACAATAAAAGTGCGCATTAAAGTTAAAATACGGCACCTTATTGTGTAGTGATAAGATGTACCATTTCTAGTATTTGTGTGAAATTTAGCTGCATTGTCTTAGGTAAATCCGGTGGTAAAGCGCTTTGAATGTTTTTCCGTATTGGAGGTGCTAAACTCTAATTTCAAGTATCTGTGAATTTTGCTTGGCCATATACAAATCTCAGTGCACAGCGATTTATTTGGGAGGGACCTCGACCTTTTGTCAAAATGTTCCCGATATTGTTTAGTGCTAGACTAAATCATTCCTAGTCAGTGACACAGTAGCACTATTAGGTACCCAGGCAGGGTATTAGAATGTTGAATGCGCATATTTATAATTTTTCACTATATTTTTAACAGACACATAATATATGTACATACATTAGAGCGGTTCAAAAAAAAAAAAACTTTTTGTTTTTTTCACGATGTGTCAGCGGATTACAAGAGCCTTGTACACCTAGGCAAACACCCTTCTAGACTTCTTAGTTTTTTAGCTTGAAGCTTTAAGTCATGTAAATTAAAAAATTATGTTTCTTTGTGATTTTCTTGTATATTTTTTTTGCTTTTTTACACCTTCTCAACATACCCACTTAAGCCATGTATAAATATACATGTAGATATGTGCATATATATTAATAATGATATCGTAAAAAGCATATAATATACCCTCCATGCTATGGAGCTCAGACAACACAAACCTAAAGGACACTCCTTTTCTTTATGTCTTCACGAATAGAGCCTGTACTTTCAGTTCTCTCCAGCTTGCTCTAGCGATTTTTTCTACGATTTTTTCGAATGGTGGCGCTTTTTGTTTCCCGTTGGGATCTATTTTCAATGATTCCCGGTAAACTTCAATTGACGATTGTTCACATTCGCCATTTGATTCAGGATTCAGCGAAAACAATTGAAGCAGAGCCGCGAATAACGTTGTAAGCGACCAAATTCAAATTATTCACAATTCGTAATAAACGTTCTAAAAGTAGAAGACAATTTGTAGATCATTTTTTTTTAATTCATTGTGGAAGTACTAAGGTTAGAAAAACTACTTATTTTAAGCAAAAAATATTGTTTAGTAATTATATTTTTTTCATGTCCAAAACTCATTGATTTATAAAACGATATTCTACGTTGCACAACAGAGACCCAATTGTCTGCAGTAAAGACTACGTAAAATGTGGACGTGGTTGTACAACAGACAGTGCGCGGCAAGCCGATGGTTCAGTTAGCTTTATATATAAGTATATATAAAATGTGAACGAGAATAACCGTTAAATATCGGCGATAAGGAGACGAGAGCGATACGATACAGATCAAAAAATTCTCGTACGAAAACGAGTGCGAGACGATAAGCTTGGCGCCACTACGAGGACGATACGATAAGTTTTGAATTATCGTATCGTTCTCGTATCGGTGAAGCAATAATAAGCAATCGCAAATCTATTCAACAAGAATTCAAACAAAAAGTAACGTTAAATCGTTTTTCCACATTACCTGCTCTGGAGCTTTTTTTGGAGGTACACTCTTATTTTTTCTTGTAAGATACGCATTTCCATTATTTCAAAACTTTTTATTGCCATTATTTTTCCAATTTTCTACATTAAAATTTTTGTTTTTACCTCTCAATTACGTTTGACAATTCCGTTCGTATCCTTTTTTAATAACTTGAAACGTTTTTCCACTGACTGGCACTCTCTTATTGAATTTTGATAGCGATGAGGTACTTAATTTTGACTGTGTTTTGACTTTGTTTTGACTGGCAAGCAATGTAAGAGAGCTATGTTAAAGGTAATCTGGAAAAAAACAGATCTTAGAAAAAATGGCTTTTACAACGTTGTTCGCGGCTCTGCTTCAATTGTTGTAAGCAGGCGATTGGTTAAACAGGCGAATCTGAGCGAAGGCTCCTTTCGCCATGTTGATTCTAGCAAGTATTGCTCTTGTTGGTACCGCCATAAGGTGTTATACCCATGTAAAAATTGAGTGAAGTTATTTAATCTTCTTTTTCTTGCATGTGGGATATGTCGTCGACATAACAAAAGTCTTCCAGATTTGTAGAGTTTAGAACTGATCAGATAACATGGTCTAGTAACTTGGCGCACTCCTGATACAGACTCAAGAAATTATATAGAAATAAGACTGAGATGAGAAAGTTTTCCATTATGTAATACTTTTGAAAAATATCTTTCTCTGGTTGATTTACTACATAAAATCTGAGTAATTGACTGAGGAAAGAGCCGCAGGTAAATAATACTGGAATCAAAGCAGACCCGGAGCAGTAGATAGTCATCATAAATAGATGAGAAATATTTCTTTGAGTTCAGGTGAGATAGATGTCGCATTAACTGAAACAAAATGATCGTTATCCATATAAATCCATGTTTGTAAACAAGTTAGAAAACAATCCATCTATTAATATTTTTATGCCTCAAATATTCGTGGTGTTTTAAAGAATATTCACATATATTT
Source organism: Meiosimyza decipiens (assembly GCA_963680825.1). NCBI lineage: Eukaryota > Metazoa > Arthropoda > Insecta > Diptera > Lauxaniidae > Meiosimyza > Meiosimyza decipiens. The sequence continues at coordinate 54,483,207 of OY804258.1, forward strand.
AATGCAAAAATTAAGAATAGTCCGAGGCTGACTTTTTTTTAAACTTTTTATGGCCCTAAAAGATAATAAAAAGTTCAGAAGTAAATTGAGTGTTTTTCCTTATGCCTCAAAATGAATTGAAAGTTGCCCAAAATAAAGAATTTTATAATCGTGTTATAATTGAATGCAATATTTATACGGCAGGTTGACTTAAACCACTATTCGATATATTGGCGAAAGAAAGTGAAAAATGCCATTATTACATTTTATTTCAAGAAATGTTTCTTTTTGTTGCCTCACGTAATTACAAGTGTGACAACCACTTGAAAAATTTTCTCAAAATATTTATGTCGAGCACTTGTGTTATAAAGAAAGTATATTACTTCAGCTTGCTTTGAGTTTCCAAATGTCCAGTTGTCCAGATTACACAGTCTGACTAAGGCCTAACTTCCTCTTAATCACTACCATTGCTTTCGCAATCGCCTCTACCATATGTTTTCCGTATCTTGGTCAACTTGTAGAGTATGAGCCGTACAACTGCTTCTTCAATTCCATGTCTATGGTCACCATGTTTTTTATTCTATTACCTACTCACAAGCATAGCACTAATCCACTGCAAAAGAGCGCGAGTCAAATGAATGAATCCTTTGGCTCAGCAGCTCATAACACGATTCAACTTCCGGCATTTTAGGTGTCAGGTAAATAAAATTTACGATGGCATTCATATCAGAAAGCGCTCCCTCAACTATGAGTACAGCAAAAGCAACAACAACAGCTACTTCAACAAACGAATCGTTCTCGCGGGAGCAAACAAATTGCCCGACCACTAACTATCAGCCACACATACGAAAGTATAGACACGACGGGAGCGGAGCGCCATTTATGCCAGAATGGTAAAGATGCCGTCGATTTTGTTTAAGCGACGGTATTTTGGATAAACCCGCGCCCTTTGTTTGCGTACTTCGATAAACCATATGATTATCCTTCACCAATACTTTGTGTTGTTTGTTACGATGATGCTACGGCTACAAGCACACGTACCGATGTACTATATAATTTAGCCACTTGTGGCCAGTTGGCCATATCGAGTATAACATCGGATCACACACATCCCGGGCGCAACGTACGGACGGGGAGAGATCATTAATCAAATCATTCGCGTTTAACATGCTTGTAATAATATTGTTTCTGTTTTATAGGGCTCGAACCACGAAGACTGCCGCTGCAGTATTTGCTGCCAAGTTAAGCTACGCGTCGTGGCGGCCGCCGCAAGTGGTGGCTGCTGCTTTAAGAGTGATGTTGCTGTTATGCGATTTTCGCTCGATTTCATTTTGCTGATAAAGCTATTATGTGGCAAGATAGCAATCAGCTACGGCTACGACTGCGGCAACAGCAACAGGTCCCGGTGCCAATCGAGCAAGATGATTGATAACACGGTGTTGGCACATCATACGCGGAACGGTGTGCCGCTGTACTCACACTAACTAAATTGGTGCTACAATTGTAACAATGAAATTCGTTCATTCAGCTTTATTGCGCTTTCTCAGGATAAGTGAATGTGCAGATGTGTGGCAAATACTCATTATGTGGAAATTCGAGTCGTAGCATTTAACCACTTGGTACACTGTACAAATGCTGAACAATTATTTTTTATGTGGTAATTTTGATAGGACTTGAAATGACTTTACAGTAGTTTTAAAATGGATTACTTAGGAATTACAAGGGTGATTTTAGTTTAGAAAGCTTTCGAAAATTTTTAGCTGTTTGCACTCTACACGGAAAGAAATAAGAAAGAGATATGGTATATGCTTAGGTATGAAACAGAATAAATCTGCTTAGGTCTTGCACTCAAATTGACTTTCCACATAAGCAATTCGTCTGGTGGTTCGCATTAATCCTATTAAAATAAACCCAGGAATGAGAAACACATAAAGTTACAGACACATTCAAACGACAATGAGGTAAAATGTGTCACATATTAGCAAATTACTACTGCTGTAAAAAGTAGGTCTAATCAGTTCATCATAATATAAAGCCACATAGACGATAATACACAGAGCAATGAGTGATAATTTGAAATCTGAATCAAAAAGTCGAACAGAACTGGCTCTGGACTTTGAGATATTAAGCCCATAGTATCAAAATTGTAATTTCAGTTCATAGCCAGTAAGTCTTCAGCACCTTGAAAATCTCAATAAAGTTTGTCATAAGTCTATATATGGTAAATAAATTTTATTTTTCTATATCGTCAATGTTTTGAGGCATTTACCGTAAAGTCAGTAGAAAAAAAAGGAAAACTTAAATTTTTAGTACATACTTATGAGCCATGCTTGTATGCCTCAAAAATCTGACGCTATCAAGCAATAACTATACATATATTAGCAGCTCCGATGGCTATATCTCTGTAAATATTGCCAAAGTATGGACAAATACATAAATACATATGGGCATTATTTGCCAAAACTAAAAGAATTGATTTATTGACGAGATGATGATTGACCATAAATCCTTTCGACATTATTTAAACCATTGTTGCGGTACACTTTTAAAAAGCTTATAACAAATCGACTAATTCATTTTATAAATGCTTTTATCTATATAAATATCAACTCTACAAAATAATTTTTTTTTTATTTTTCCAAACTTGCGCGAAAAAAAAGTATCAAAACCAAAATAGGATCTCAATACCTTCTATTTTTTTCGAATTTGAAAAGAGTTTTCATTAAAAAAATAGTTTTAAAAAAATCAGCAAATTAGAATGAACTGGTCCAATTTTAGTTTTTGTTTCCAATTTCTTTTTGAATGCAGATAAATTCTTAAGATTGATTCCGGATAACATATAAGAAAACCAAGGATATTTTCAGAAACATTTTTATATAATAAATAAAAAAATTAAGATTTAAATAAATTTCTTTGAGTTTATTTTAGCTTTTTTTATAAAACTAATGTATTTTTGCTGATTTTTTAAAATCGATTAAAGTTTTATATTCTATGCTTCATAGTTTTTGAGATATTTCATTTCAAGAAATGTTTAAAAACTGAAAAAAAGCATACTGTGCAATTATGTAAAGAATGACCGCTATCTTAAAATACTGTTTATCTCTATAAATATAGACTTTTCGAAAAAAATTGCTTGGACATTAGAATCAAGTGGCCTTACGAAAAAAATTTTTTTTAAACATTTTGGTTCTGTTATAATATTTTGAGTTAAGCTTGAAAAATGACCACAATTCAAATTTGGATATTTTAAATGTTTTATTTATATTTTTAAATTTGTACATTGAGTGATTGAAAAACCTTATGATTGGAACCTCAATACCTCGTTAAAATTACCGGATCTCAATACCTTCTACTTTCCCTGAGTTGCGTGTGTTATGTCTATTGAAAATTTTTCAAAATTCGGAAAAAGTTGAAGCCACTCCGTTACGAGCCTATATCGAAATGATTCTGCGCTCTCAATCTAAAATTTTATGGAACACACCGGTACGCAGTGATTAAATCGACAAACTTTTCAGCATGCTACTAAAGGGTGGCCCAATAAAAATGCACTTTTTTATTTAAAAATGAAAACACGTATTTTTTAAGCGAGTTGTGACCTTTTTATTGCATTGTAAAGTAGACATGTTCCAATTACGTATGAAATAAAATATACGGCAAACGGTCAGCGCGGCTCTGATGATAGAACATTGCTCTTTTCATGAAACTGATGATGACTTTTTCACAAAGATGTGGCTGTATCTCACCGATGACGCGTTGGATCGCGGTCTTGAGCTCAGGAATTGTTTCTGGTTTATTCACAAAAGCCCGAGATTTCACAAAACCCGAAAGAAAGAAATCGCATGGAGTTCCAATCACATGATCTTGATGGCCAGATGATTTGGTCTTGAAATCGTTGCTGCAATAAATTGATTGTTTCACGGGTGGTGTGGCAGCTGGTGCCGACCTGCTGAAACCACAGGTTGTCCAGATCTATGTCGTTCCGTTGGAGCCACAAGAACTCCGTTATCATGTTCCTATAACTATTGCCACATTTTCAAAAAAAGTAAAGCCCAATCTCGCCACCTGACTGAAATCTGCACCAGACAGTTGCTCGTTGCATTTGTTTCTCATGGATGGCGTGAGGATTTTCTCAGCCCCAAATTCGTCAATTTTGCTTATTTACGAATTCATTCATATGTGAAGATGAAAAATCGGCATTTACTTCACTTTGCCATTTTCTCCATTTTTGTAATGGGTTTTCACAATGACAACCCGTTGTTCTTTTTAGAAGCGCTTCATTTTTAATAATCGGAATAATCATAGGTTACAGCTGTCGAATTTAAGAGTTGCCACTTGCACGAAGACAAAATTTATAAATTACCACTTTTATTGGCACACCCTTTAGTTATCATAACATTCGAAAAATTCGACATACAGTTATCGGCTTTGAAAGAATGGCGAGAGTAGACATCTGTGACCGAAGAAGGTTGAATTTAGAACTGACTGATGTATTGATTATTAAATTAACTCCTTTAGAATTATAAGCAAATTAACGGACCTTTAACTCTATTCACTTTGATCGTATTTGGACCAATCCGTTTTATATTATGGTAAGACGCTCGAAGTTTTCTGCACGATTTCCGTTAACGTTAACTTTCATCATCGATTTTTCCAAGAGGTATCATCTGCAAGTCACTTTTACCATAAAAAAACTGGATGATCTGACATGCTAAGAGGCTACTGTGAGCTTTAGGAAAAACATTGCAAAAGCCAAAGAAATCCAATTGAGTAAGATAAATAATATAATTCTGGAAAAAGTGAACTGCGTCCACTACCTGCTAGTATAGTGTCGATATCCAAATCAACAAAACTAAAGTCAAATAAATATAGAGCGAAGCCAAAGCGCCTTATAATTCGTTCAAATGTTCTCTTATTACTACTATATGTATGTTTAAAAGGGCTAGTTACTGTGAATATTATGAGCCTCTGCACTTACAACATACCTCGTATCTTCTGGTCGGACACCATAACCAGCAAAGAACTGTAGAATGGAACGAACCAGAGTAATATAAGATGATCTTTCATTTTGCTGCCGTTGGCGGGTATACACATTAAAACTACATCCTCAACATTATTTCAAAAGCAAATAAGGAAAACAAGTGAAAATAAGCTGATACCATTTTCATCTCATACTCCAGCAGATCTATGTATCTATTCGCGCATAAGTTCATTCGGAAAACTTCGCTCAGAGGAAAGATATGGGAATATATTCTAATATCCTTATTATTTCGCATTATATCAAACAAGTTCTCTATCTGTTCGCATGTAGCTTCTTAACTGCTGCTGGTGTTTTAATCTTTTGATTGACTTCTACACATTCATTTTCATTTGATGGCCACTCATCTTCTTCTTCTTCTTTTTTTTTGCAGGATCATTGCGTCCACCTGGTCTAATTGGTGGCTCCAAGCCAAAAGTTGCAACCCCAACAGTCGTCTCAAAGATCGAACAATACAAACGAGAGAATCCAACGATCTTTGCATGGGAAATACGTGAGAGATTAATATCAGAAGGTGAGTTTCCCAAACAAAATACATACAAATACTGACGCACGCAGGCAATGTTGCAAGCTTGATAATGTGGGATAAAAAATAAGAAGAGTAAGAGATGAGCGATTTAAGTACGATATTGTTTATTTGATCGATCGATTGTGGGTTAATTCTGGCTTAATGTCCAACTTGCTTGCCGACAAAGCGAACATTAGCGTCAATAAAAGTGCGACGCTCAGCGGCTGATCGGATAAATTTAATTTGAGTTTTAATTTTTTTCGTTTACGTTGACCGATTAGCCTTTGGCGGCACTTTGTTTAGATTTATGGATTTCCCTTAATTGAAAATTTCCGCAAGCATTATAAGAATAATAAAACACAAATACCAAATAACTTGAATTGGCTTTACTAAATGTTTTTTTTTTTATATTTTACAATACTTTCAGGAGTTTGCACCAACGCTACAGCACCTTCAGTATCCTCCATTAATCGAATACTACGCAATCGCGCCGCAGAACGTGTGGCCAGTGAATTTGCACGTACAGCAGCTTATGGTCTCTATCCGCCACATCCGTATGGTGGCTTCTCATGGCATCCGGTCGCAGCTGCTACGGCGCCAACACATTTCTGGCCTACCGCCACAACAGCACCTACACTTACCACACTACCACATTCTATGGCCAGTTCACCTACGGTATTGTCTTCATCATCGAATCGTGCAATTTCTCCTGGTTCCGGTAGCCATGATACACTTGAATCGCCCGACGAAAACCGTCATATCGATTCCGATTATTTAGATGATGATGATGAGCCAAAATTTAGACGTAATCGAACAACATTTAGTCCAGAGCAACTCGAAGAGTTGGAAAAGGAATTCGATAAAAGTCACTATCCTTGTGTAAGCACACGTGAACGCCTTTCCAGCCGCACCTCGTTGAGCGAGGCAAGAGTACAGGTGAGATTATGCCTTCCACATTTCTTTACCCATCATCTGACTGATTCGATTCGATGACTTTGCTATTGTTGAAGATTCTTTAACCAATTTTTTGTATTCGCTCTATTGATTTACATTTCAAATAGTCCAACGTCGAAAAATGTTAAAATAACTTTAACTTGGGAACAAAACTGATAGAGATGTAGGCTTTAGACCTACTAATTAGGCAAACTAAACCAAACTAGCTAGTAATCATCGTTCAAGCTAAAATTATCAACACAGAAGAGTGTAATTTTATACACAGTGGAGAATTTAATACTTAAATAAAGGGTGTTTTTTAATAGGCATAGAACTTTGAATTGAAATTATACAATTTTAAACATACTAGTTGATCATCCAGTAGTGGCGTCCTGTCATTCACAAATTTAATTTTTTTGTCTTCCAAAGTGTCCATCTTAATGGTTACCTGTGTAAAGCAAACACTTTACATATTCCCAATGGAAATAATTCAGAGGTTTCAAATCACACAGTTTTTGCGGAGAGTTAATTAGTGAATCATCGATATGAGAACGATATCATAATTCAAAAATTATCGTATCGTGCTTGTAGTGGTGCCATGCTTATCGGCTCGTACTCGTTGTACGAAAAATTTCGAGCCTGTATCGTTCTCGCCAAGTTTTCTAGGATATCCTTGCTTACATTTATATAGTTATTACAAGCTGGATCCGCGGCTTTGCCTGCGCACTCCATGTTGTGCAGCCGCGCCTATATAACGGGTGATTTTTTAGGTATTTGTTTTTTTAGAGTAAATTTTTTGACACCTCGCGCGTGATTCGTAACATGCGTTCATACCAAAAATGCTCGGTAAGACTTGCCACTTTACTATGAATAGACTAACAAATGAGAGAAATGTGTTTCGCAAGTAAAAAAAATTAAAAATTTTCTTCAGCAACCAAGTTCGTTTTTGGATCAATGGATAAATCAAGGAACAGAAACAGAGCTGAAAATGCACCCTGAAAAATGCACTGTTCGGTGCGGTTTGTGGGCCGGCGGCACCATTGGACCGTACTTTTTCAAAAATAATGGAAATCGCAACGTTACAGTCAATGGAGCTAGGTACCGAGCGATGATTACCGACTTTCTTTTGCCCAAAATGGAAGATTTGGACTTGGTTGACATGTGCTTTCAACAAGACGGTGCTACATACCACACGGCACGCGATACCATAGATCTATTGAGGGGCGAGTTTGGTGAGCAATTAATCTCACGTTTTGGACCAGTCCACTGGCCGCCGAAATCATGCGATTTGACCCGAATAGAATATTTGTTAAGAGGCTACGTGAAGTCCCTCGTATACAGGGACAAGTCAGCCACAATTGCAGTCCTGAAAAACAACATCACAGCTGCCATTGGTGAGATACCGACCGAAATGCACGAAAAGCCGCGGACAACATTTACATAAAATTTCCCTTAAAAAGCAAATCAAATGAATTGATGTATCGCTCCAAATAAATATTTCATTAATTTTTGCAAATTTTCTGTTGTTTTTTCAATTTTTAAAAACCAAGCGCTTAAAAAATTACCCGTAATATAATAAAGAAGTAAACAGCATTTTTTTGAAAACGAGTAAGATGTATTAGCGCCGATATCTCGTTCTCGGCGATAATGCAGTGCTTATCGGTCAGACCTTCTCGTCCTCGATCATACGAGCAATAATTTCGGGACCGATAATGAGAACGATAACGATATTTAGCACAAAAGTTAATATAAAACACGTCAGTGTCGAACTTAAGCGCAATCTATCAACTGGTTTGACAGCTACTCATAGCAATTAGAAGTATTGTCACGAGTAAAAAAAACCATCTTTCAGAATTGAAAAACTCGATTGTCAAGCTAATCAGTTTACAATATCCTTCAATACCCCTATGTAAAAATTGGATAGCGAAACTTTTACTCTGTTAAGATGCTGCTACTTCGGTAACTATAATCTCTGTCTGAAAAACGCTGAAATGGTTGAAAACCGTTGCAATAGTTCTGAAACTTCATTCCATAAAAGGAAATTACTATCTAGCTTGGAGCCATCTGTGAATAATTATGACAGCCACTTCTTTCATGATCAAATAAATACACACAAAAAATGTGGGTATAGTTTAAACGTGGGACGTGAAGACGGTTCATTACTTTTAGTTAAAATTTACAGATTTACTATAAGGTATAGATAATAGATCTGACCAATGAGAACCGGAACTTTCTTAAAATACCGTTTTTTTAATTCAAACTTGCATAGCATGAAAATGAATATCGAGTATCCCTTTTTTTTGGATAAAATTACTTTATTTGTAACCTTTGCATAGAATAAACTACCATCCGACAAATAGATCTGTGGATCAACCCCATAATATGATATCGAAAAATCTATCATGATAAAAATTTGTTTTCTAATGAAATATATCAAAAAATTTTTCTGGTGAAAATATGCCCAAAATTGTTTGGCTGAGTCAATTTTTTCCAAGCTCAAATTTCGTGAAATTTTGACTTCAATTCGTAATAACTCAGTAAATTAAAAATTTTTTTTTGTACAAAACACTTTCCACATTATTTTTCCAACCATCCCTCAAAATTTTTTCCACCACGAATTATCAAGTTTCTATTTTTCTCAAATGCAAAAACTGTTTTGCAAACTTTCAAATTGCAAATTTGAAGAAGTACTACACTTTCAATAAAATAGCATGAAATATTCACACCAAGTCGAGCAAACATTCCAAAATGGGATGTCACGATGTTTTGAAATACCATTACTGGTATTTTAATTGATTAATATTTGCTCAATCAACATTTTCACTTGTCGGTTTTTAATATTTAATTAATAATTAAATTGAGAAAAACATTTTCACGTATTGTGAGTGAAATAACTTCACATGAAAGTTTTACACTGTAATGTGTTAAAGTTTTAATTATGTTGCTAGTAAGATTCCACACAATACTGTGTGGCTCTCTATTTACTAATAAATTGTGTAGAATTTAACATCAACCGTGTTAAAAATTTAACATCAACCGTGTTAAAAACTTAACACAAACTGTGTTAAATTTTACACAGTTTTATTAAGGTTGTACATAAACTTGTAACATTCGACTGGAAAGATTCGAATATAATTAGGAGAAAAGTTGTTGTATTGCAGTTTTAATGTAACATCCACATGCACTTAGCGACCTCAACCATAGAATTTGAAAAAAAAACAGAAATAGTGACAGTAATTTTTAAACTTTTTGAAATTCGTCTTTCATTAATATATCATATGATATGTTACAAGATCTTAAATGACCAAACAGCAATATATCTGAATATGTTGTGAGAAGATCTTTCATACCAAAATTGCTTTGTATTACCTTGCATACGCAACTATGTACTATATATTAGAAGTATCCTTGCAACATCAATATAATTGTTGAATGATATATTTTTGATATTATTATTCTGATCTGCGCAAAGATTATTAAAATTTTCATGAAATGTGAAAAACGCTTATGTAATGCGTTCATTAAAATCTGACTACATATCTGAAAAACGGTGAACAAAATGATTATATTGTGAAATATAGTTGTAAAACATGAGCTGAGTTTTAAATCGCCATCCGTTGCTAGTTATCTATAGCTAGCAACTATGTATAAGTGCGTAGAAAAGTAAAAACAAAAACGCAAACTTAGCGAGTAAAATTATAGTTGCTATGTGTTCATAGCAAGTTGCTTAAATGCCGGTGCTAACCCGCAAAGAGCTAATTTCAAATAAAAAAAAGTAGAAAAACTTCGAATAGCAAACTTAGCAAATTGGTCTTTTTTTTGGCACATGCATGCGTAGGTAGCATATCAATTTTCACACCGAGCTAAATATCCAAGTGGGTTATGGTATTTACTCTAAGGAACTGAAGATAAGAATTGGTTACCAGATAATTATAGCATTTTTCAGGCGGAGGTTATAGCAATAGAGGGGGTAGCATTCTGGCTACGGATGAATGTTATATCCAAAAAGTATATATACATTTATTTAGATAGTCAGGCTCCTACCAAACCTCTAGAATTAATCTTCCTAAGCTCACTATTGGCCCAACAATGCTGCCCGTCTCTAAATGAGATACCTCAGCATTTCAATCACATCATCTGGATGCCTGGGCATAGGAACATTGACGGCAATTGCAACTTGCTAGTCAGGGGACTACTGCACAAAATCATTAGGACAAAGGAGGTGCTGGCATGTCACTTGCTACCTGCAAGATACTTCTTAAAGAAGAAATGGTAAAAACTGCTAACAAAGGATGGACTCAAGAGTCAACTTGCAATATAACTAGACAAATCTGACCGAAATGTCATAACTAATTTCTCGCACTAGATATAGTGTCTCGTCAGTTGTTGCAGCCATAACTGGCCATTGCCTCATCGGCAGACATGCGGAGAGATTAGGTGCTAGGTCCTTTGACTTCTGTAGAGGTTGTGGAGATGTGGAGGAAGAGGCAAATACTAAACATCTTCTCTGCTCCTGTCCCTTACGCAACATAACACTTTAGTCGTTTTTATTTGATGATCTGGATGATCTTATTCATGTTAGTATAGGTCCGCTATTTAGTTTCATTACGAAATCTCGTTGGTTCATCGAGAGTGTGTAGTCAGAGTGGCGTCAATTCGGTAGGGCTGGGAAGGGCATTGCCCCTCACCCCCACCAAGAATCTGTTACTAGTAATTATTCAATACATCAATTCAAGGTTTTAGTGGAGTGACGCCACTGATCCAGATTCTGTTTTTTTTGAGTTGTGACAGAAATATCAAGACCTGGAATTCAGATCTTATTTCTAACACTAATTCTTAAGTTTTTTTTTAAGGAGACTTTGAAACCAGAGTTTATTATAGTTAAGTTATTGTTTTTCATATTTAGAAATTCATAGCAAAAAGTGCCTGCCATAAAAATTAAAATTAAATAGAATCAATATGAAAATTATTTATATCTGAAATGATCCATAGTTCTATATTCTTGATCAATTAAATCGTTATATCCGTTCGGTTTGAATCAATTTTTCTCTCCATTGCCATCAATTTTATAATTTAAATCTAAACTTTTTTAGATTTATGAGAAAATTATAGAACTCTTTTGAATTTTCTGATACTAAATGCAAAATTTGCTGTTTAGTTCGAGACGCAGTGTTGCAAATGACATATTCGTTTCATCCCGTTTAATCGATATTTTAAATTATTCCTTTCGATGATCTAAGCTGGTTGTGAAAGGTCGACAAAATAACTTCACTCAATATCTCGGAAAATAAGGCACGAGTAGAAAAATAACCGTTAATTGTCCTAAACCACTCAAAAAATAGAGCATTTCGGAGGCTAAGAAGCACACATATCCCTCATAAAGCTATCTTATAGATGAGCATACCCACAAAACCTTCTCCCTTAAAAATATATTTTATATATAGAACATCTGTCAGCGTAGCGAAATCACTATATTCGACAAAAGTGGGAATATCGTAGACAACACTATTTAATTCATATCATACAAAACAAATACCCATATATAGATATGCCTGCGATTACGAAAAATTTAGTTACATCTATGTATATCCCGACATATGATAACATAAATAAGCAACTAAACAAAATATTAGCAGAGCGAGCTGGTGGGCTTAGACAAATGAAAAAAAAATAAATAAAGTTCTGTTTTTCCGTGTAGCTATTTGCACTCCAATGATTCCGGAAGTGTTACCTAGTTGTTCATAAGTTAAAGTTATTTTAATATTTTTTCTATGTTGGACTATTTTGACTATAAGATTCGACATACTTATGTAGATGTGTATCGTGTGTATATCTTTGCAAATTCTTTTGTCTGTTTATATCTCAATTCAGCGAGACTCTAAAAATCAAGCTTAGACAGCGATTTTTTTAAGACTAACCAAACCATCCTTTCATATTGATCAATTAGGTTTGGTTTTCCAACAGAAGAGCGAAATGGCGTCGCCATCAGCGCATGAATCTCCTGAAAAGGCGTTCCAGCCCTACAAGCAGTCACACAGCTCAGCATTCACAGCAACAACAGCAGCAACTGGTCGGGGAATCAGCGAGCAGCAATCTTACAGGATCGCCCACGCCCAGTACGAACAGCAACAGCAATTCTACCTGTCCCCCGGCACAGTCGCCAGTATCGGCTGCACAATTGCAAAAACTGCACCATGGTCCAATTACGCTACATCAAATGGCGCCCTCACACCACCAGCAATCTGGACCGCCGGACATCAGCGGCATGCGACCGATGCAAAATACACCAACGGTGATGGCCACACCCGTACACCCATTGCACCCACACCATCCGCAGACATCGGCGGCAGCATTGCTGCTGAATCATTATCACCAGCACCATCAGCAACAACAAATGCTGAACAACACCAGCAACAACAACAACAACAGCTTACAATCCAAAAGCCTTCATCACCAGTACATGACGGGCCAGCCGGCGGCGAACACGCATTCACCATCGATTCCAATGCCCGATCATCAGCAACAATTGGCAGCGGCAGCCGCGACCGCAATGGCAATCAGTTCATCAACCACAGCATCAGCTCCATTATCAATGGGCGGTGAGCGTAGCGCCTTTCGTTCGCTTGTTAGTTCGCCGTCGGCTGCTGCTTTTGCGCTTGGCTTGGCCCGCCAGTACGCGGTCGCTGCATCATTGTCAGTGGCGGAAGAGCAACGTTCACGGCTGCAGCGTCAACTGAGTAACGATGAGATGCGTACAGTGACAGTCGATGGCTCCGATACAGAAGAGGAGGAAGAAATTAATGTAAATGATGATTCCGATGAAGAGGGCGATGGAGGTGGGGCGGCGGAGATAGCCGTTGTTGTCACCGATACGCATAGCTGCAACAATAATAACAACAACTACAGCAATAAGAGTAATTCTATTACATCAGATGAGATGTTGGCTAAAGCACCGCTGCAGCTTACAAAGCATGACCGCTAAAGCTTCTATCACACATTTAATTTATTTGTATTTTTTTTTTCACAAAAATTATGGTTGATCTGATTTTTACAAAATGTTGCTCTATTGCTTGAACATTGCTTTAAAAAATTTTAGAAACTACAATATATAAATCCATAATAAGTGTTCAAGTAAATTGAGTAATAATGACACTTAAACGTTGACTTTTCAGATTTCAGTTAAGGATGGAAAAGTCAAGATTGTCTCTTTCAAAGTAAGAATAAATTACAAAATTTTTATCCCCTTAAAGCAGCGTTTCTCGAACTAGGTTCCGCGAGGATATTCATGTGGACCTTCTTATGGGATATATGTACAAACATATATAAAAAAGCAAAGCAAATACGATTTATCCTCTCGGGATCCAATAAGGAAATGCAAGGAAATTATAAATTATATTAAAGAATACAAATTACTAATACCAACGCTTGACTTATAATTTGTTAAATGAATAACAGTTTTCTACAAAAAATTTCAAAGATGATCGATCGAAGGATCAAAAATGACATTTGGCTGTTATTATCGGGGCTATGAGCATTTCAAAAACTCACAATAGTTTCCAAGAAATTATATCTCTTAAATAGATTGAGAAAAGAAATTTAAAAAATTATATAGAATACTCTACCAGCGCTAAAAACAAAAAATTTAAAATATTAGAAAGGCAAAATGATGTCTGATTTATTAAGATACATTTATTTAAAAAAAAAGAAAATGTTCAAAAAGTGTCATTATTACTTAGGCACAATGAAACCAGTTAAATGTCAGTGTTGGTAAGCTGAACTGAACTGCAGAGCGCGTTTGTGATTGACAGTAAACTTTTATCTAACTCTACTCGATCTTAATTAAATTAAATGTAATTTAATACAAACATGTTTTGATTTTTATATTAAATTTAAGCCAAAGGTAAATCTTACAATTATTTTATTTTATGTATGTATGTGTGTAGCTAACTTTAATGTATTCCAATGCATAGCACTTTCCTATATAGCGTAAGTTTACAAGTAAATCTGAGTGTGATGTCTTACGTTAGTAAGTTGACTTGCGCTACCGAATGCTTACACATAAACGAGTTTGATTCTGGTAATTCTTACCTCGACTTCTTAAGGCTAATATGAATGCAATATAATTTAGTTTTTAAAATAACTTATTTTTTAAGCCTCAATTAGTGCATTTGATTAGATCTTTCATAAGGAACTTTTCAAAAATTATACCAGTTTAGAGAAATAATAATAAAATTATAATATATAGTTTAATACAATAAGAATGTATAGTAAATGAAAAGTAAATAAAAGTTAAAAATAAAGAAAATAATAAATAAACTCACTGTGGTTATTATATATATATTTAGAAAGAGCGCAAATTAACATTTGTATTCGGAACGAAAAATCGTAAGTAAGAATCTTACCTTTTGTGAATTTTCCCTTTATCGCCGATGCAAAAATGTTCCATTTCAAAATCAAACTTGAGAGTAAGTAAAAATGTTTCAACTTCAAAGCCACATAAAGCCACGATCCAGCTCAGAACTATTTTGGTGCCTTTAATAATGCCATGTGTTAGAATGAGCCCTAAATGCTGGTGGAACATCGATTGATATCAACTTAAAGTCATGTGAGGTCGCTGAGCTTGAATCTACCATCAGATATCGTCAGCGTTATAATTATTTCGTTTATAAACAGGAATATTAATACAAATAAAGGTTTTTATTGTAAGTAATAGACTTACTATTAAATTAACCTGAAACATTAATAGTGTCGTAAAAATGATAAAACTTTGTAGCTGCAATGAGATGCATCACAAATTATAGTCAGATTTACAATTCTTAACGTGTTTTCACTTTTGCCAATCCATCAGTTACTCGCTTGAATCTAAGTTTGTTGCCACCTCGTTAACGATTGCAATACACGCAACAAAACGAACAGTGGGGCAAGTGGCATTTAAATGTGGCAAAAATTATCAAAAACATATGTTTCGCATCAGCTAAAACTTACAAACAAATTAGATTTCCAAAAAAACTGCTCGTTGGATTATATATGTACGCAATCGGTTCACGGACACGCTTACATTCTGTTCATATATAAACTTTTTTCAGAGCTAACTCAGCAACTGCGGGACCGATTTTTATAGCGTTATACCATACATCGTATCTGAGCTAATGCAACCAAAATTCGCACTTATATTAGATATAACTCATTCGAATACTAAGCTTAAAGTGGGAAGGCAGTTGAGTTTGGCTCTTAGCTATATTGAGAAGACTATTAAGGTAGATGCAACCAAACTTAACTTTATTGCTGAGTCTACTTTAAGGGACCTCTCAGTCACGAATACTTATTACCTTCCAAATATTAACTTACAACGTGACCAAACACTATATGACAATATTTGGTACTAGAGTTCGCCCACTTAGAAATTCAACAATTATAGTTACAACAGAAAACAGCTCAGTACCATTTTACCTGATTAAATGACATAGCTGCCAAAAACTAAAATTAAGATATCATGTTGCCCTATCCTAATCTCTATCCCTTCGTTAAGGTTCAATCTATCTCCTTACCAAATTTCATCAAAATTGATCTGCGTTAGTCTAGCTGTAAAAACATATTTAGTTAGGAACGTGGAATACGTATCTCGAAAATAATGGGAACTAGAAAACCTGGAATCCTTTTTTGTTCAAAAATGCTTTAGCGTTATAAGATTAACTTAAAATAATTTTTTTCTTAATGGCAGATGACACGCTAACTTGTATAGAGCTAAACACTTTTTGTTTAGTGCTTACCTGTATTCATTTTTAAGTCCCTACATATGCCAAGTTTGGATACTTTTATATCATCAGTTCTGCCACCACTGTTTTAAGGGCGGTGCAACCCGACTTCTCCAATAACGATAAGCTTTTGTTCCGAGTCAGTTTTAGTCTTTGTGTCAACCTATATTTGATTTACTTAAACAGCTACTTACGTATGACTTTTTAAATAGTTTGGTTATAGAAGACGTGCCACACTCCCATAATTTGTCGGTTTAAAGTAAGTTTATTAGTAATATCAATTAAGTTTAAGTGCTTGCTAAAGGCAAAGATAGCTGTAATGTAAAACAGGTCATGGAACAGGTCAGATTTTTCAATGGCTGAACAAAGCTAGAAAAACAAAATTTTGTATGGTAAGTGCACACATCCGGAGGTATTAACCCAATAAAGCCCAATTTCCATACATGAACCATATCTAAAGCAAGCGACCTGTGGTATCTGATTTCTGATATATAACTTTGGCTTCCTCTAATATGAAGGCTCTGATTATGAAATTTGTATAGAAAGAGCTTTGTTTTTTAGGCTTTGATATGGTCCAGCCAATACAGTTGAAGGAGTTCACCTGCCGAACAATATATTGATTCACATTATAACATATAAGCTCGCTGATTTCTCGGTTGAATTTAATTCTCTATATACAGACCTGACCACTATTACAAAACAACATGCAAGGCGTTTCGTGGCAAGCTGCTTTTGTCGTTCGAGACCTAATCGGTTTTTTAGTGTAATGACTAAGCGGATATCTAGTGAAATGATATTTTTGGAGTTAAACCTGAATCTATGGTAGGTGAAAGACTTAATAAGCTCTAAGTCATCTCAGACAAAATAATTAGAAGAGGTATCCTCTACTGACTAGAACCCACACTACTCATATATTTGGGTTTGCCCCCGCTGCTCGTCAGTCCAATTCGTTTTGTCTTTTTCCAAAAGAGATCAATCAACTGATGTACTAATGGTGGCAGCGTTATGTGCACACAGTAGTAACTGGACAAATTTGTTGATGATGCCTCTGGCGGCATATGTTCATGCTACGTAAAGGGTAACTAGGTTATCTGCGTTATCTCAAAGGTCTTGCGTGCCGTAACTAGCATTGATGAGAATATGTTTGATTTACTTAAATAGTCGCTATTGTACTCTCTGAGAACTTCTACAAACTTAGAGCATCTTCATCATAGTCTGTGGACAGCCAGATCTTCATCGACTGTATTCATTCGTTCATACACTGAAAAAATGATTTTGTATAACAAATGTGCATTTATTTGATATCGAGCAACCAAAAATTTATTTGAGCCGAAAATATTTTATTTGGAACAAATTGTAATAAGTCTTGGATAAAACAAGCTCAAATTCATTGCTCAATATCAATATCGCAACTTAGGCCAACAAGGAAAAATATGTATTTGAATATCTGTGACGTTCGAAAATTAAATAAAAATACGTTCCACGGAATTTCTGTGAAATAAAGTGCCGAGCCTATAAGTTTTCATTTCAAATTGTTTATTTTAAATGTTATTCATCTCGAACTACATATATATATCAGTACTTAAAAATAATTCATTTACACGTTGCAAACTTGAATTTTATGCTGTTTGCATGCAACATTGTTGCAGCCATTCTTCAGATTACTGCGTGTGCAGTTAAGATGACCTGATGCTTTTATGGACCATTTAATCTTTAAGGCCATGAACATTTTTTTGTTCGTAAATATGTTGTATTATTGTTCTAATCAGGTTGTAGACTGCAGACTGCAGCTCGTTCGTCAAACAATAAACCCAGTAAAGTGATCATTTGCTCAACAATGTTGCCACTTTTATGCAAAAGCACAGGCAACATCTTCTGACCAAGGGCTGAAAACCAACTCGCAATCGTAAAAGTGTTTTGTGTTATATGATTCTTTGGAGAGCCACAATATTTAACAACGCCAACTGCATGGGGAACGCACATCGTGCGAGTACTTAAGGCTTTGAAAAGACACGTTCTCGATGCCTTTCAATGTAACGTCCTTTGATTTACTATTCTGAGGTATTTATGTATTTTCTTATCACTCGGAAGATAGGATTAATTAAAGGCAATAAGGACTTCACAGTACTTTGTATGGTATCGTATAATGACAAAATATTTTTCGATTGCATATCTCTCCAGAGGAATGTGATGTCTTCCAAAATATGTATTGCTTAAAAATCAGATTTCTGGCATAATTATCTAATGCGTTACTCAGTTTAAGGATCGATTTCATAAAAATAGTTGTGGTTATTTGAAATATTTATTTCAGCGCTGAAGGATACCTCTAACCTTCGCTCAAATTTTGAATAGTGAAAGGCTCCAGGTAAAGATAAGGATCATTCAGAAAATATCACTATTTCCAAGAGCAAGTAAAGTCCAACATTCAAGAATTTCAATTCAAAATATGGTTTGTTTGAGAAAACCCCAATGATGCCATTGCTCTTATTAGAGCGAGTCACGTTGTTGAGCCGATAGTGCCTATACATACTCCAAGAAACGTCCCCCCTGGAGTTGAAATTTTTAAATTTTGCATTGGTTATAATTGTCCTTTTTGTTACCTTTCCAATATTTAAAAAACAAATTGTGGATTTTCAAATAGCCACATGGTCAATGTTTTATACTTGATGTATCAGATTCAAAAACAAAATAAAGAAAATAAATCGAAAGTAATTGAACTCCATTTTGAGTTCCCAAGTATACGATAAACCTAATTGCACTGCACTAATAAGTCTGTCTCATAAGTATGGAAAAGCTGCAATGTTAATGAACCACAAGATGCTAAAGTTTATGACTCATTTAATTTTCCCTAACGATTCAATAGGAATTATAATCTAGTCAAAGCATTAGTAACTATCACATAGTGTCTTCGTTTTATTGGCACTCATAAAACCTTTGTCTGTCCGTATTTGCTCTCTCTCTTTCTCTCATAATTATGTAACGTCCGAATGTCTTAATTGAAAACACTAACACTTCAGTTAATCAAACACTCAGATCGTTATTACTCTGGTAGTAAATTAAAAGAAAATAGCCGGTTTACACTTAAGCGTGGCCATAATAAAGAATCTTTCTAACCATCGTAACCATTTATTGTCATAACCTACTTTAAGCCATTATCCGTCTTAACAGATTTCATAGCTAATTAAATAAACATTTGATCTAACTATTCCACACTTAATATCAACAAGTATTATTTGGCCACTTACCATTACCATTTTGACCACTTGGAATCACACTATAAAATTACCTTTTTACAAAATTTATCACCCATCGATAAAATGGAAATAGATATAACTTTTTCCTTCCACTACTTACAGTCGTACCTACATAAATATCGTATGGGCAATCTGAAAGTTGTATTCCCATATTTATGGATAAACAATCTCGACAAAATCTAGTTAGAATCGACATTTGATTATTCACATTTGAATAAGAAACGATTAAAGAGTTGAGGCAAATTGAATTTGTAAGCACGTTCGGATTAAATGCTCGTACGATATCTCAAACGCTGAGGTTGAATCTGTTGTCCGCCGCTGGTGCGCTCGGGTTGGGTGAATTTGAGTGTGAGCACTCATTCGCCTGCTTGCCTTTTGTTAACACAATAATTTACATTGATTTATGAGTCTCAAAACTTGACCACTTCGAATGCTAATCGCGCAGTCTTCATCTACTAATTTAATTCCATACGACCATAATTAAAATGTCGATGTTATCGGCTGCCTTCAGACAGATTGCTCATTTATTTAACTATTTTTGGTGATACATTAATGTGAACAGATTTTAATGAATAATTTTAGTGGATTTCAGCGATTTCATTTGCGGCGACGAATTTCTGACGACATGAGAATATAAATAGATTAATGAATAATTTTGAATAGGAAAAATGTATTATTTTCTTTCGTATGCTTTGTGTGCTAAAGAAAAGAAAAGAATTTAACTCGAACATAATATCCTAAACCATATAATACTTTGACATGCCTTTCCAGAAAATGTGAGCAACATGACAGTCCTAAAAAATATTTGGGCAGTCCTTTTTAATTGAAAATAATACCTGGATGATTTTTTCAAACAGTCCGAAATCATTTTTGAAATACTTTTTTTAAGAAAAGTCGAAAACTTAGAAGATACATACGTATGTAGGTTTTTAAAGCCCGGTATTTTCGAAAGATATTTAACATTTTTTCGCGTGTTACAGTATCGAACAATAACTGAGATGTAGTCGTTCTACATTTAAATCAGAAAACAAAAGTGGCCTTTTTGTGTAACAAATATAGTAGTGCTGTGAAAAATCTCATGACTAAACTATTTGACAAACAAAGTAGCCGACGTCTTTTAGGGCGGTCACGTAAGGCTTAGACCAGAACGATCTATTAAAAAATTACTAGACAACGGGTTAAGCTATACAATGACCTGAGTTCCTCGTGGGAGGACAAATGAATTTACAAAAGTATAAGAAACATATTTTATTAATAAATTTGTTAACACAGAGTCTTCACAAGTTGTTTTATTTATGTGTTAAATTGCCATTTGATTTAGCCTGTCAAGTGTTTAATTCGCAATTTGAGACTTTATTCTGCGTTTAATGTTAATTTTAATGCTTTAACACTACAACAAGAGTACGTGTGAAGAATCCAATTAATAGTGCAATCGTCAAATAAGAAATTATTTTAATGTGCATAATCAATTAACTAATATTTTTTTTGACATGATTTTGCTCGCAAAAACATTAATGATATTATCATAAAATTAAGCTTCGATGGGAATAATTCAAATGCATTACATTTGAGCTGAACCCTATTTGCTCGAAAATAGCTCTTTATTATTTTTAAAAAGAAAAATTATCATTCTCTAGAACAGCTAATACTGAAATAAATGCGTAATATTCATGTTAGGATATACTATCTTGCATAGATCACATGTTACAACAGAGCACTAATGTTTGAAGCATGGCGTGTATCTTCATTTGCTTTATGAAATATCTGGATCAAGTAAGACTTCAACACATTACTAAATACTTCTTCTAGATTATTTGGATGCTTTGTTATCAATTTTATGGTTTAAGCCTATAAGTAAACTCTAAGAAATAGATTATCTCCAAGCTTTATTATTTATTACTAATGAAATTAAAATGACTATAAAGCCCCTTGCTTATCGCCAAGGATATCGAGAATGCGGCACACCATTTTTATGCGAAAGTTATCACGTCCACAATTAGGTTCTATGTACTTTGATCTTTACTGATTTGGTTTTAGTTTAGAATTTTTTAACGTAGATTATCATGATACCAGAAACCGATTTAGTTTCTCTTCATAATGAGATAACTGTTTGCCTTAGTCCTGGAGGCAGCGGACATAATCATTTCATCCTATTTGATTCCTATTTTAAATTATTAATTTCGAGTTGTAATATGATTATCTAAGCGCTAGCTGCTTTAGTAGTGGTGGGGCTGGTTGTGGAAGGCGAAAATAAAAATTTCGCTCAATAACTCGGAAAGTAAGCCACCATGGTTTAGAACTCCATGCGTGAGACTTCATGATTATGTAAAAGTAATGTAGGATATCTACAATAAAGTTCTCAGTGAATATTGTGTGCATAAAAAACGTTTATTTAGTCAGAAGTACATCTTTTGTTAAGGCAAACATATTTTTCCTTAG
Organism: Meiosimyza decipiens; assembly: GCA_963680825.1. Classification (NCBI taxonomy): domain Eukaryota; kingdom Metazoa; phylum Arthropoda; class Insecta; order Diptera; family Lauxaniidae; genus Meiosimyza; species Meiosimyza decipiens. The sequence goes on from OY804258.1 coordinate 54,505,110, forward strand.
GCCATTATAACTTACTCAACCAAACACCGCGCGATCTGATTGATCGCACGTGATACCTATGTATATCAACGCACGAAGCCTTTAACTCACACTCCCCTACGTCGATTCTATTTCGAATTTAGGGTCTCTACTCGATAATCACTGAGGGTTTTATTGTAGATATCCTACATTACTCTTTCATAACCATGACCCTGTAAGAATATCAATCGTTAATTTTAAAATATTATCATTTTCGGACCTCCCTCTCCTCCGGGACTCAACGAATTCCTCACCCGCTTTTAGAACGTTATGGCGCCCCTGTAAGCCACAAGTAGAAATATATGTTAAGACCAATGGTTTGTAGCAGACAAGAGTACATTGAATTCATGCCCGAAAAACTTGCATCCTACTAGATTTTACCCACCTTTCACCGTTTTAGAACTAAATAAATAAAAAGGTCAAATCTTGTCAAACTGACATTTTTCGGGCGTTGAATCGCTGCCCCATCATAATCCTAATGACTGAGGTTAGTTTCTATTATAAGTAATATTTGAGCTATCACTTACAATAAAAATTAAGCAGGATGAAACTGAAAATGAAAAATGCCACGCATCCTCTCGGACTATCTCTCATATCTTCAAGAGTAAAATAAGTGTTAGATCAACATTTTTGAAATTCACGAAGTAAACTTGGTTAAGATTTATTGGATTTTTCACTCAGCTTGTTGCGGAAACTATTTATGTATATCTGATATTATCTTAGGAAATCGTTACATTCTCTTACTTTTTTTTTAGAAAGGAGACAGCAACAGAATGTGCCCTAGGAAGAGTTGGTTTGGCTGGTCCGGATGGATTATTATGTCAAAATATTTGAATAATCATACTCCAGTAACTCTAGTTAGGCTTTCAATATTAACAATAAATAAATAAAATGTAAAAAATACGAAAATAAAATACAAAATATTTTTCTCTAGGCAATAATGTCACAGCATCTATAGAAGAGTTATAACTTTTTTTAAACAAACTTTCTCAGCTGCGAGGCAAAAAATAATTTATTCTTACGTTTAGTAAATTCAGTATTTAAACAGGAAAACCTTTTACTTTCAGAGTAAGTTTATCATCGTAAAAAGAACTGTTGTCAAATGTAAGTACTGTCATAATTATTGCGTTTAAAATTTACAATTTTCATGGTTCTAATCAGCGAGTCGAAAGTATTTATTCGTGTTCTTCATTAAGAGTTGTAGCTTTTGCAAATATTAGTAACTCCTACGTCGAAAAAAATGCGGGTTTCAGCATTTTTTCCGTGCAGCATGATGGCGCAACCTGTCACACTGTGTGTGAAACAACTGAGTTGTTTCGAAAAAAAAAAGAAAAAAGAAAAATCAGTCCTAGAGAGATGCAGATCAGAATTGAACAGCAAAAATCGTTTGATTTGACACCATGAGACTTTTTGAAGGAGTTTACGATTTTTGAAATAATCGACTCGCAATTATGCAAAGATGTCACCGAAAATTTCAAAATACAAATACAAGTAATAGTTGAATCTACCCCCAGAAAAAAGCTGGAGCTATTTTGACAAAAGGGCGAGGATCTTTATATACAAGCAAAAACTTAGAAGTAGTATAATGATAGAGTTATGTATGTATATTATTTAATGCACAAAAATATTACACAAACTCAAGGAATGTTTCAGATAAGCACTGGTAAGCTTTTGATTCCTGGCATGTAGTCGAACTTTTGCCATGGAGTTCAAAAAGCAAAATCCCTAATTTTTCTTATGGTATCAGGTCATAGGCAGCAGCCTATGCGTAAGCAATATCTAGGTTAAAGTGCCAAGATTTCTTTTTTGTAGTTTTTAAGGTTTCAAAATAACAATAACCTTTGAAACCCCATTTTATTCGAGATATAAAAATTTCTCTAAAATTTTGACCGTTTATTTATCAAAAATTGGTTGTTTTTCCCAAAAATTTTAACATAAGAACGTGGTATTCAGAAACTTCGTTGACTTGGTTCAAGAGTGCTTTTTATCAAACCTTAAAAAATATTACAAAATGCTTATGAAAATTATGAAATATTTTCCTTGTTAAAATGAATGATGTTTCGTTTCAAGGAAAAATCAACCGATTGATTTGACTGTCGGTATTGGTGTAGTGTTAATGCAAGACATATAGAGATTATTTAAAAATATATCTTCACAGTTTTGAAACTTGAGGAAATGAGGGTACGTGCATTAGCGTACCTAAGGGCGGACCCTCGGGATGTGGTCGTGAAATATAACTCATTTTGCTAGGGTTTTTGAAAGTGAAATGTAAGGACCTTTGTTTTTTTTAGTAAATGAAATAGTTGGATAAACGCATGTGGAGACTTTGAAATTTAAAGTAAGAGATATCTCATTTTGCCAGGGTTTTTGAAAGTCAAAAGTGACGACCTTTTTTTTTTGGTAACGTAAATTTGACATTACATTTCGGTAGGAGCAGCAAATTACTTCTTTCGCCTCTGTGAACTTGGGCTTTTATACGTCCTCGAATTTGATGAATTTCGATCTTGGAAACTTGTCATTTTTAGTCAATCGGATCAATAATTTGAGTTTTTGTTAGCATTCTAAACATTTTCCAAGACTTAGATATTTCTGAATATCAAAAGTTCAATATTGTAATGAATGTAAAATATTATGCTTTTGATTTACGCAACTCTTATCAAATTATATTGTAGAAATGATCCTAAGAAAAAATATTTTGTTGCATATATTCCGATTTCATATATTCCAGTTCAGTAGAAAATAACTATTTCTTGTTTGGAAATGCAAATTCATGCTTGCAAAGATAGGAATTTTTTTTGAAATCCTTAGACTGTTAATCGTATTTCATACACACAAATATTACATATACCTTTACCTCTGGCTACGCGTATCTTGTTTTGTCCTGCAGAGGTGTTACATTGAGAGATAAATATAAAATTTATGACCACATTTAGTGCAAAAGCCTGAACAAAGTAACCCAAAGCAATTTGTTTCTAATCGACACAGCAATCGCCAAGATCTGAGATGTTATTTATTCTTGAATGTTCAGCTCTCACAAAAAGCAAAATCCAATAGTAGCCCGAGACTTTGCGCCTTTCATACCATCGGATGGCAGAAACTCAAACCGACTCGCAGATCAGATCCTGTTCGTAAGCAAATGTATGCGCATTATCGAATGCGATGGCATATGTATGTTCGTACTCCATATGGCATGTAGAGTGCGTAAGTAAATACACCGGTAGTACAGGGTATGCCAATAGAGCGAGTCAAACAATAGCACGTAGTACGTAGTGGAAAATCTCATGACCTATCCGATGCGTTCTCATTACATTCAATGATTTTCTATGGAGCACCGAATTTTTTATAATGGTTATGCGTTGCCATATGTATTAATTTGTGATTAAATTAATTGGATGACCAATTCTGCTCGGAATTTTATTCAAATTTTTGGTGCTTTTTATTCAATTTTGGGAGTTGAATACATAATCTCCGTATTCTGATAAACATTTTTTAAAGTATTTTGAGTCGATGAACATGATGCTGCATCCAATTTTCCAGGTCGAACTAGATTTATTGCTATAAGGTATTTCATCATTTAAATAAACGAAGGTAAAGTAAGGAGTACACTGAGAAAACGATTTGTTTGAATACAACAAATGCATATAAATATTTGATTGAGTCAAACATAAAATGCTTCAACCTACATTTTGTCACTATTTGAACCAAATGCAATATGTTTGATTCAAATAAATATTTGTTTGCTCTATATGAAATATGCGTTTGTTATATTCAAACAAATCGTTTTCTCAGTGTAGAGTCAAAAATATTTTTCTAAAAACTTGGTGCTTAACATTTGTATGTGTGAATTGATTCGTATAGCCTTTACGAGAGACACGTTCGGGAGTTCTCTTGGTATCTCTTGTCTCTACATTTTTATGCAATAAAAGGAGAATTTCACGCAAAAACGCTATTGTTTTCTCATGTTGAACCATATCTTAAAAATATAAAATTTATTTGGTTCCCTGCATAAAAAATTCCCTTCCGATGTATACGTTTTACCCAGTCCTCGAAACATTTCTGGTATAGCCTCAAAGCGGCCAGCGAATTATCTTTTATGACTTCAATTGACTTCAAACGAAGCCCAGAAAGTGGTAACTTAAGCTGAAGAAATACAAAAGCAAAAATTACTCGGGCTCTAACTGGCGAATTTGGAGTCTGTGGAATAGAAACAGTTTGATTCATGGCGAAAAATTGATGAATAATTATTGCTGTGTGCGATTATATGTTGTTGTGATGCAAAACCTTTATTTGCCTTCACATAATGCAGGCAGGTTATTACGGATTCACTCGCACAAGCGAGGCACAACGCTTATATCATAGTTTTTCCCAACTTTTTCTCCAGTTGAAAGAAATATTTTGTAATCGAAGAAAACAGCTTGATTGACTTTTATTTTTGATCGACTTTGACATGTAAATTTCGGTTTTGTTTCATCTTCGAAACGATATTCTTTAGATTCTTGAGGTCTTCCTGATCGTAAGTGTAGATCCATGTTTTATCACCAGTAATTATACTTTTCATATTTTTAGCATCCTCAACGTGACAACGTTTTTCAAGAAAGTTCAATGTTATTGGAACAAGGTCGCAAACAATTAATCTTTACATTACAAGAGACGCTATAATTTCTTACTTAATAAAGGAAATGACATGAATGTTTTTGTTTATTGTTCTAGACACTAGTGCCAACAAAAAATTTTTTTTAAAAAAATTAATTTATCTTACTTTTTGGGCATAGTAGTATGTATGTTAGTACTATATTAAATTTCTGATACTTAATATCCTCATAAATGTTTATGTATCAAACTTATATATATATGTAAATAGACTTATTGACAGTACTCATATCCAAAATCTTCATTAGAAGTGTGGTGCCAGGATTCCATAAGTAACTCAAAATCAGTGGCACTTACAATTTGCTGTAAGTTTCCTCAGCGTATTAAAAAAGATTACAAGATTAACAAAGACAAAAATGTAATGGCTGCCTAACACCATAATGATTTAAGTGCCAACAAGTATTAAATCCACAATCAGAAGCCATAATGCTCCGCAGGAGGCGCACTTGGGTTGGAGTGATATTTGATACACGCTGCTCTGCGTAAGTATGCTATGGCAGTGTGAGTTACAACACAGCGCTTAGTGCCTTGGTTCACACTTATGGTCCGTTATTGCTTGCAATTGGTACAAACTTAGAGTAACTACTGGCTAATGTCGGAGTGTAAAAATAAATTAAATATGGCTGCGCCATGAAAGCATTCAAGTGCGAACAACTATGAGCAAAATTTATTTCACCAATCACAGCAGCGTAAGATGAGGATGCACTAAAGAAAGTTAACGCAAGGCCATACAACCCACACACCAAATAGGGTGATTCAATATTATTATCATAATTATTCAACAGAATATTGAAGCATACAAAGTGAGATAATCCAATAAGTAAGGTGGAGTAACTGTCAATAAAGTCTGATTTTCTAAGGCAGCATTTTGTTTGGTTTCAAGTGGTTTTTTTTTTTTGGTGGAAACGGTACAAAAAACAACTCAGAAATGAAAATTAGAATATAAAGTTCTGCCGAGTTGTCGCTGCTGTTTAAAATTTATAGTATCAAAGTCATCAAAGCCTTACTAACATGTATTTGTATGACAGACGCACCTTATTTATACGTTGATTACCTTGTCGATATTTTGCCACTGTTTTGACGCTGCGTGACAAGTTGTTATATTTATATAAGAAGGCTTGTCACTTACTCCTAAGTCGAAAATTGCTTCCAGTCATGACTTTTTATTTCAATTTGTAATAATATTTCTTGACTCTACTGTTGCTGCATGGTTGCTGTCTATCATCATAATTAGTTTCTTTGATTATTTGGTTACATTGTCATATTAATAAGACTGATTGTGATTTATAATGACAATATCAAATGTCTTCCCCAGTACAATGGAACTGGTTAAGCACAGATAGTTTCACTGATTCTCTTGGAATTAAGACCATATAATATAATATATAATACCATTTCATACTGTTTACTTTTCTTGAGGTTTGCCGTTGAAGGTAGCCAATTGCCTCTTACCCTCACAATCCAAAAATCTTCAATCAAAAGGGCAAATGCGAAAAGAGATTTGTAACACTCTGTCAATATGTCGATAGTATAATAAAAATTATATATTTCGAATGAATTAGATTTTCGTTACAAGCAAACTGACCAAAATAGTTTTTTCCTAGAGAGCTGCATTTTTTTCTATAGCTCGACTTCTGTGTTTTCAATGTCTATTGCGTATGAAAAAAATTCAAATATGTATGGTTGAGCAAAACTATGGACGAGAAGGGACGTAACGTCGTCTCTTATGAATTGCATTGGCTGTTTTCCTGTGCGCTCGATCTTCATGTAGTCGGGAGTGTACTTACCTATGAAATGAACACATAAAATAACTTTTAGTAGCTTTTAATAACAGTCTTCTTAAGCGCCCGATCAACACTGCACTCCAATCTAAAAGTTTGGTGCAACATTAGGGCTTCACCGATTCGATACGGCGCGAAGCTTATCGTGTCGTACTCGCTCTTGTACGAGAAATTTTTCATCTGTATCGTTATCGTCTCGTTATCGCTGATATTTCTCGATAATTCTCGTTAACATTTTTATGTATATAATGCTAGCTGGACCAGCGACTTTCCCGCACACTGTCCGTTGTGCAACCACATCAACATTTTATGCAGTCTTTACTGCAGACAATTGGGCCATTTACGAAATTTCACAAGTTAGTATGAGTTCCGAGAATAGCAATGTAAAGGTTTTCTTGAATTTTAGGATCTATGACACTTTATCCAAACCTGTTCACATTTAGCGAGTTGCTTAGCACAAATAATTTTCATTTACGTATCAGGTTTCACAACTGTAGCTGTGATAGATGCCAAGATATGGCGTTTAAAGTATTTTTCTTCTATTAAGGTACCACGTCCCTTTGATTAATTTCGTCCAGATTTCGTGAGATTCTAAACATAGACACTATGCATTCTAGCACCGAATTTCAAAACGCTAACAAAATTAGATGGCAAGATGGTGCATTTTAATTGTGTTTGTATAATGGAAGTTCTAGTTGAATCTCGTTCTCGGCAATAAGTTAGTGCCTATCGGCGATGCACATTAAATTATCGCTGAGAACGATTATCGTTCTCGTTATCGGGACCGAGAACGATAACGATATTTATCACTTCTTGGTGAAGCATTATGCAAAATGCATTCTATATTTATTCTCACAATGCCATTGAGCCAAGCCTCGACCACTAGATGATATACAATAGTAACGGATACTGAATATGTCTACAAAAGAAGAGCCACCTTCTAAAAAGAGTTCACAAGAGTACCTACCTCTAAAAGGATCGATTACTTCATATTCTTCATTATTTTTTTTTGACTGATCCTGGACTCAGCTTGTGGGAGGTTCGATTGAAATTTAAGTACATTCGACAGATGTGGAGGCCTTGGCTTATAAGTCCCACGTTTGTGGATACGCCACTGATAGTCAATAAGCTGTAGTAAAAACGCAAATTAAATTTATGATGACATACTTATCGTTACTGACAAATTAATAGCTTATGAGTATGGCATATCTTTAACATAAAAATTTACAAAAAACGTTATTCGGCATACTGTACACAATGTTACAACAAAACGAAGTTCAGCATGTTTCTATGATCCATGTCACGTTTCGGGCATTTTCAACCTATTGCAATTAGAAAATATCACCCTTAGTATATTTTCATTGTTGACATTTTTCAGCCAATCGAAATACAGCATAAAAATTTAAGGTAATCTGACTTTTTATAACAAATTAGTTGAGCAATGCCATGCATTTTACAAGAATTTAAATTTTGGAAGCGTTCGGTGCTCACAAAGAAAGCGGTATGCTTTAAGACCTGCAAATAATTGCAAAAAATATAGATGTAAGTAGATTAAGATTCGCATAAATTTGAAAGCAAAGTTCGGCAAATATTTTTAGTTACCGCTTTGCAAACTTTATATATGTATTTGTTTCATATTTTTCATCACTTTTCAAAATTCCACATTTTTCTATCAAAATAAAACAAAATTTTGCTATGTTCATAGATCATGTACATAGATATCGGTTTCGATTCCAAAAATTTTTATTTAAAATATTTTCGAACACGCAGCAAAGCTGAAGATATTTACGGAGGCGATGGCTTGGCTGCTAGAGCTCTTAACCAACCATTGTGGAGTAATTACTTACTTTGTAATATTAAATTATTAATGACAATAAAATTCTATTGCTTCGCACGAAATAACTGCAAACCCTGATGACAATAAAGCATCGAATTTTATGTACTTTGATCTACTTTTAGATAAAATCGCAGAATATTTTTAAACAACTTAAAAATTGGGACTTATAGTATGCCAAAGAAAGTGGAAAATTCAGCTTAGGACTTAAGACTTACATAAAAACTGTGCTGCCACTAGAAAAAGAGACTCATAGTAAAATTTACAACGAACAGGCTCTACGGGTTGATATTTTTCCAAATAGTTCTCGGTACATCCAATGTACACGACAAAATTTGAAAATGCCTCACAAATTGCTTTCCACAAAGACTACAACAAGCAATCTCAACATGTACTCGTCAAAATTGGACCCGAGTGAGTTTTTTATCTTTATTCCCCAAACTTAAGTTCCACTCTTGTGGAATCTCTTCCGACTTTATTCAAGCCATAAGACGAAAGTCGTAGAGAACATTTAGGCTCACTGTTACCATGATACAAGTCATTAAAATTCTGCTGGTACTTTTAACGCGAACTTTTAAATTAAAAATCAACGATATTTATTGGTGGACTTAATTTAATTTCTTGATTAAACACAAAAAATACAATACAAGATAATATATTGAATATCAGATAGCAATATTTTTCGTATTCAATTACTAACGGTTATTAATTGATTGTAATACCATTTTAATCTGACCACAAACAGTGCGAGTTCTTACCCGTGTTTCTAATAAGGGGGGTATTTCAACGTCAGCAACATCGTTAGCGTTGATTAGAGAAAACACAAAAAACGATGCCGCAATTTATTAAAAAAAAAAAATAACTAGTAAAGGTGTTATCTTCGGCCAGGCCGAAGCTCACATACCCTACACTGCATTAAAAGTACTTTTTAAATAAATGTTAAAAAAATGTTGAGGAGGTTGAATAAGTCGAAAATAATGTAAAAAGGTTTAAAAATGTTGAAAAGTGTTGGAAAAAACTGAAAATATCAAAAGAATATGGGAAATTTTGAAAAAATTAGAATTGAACTAAAAACACGAAATATGTCACGCCCACTTCTCCAATTCCGCCCACTTTTGGTTCAATAAATGACATTCGTGATTGACATGCACAATCCAAATTTTAGCACAACAGCTTGTATAGTTTGCGATATGTGCCGTAATTATTCCTAAAATTTAGGGCGGTGACACACCCACTGATGCAATCCAGTCCGATTTTGATTCAGAAATAGCCTTCATAAACAAACCTCTTACACCAAATTTCAGTATGATTGCTCATATATTTGGATAGTTATGTCACTTAAGGTATTTTAATTGTATGGGAGGTGCCACGCCCACTGTTGGTATTTCAAAAGCTTTTGATTCATATGTACCTAATACCCAGTAAAGCACTTACTTCAAATTTCAGATCAATTGCACCAATTAAAATAGCACTTTCAACTTTATGTTAATGAGGGAGGTGCCACGCCCACTGATGCAATCTTGTCAAGTTTCATTGAATTTCAAAGCTTATAGTAACCGACACCTCTACACAAAATTTTATGAAGATTACTCTCATAGCACACTATCTATAGCATTAAACGTATTTTGCTTATATGGGAGGTGCCACACCCACCGGCACTATTGTACCAAAAAGACACCTTTTAGCGAGTATATCTGCCATATTAAATTTCATAGCGATTGCGTTATTAGTTCTCTTTTTATAACGTTTATAAATATTCTAGGCTGTGCCACGCCCTTCAACAAAACTTTCCTGAATATTGAATAAACTTGTATTGACGACTGCTTTCAGTGGTATCATCCCTAAAATTTTTATGAAAATCGTTTGTGCCAATTTGGAGTTATACGAAATCCAAATTTTCAATTACCAAAAAGTGCCACGCCCACTTTAACAATTCCGCCCACTTTATGCGCAATTCAAGATGTATAAGATCTGTATTCGTGTACCAAATTTCATCACAATATCTTGCACGGTTTACGAGCTATGGCGTTATAAAAGTTAAAATTTAGGGCTGTGACACACCCCTTTAAGAGTCTTTGCAAACTTCAAACCTAGCCTAATCTTACTTTTGTTCTCATCTTCACCAAATCACTAATTTTGATCAAAATCGCAGCAACTTTTTTTCAAAATGGACTTGGGTATATTTACATAGAGTATGGGCGGAAGGCGTGGCCGTTAACCGATTTCGCCAATTTTTATATGCTAGCAGCTTGCAAGAAGGGTTGACCTGTGTGCCAAATTTCATTGAGTTAGCTTGCTTAGTTTTCTCGTAAGCCTGATTTCAACAGACAGACACACAGACAGACAGACAGACAGACAGACGGACATAGCTATATCGACTCAGGTGGTGACGCTGATCAAGAATATATATACTTTTCCATACCTGCCACGCCCCCTTCTATGCGTTACAAACGGAATGACAAAGTGAATATACCCTCTGTGTAGGGTATAAAAATGCTAAGAACTTTTAATAAACCCATCGTTTAATTGATTTATTCGATTGTTTGTTCGATTGTGTTGATGATGCTAATGGCGATGGTGATGATGTCGATAACGGTTGATGGTGAGGTGAGTAGTGCTAGTGTTTAATCGGTAATGCGAGGTGATTAAATATATCCATTTGTATTTGTCTCTCCCTAAACGACAATATGACCACGTCCAGTTATTGGAATTGGAAACAACTTGGTTGCATGTCATCTCATTAGGAGCTGTGCGATAAGACAAATTTGTTATTCGTAAGCCGTTCGTTCTTGCTGTTGTTGTTTGGTTTTTCACTCTTTTGATTTTTGTGGTTAAATTAAATTCTATTTGGTTATTAGAGACAGGTTAACGAACACAGCAGCCAAACAAAAAAAGCCAGCGCTTGTGATGATCTATTTAGGGTCTTTTGAAATAATATAAAAATTTAATTAAACCAAAGCTTAAATATGACATTCAAACAGAAAATGGCAGGAATACAGTTTAAAGGTAAGTAAAATTTGAACCCTTTTATTGGCACTTTTTTTTAAGAAAAAACTAATACGAATTCGCTTGAACCATAAAACATATTTTCCTACATATTTTTCGATGCTTAGTCTGACTCTGGTATATATATATATTTTTTGGTTTTTGAAATAATGTGGAAAATATTAATACCAGATTCAGAAATAACATTGACAATGCTAAAAAAAAATATAAAAAATTAATTTTTCTTTTCCAAACAAAACAAAAAGAAATTTCGATTTGTTAAATTTCAGTCCTCCATTCTGCCGCCGCGTAAACGTCCATATACACAGCTTAACAAAGTTAAAAAGTTTTTTATTACTATTTTTGAAACACCCTGACACCTAATCGTTTGTCCGTCTGATAAGTTTCCTCTCTAATTTTGTCGCCTTCTGCTTTACTGATTGTAAGTCTGAATTAGTTTTTGTATTGTTGTGCCTTTATTTGGTGCCTTTGTCCAACAACAACACAATAATCGAGTTTTGGATTCTTTGGTTTTTGATGTCTCCATTAAATACGGGCTCGTTCGTCTCCAATGCGCTCCCAAGAGTAATGAGGTGTTGATAGCGATGAAAGGCGGGTTAATTAACTAACCATTCTCTTGCAACTGGTAGGCAGAGGAGTAGGCAACGATCAATTGAGCCTGTGATCAGATCAACTTGCTGTCGTTATGTTTGTCTGTCTGTCTGTCCTTATGTTCTTTTTTGTTTCATTGTTTTATTATTTAAATAAATAAATAATGGCGTTAAAAATGAATCTATGAATTCTATGGAATGAAAACTATCAAGATTTAGAAAGTGGCTGCGCTTTGCGGTGACACCGAATTAATTTGCATTTGATAAATCACTTTCAATGTTGTGATAAATCATTTATTGACAAATCAAATATGCAAAGCCAAATTATTGACGTGCTGAAGTTTGGTTTTATCGTTTGATTCGCTTAATTTGGTTAGCTACTGTTCGAACAATTATTAGCAATAGATTTGCTATGAGCGGCTCTTTTTAACGTGATTTTGATCATTGGTTCAAATGCACGTAGGCGTGGGATCTATAATAAAGAATTGAAGAAATCTTTTGATGGATTTTAATTCATCTTAAGTCCAATATATCTTATGTATTTCTATACAAAGAAGTTAAGCTGTTTTTCGTATTTGCCGCAGAGTCGTTATAGCAACGGAAAGTTTCTACAGGTCATGCAGTTGAGGCAGCTAACAAATTGCTTACGTGTTTATTGGCTTAGATAAATAATTGAGTAGAAAAATTCTTCATTTTAAAGATAATAATATGTACACACATATATTGTTACGTTTTACCTGTCAAGATAGGATCCTGAAATATGCTTGTTCAAAACTGCAAGAAAATAGCGTTTTTGAGTAGGTATTGATTTTCGTTTCATATTTGAGGCATTACCCATGAAGATGTAGGTAATAGAGGTCTGCACGAGCGCGCTTCAACAGATTATTGTGCTCGCTGTTGAGTACAATGGTTCGATTGACATTCTGCGAGTCATCAATAGACCTCACAAAATAGAAAGATCAAACGACCTGACTAGACTTCGTTGGTACTCTGACTCGTATTTCGCTGTCAACGTTGCTTAAGCCAAACAAAACATGAATGCATCGAGTGCACGATACTATCAAGTGGTTGGTTTTGACCCAGCCAAGTCGTTAATTGCATATCAATGCCGGGGGTATAGTAGGAATTGAAAAATTTCGGAGAAAACCGTAACTAGGACTGTTTGGAGTGAACTTGGCAACCCTGATTGCACGTTATGATTTGTTTTGCGTTTGTCTGTACGCAGCGTGATCATTCAAATTGTTGTTGTTGCTTAAATTCACCGCGCAAAGCAACACGGCATATCAAATCTGTTGTCTGAGCAAACGAACTAAGCGACAACAAGTCACTCGGTGCCGAATGCAATCAACTACGAGTGCTTGAACTCATCGAGCATTTTATTGGCAAGTACAGCTCACCTCCCTTGCTTGGTGTTTCAACTTGTTTTGAAATTTGAAATGTGGTTTTTGTGCACAAGGTGACAAGGAACATGGAGTCGCAACCATGGCGAGTGGCTTGATGGTCGTTTCAAGTCAGGGTTGCCAAGTGGCCGTTATTGACGTGGCCAGGACGTAGGCCGCGTAGGAGGCCTTTAAGCCGTTATTTGAAGAAAAAATCCGTTTATTGTAGATAAATATATATTTATGCAAGCAAATAAAAAGATCACACATTTGTCCTCAAAAATAAAGCATGACCCAAAAAAAAGTTTACCAACTTTTTTCGGGAAAAAATTTATCATTTTAACAAATTTTTTGTCTTTTTCAACTTTATCAACCCTGTTTCAAGTTCACTCGTTCAGACCTCAAGTAGGTTATGCCTTCATAGTCAGAAAATAATTATTTTAAACCATCTTTAAGTCAATGAATATTTTTTTAACACTTATGCCTTGGACCATGTAAATTTGTAAGTATAATTATTTTAATATACATACATAAATATCTCCATATGTATCTATGGGAGTGCATATGATCTGAGTGGATATGTTGAGAAAGTGCGAAAAAGCTAAGAAAAAATTTTCAAAACTAACAAGCTTAGTTTTTAATTTTTGCAGTTAATTTTTTAATAAGCTTTTGCTTGACTTAAAGCTTCAAGCCAAATAGCTAAGAGTGCTTATATCTATAGTAGCTAAAGTCATTTATTATTATTATTATATATATTTTTGAGCAGCGTCCATACCTGAGCCAAGTCTCGGTGTCTGTCCAAAATTATTGGGCGTTTAAATATTTCTTTTACTATAGGTACAGCCTTTTAAAACTATTTTGGATTTATGTGCCCACTTAGAAAACTTTAATCTGCATTTTAAATCAACTGAAAAGCTCAGTTCTGTGCTTAAACTTAGTTTAAGCCTGAAATTAAGTAAAAATAGCACTGTAAAACTTACCTTAAATGTGTGTCATGTGCTTGCGTCATTCGGAGATCACCTGATTGGAGTAGTTTTGTTGTTAGAAATTTTACAGTTGCTTTGTTACACGTGTTTACAGTACTTGCACTTGTGTTATAGTTGTTCTTACAGTGTAATACTTGCAGCTTTCGTAGCATCGTTTGGCGCGTTTGAATACTGACTGCTGCTCCATCCAGTGTGACCATTTCTATAGTGACATTATAACTTTGATTTATCATGAAGTAAGCCTCAAATATACTCTTCTAAGTCCTTCCAAAATTTAATTTGCTTATAACTGTCATAACTAACTTGGAGATGTACAGATACGGATATAGTTTTTTAACAAGCGCTGCCATCGGTTGCAAACTTTCCTTCATCAGCTATGATTCCGACATCTTTAATCTTAACTTTCACCGTATTCTAATGTCAATTTCTGTCTTTCTATATATAATATATATGCAGATTCAAGAAATGATTAAAAAACAATAATTGTTATTAAAAATTCAGTTAAGAAATCAAAGCTAAACATTTTACTTGCATTTGCATATTTATGTTATTCAAGTTTGTGCCTAAAGTCTTTTGTTTTTGATGCACTGCACATGCGAGTAGAAAGCACTGCATCTTTTGTTACCTACTGAAGATATCGACATTTTTTATTTGAATTCAATGACAGCTTGACACACAGAAGTGAGCATGAGTTTGTATAACATTTCAAGTAGACGTAACCTCGCCGTTTCGTAGTTCCGCCGCTGTGTAGCGGCTCAAATCCACTCCACTTCTGCTTTTGGTGCTTAGCTGTGATGGTATCGATGACACGGAGGCGTCGTACACAATGCACTTTGGAGGCACTGGTCCACAATTTAATGACTTATGGTGTGACGAAAGCGCATTTGAAGTTCATTGCAGCGCGAATGCAAGCGCATGCAAGAGGCGATTGTAAACCGCTGTAATTGCAAAAGAGACGAAATAAGATATCTTCATTGTGTTATATTTGCATACAGTGGAACAAAACACATTGTGAATTAAAAACAAAATTTATCTTTTTAGGCAAAGTATGCTACTACACTATGTAATTTAGATGGACTGATAAAAGTGCTGCCTTAGATTTTTCAAATGTATAACTAAGGATCTTTGTACCATTGTCAACTGTTGCTTAGTCACATGGCGGCCTTAGACCAAAGACCGTTTTCGTTTTGTCTCAGCAGTTTTTGCCGCGCAGCAACTGGAATTCGAATGAATTTCCTTTCATTCGTGTCAGCACTTTGGACATATCCGCATTTACAGCGCGTTGGACAGTAGAATGCCCTTTAATGTTGCTTGCATGTGTTGAATTCGACGGTGAACGCATTCGGTTGTCTTTGGTGTCCACCGCAATGTCACAAAGTCTTTTAGCGTCCACTTTGACACATGAACTTAACATCTCAATGAGAAGAGCAAGAACGAGATTCATAAAAGGAAGCGGGCATAGCCACAAAGTTGCTTCGATTAAATTCAAGGCAAAGCTGACACGATGAAAATATCACCTGCAAGTAAGTAATAGCATAATGTAATGCAGCTTAGGCTTTGATTAGATAAAAGGTTTGTAGACTAATATTTAATAAAACACAGGGTGGTGCAATAGAAATAATCCAATTTGATATTTTTTTGTTTTTTCAAATTAAATAATGTTGATTTTTTTTATTTTATTATTGCTAAGACTTTAAAATAGAATAGCTCTACTCCTGAAGAATGTGGAATGAAGACGTTGATTTCGTAGTGGAATAATTCATCAATGATAAGAACACAACGCGAACAGTTAGTCATTTGGGTGCGAGCGAAGTAAGTAAAGTACAAAGATGCAGAATTGCAAGCAAGGCCGATGAGAGGAAATGTGGGTCCGGTGGTGGAGCATGACAACGTGCTATCACATAGTGGAAGAAAGGTACATGGCGTGTTGGAAGCACTTTTCTGGGAAGTAACAAGCCATGCGGGTAAGGCTTCTTCCGTTTACTACTTGTTAGTAGTCGACGGGTCACTCACTTGCTGAGCAGCGCTTTTGTTCGTACGAAGGTGTGAAAAGAGGTGTGACAAAATGGAAAAATTTTTACTGGCATGGTATCCACAAACTAACCGAAAGATGGGAAAAATGTATATTTAGCAATGTAGCATTACCGAATTAAACGTGATTTTTTCAAAAAAAAGTCTACATTTCTGCTGACTTCTGTACACCTGGCAGACAGCTGCAAAATGTCGTAGTAAGTTGAGAGCCAATCAATTTCGAATGTTTAAATGTTTTTTAAGATGAGCTCTTCTACACACCTTACTCATATGACACATGAAAATGCTAAAGAAAAATTAGTCGATTTGGAGCAAGCTGAATTTCACCTAAAAAAATTTAAGCTTGGTTTTGCTCCGGGCGTAAAAGTACCCAGTTTTGCAACATAATGAAATAAACTTACTGTTTCACGGGGTTTTCTATATAACCTTTTGAATGATTTTTAAAGGGATCAAGTTCTTTAGAGCCTTAGCAACTAAAATACGTTTGGAAGTACATTGAGAAATAAATTATTTCTGCTGATGGTCAAGTTTGCCCTTTATCTTTCCTAAATGATTTTGTCAAAACGGAGAAATATTCGTGGTCAATTTAAAAAGTTTTACGTACCAACTCTTACCAACCATGATTTACTAGCCTAAGATATTGATTTCAGTAAAACCCATTCGAATGACAGAAACCCATTGGAATCTTAATATTTATGAAGGCATGCTCCATGGGAGAAGCAACTCTTTATGTTACCATTAAAGTGTTTGTGTGCTTTGTGTCAAACGCCGCATAAAAAATTAAGAATTAATTTGGTTTGTGTTCTGTCTCTGTTTCTGTGTTGTTGATTTTCGATTTTAGCTGTTCAGAGGTTTTAGGTTATCGCGCTTTCAGGTCATTCATGTTCGACAAACGCGTTTAAATTTCAATGGTTCCACGACAGTTCCATTAGTTGTTGGTGTGTTTTTAGTATGCGCGAAGCCCAATTTAATTCACTTTGTTCGATGAGCATTATCAACAGATAACCGATAAATTTGGATGGGTTCACGCTCTTAATGGGAATCACAAACATCATCGTCACCAAGCTGCAGCCGCTGCTGTCGGCACGGCACAGGTGACTTAATAGAGAGGTAACACGTTGACTGAACGAAGTAACCGAAACAAAACCGAAAACAAAAGCGAAAAAGAAATGGAAAAGACAACCAAAACAAAGGTGTGGACTTGGACTTGGCTTGGCTTGGCTTTGTTCGTTTGTAGAGAAGCATTTGACCAAACGATATCACAATAAATTAGGAAACGAAATCTCCACTAAATAAAGACATAAATTACACTTATGGTGAGAGATAAAAGCCCAGCCAAGCAAAACAAAGTAAGGCAGAACAAAAATAAAAACAAAAAAGTTTAAGAGAATAAAAGAATCAAATAGAAATTTATTTATGAGGTGATAAGAATCACTGAAGCCACTGAAATCCTATAGAGACATATTGTGTGCATTATGTGGTAAGACTGAGGTGAGGTGCGGCATCTGCGACATCCAAGACATCAGCGAATACGCCATGCATATGCTTAAGCTACAACGACACTTTATGTAACTCCCTTCTGTGATAATTAGTGTGACAATATTTAAGTTCAGTTTCAAATATTTCTAGATTGTAAGATCTTTACTTTTAGAGTCATCCACCTCCAACGCCATCTCCTGTGGCTTGTCTCGGCTCAAGATATTAAATGTACATTCCACAGACCCTCGCAACAACCAAAAATTCAGCACTGCGTAAGCTCAAGTATGCCTGTCTTCCTGAAAGTTTTATCGTCAAAGTAAAAAGGCTCAGCCAAACTGAGCTCAAATAAATCTGATAATACATTGAGTCTTCAATAACAACAGTTAGAAAGCACACATTTGGTTTTACCTCACGGAATAATTAAATTCTGGATGACTGATGTTACTTTGGATATCAAAGAAAAAGCAGAGCGCCTAAGTGAGTGTAAAATGAAGCAGATGTACGCAAGGCCTTTACAAACGAGAAATGAACAACGACCTTGTAATCAAAGCTCGGTGAGACGCAGAATTCAGTGACACACTCACCCTTTATAAAATATCACTCAAAGTGGCAGACACATAAAACGAACAATTTTCGCAGACCATCAATCTTCCACCTCCACCCCTTAGCATTCGTCATATGCCTCTCCCTTAGGGAAGACCACATAATAAAAGTTGTTGCAGATCGTAAGACTGCCGAAATATTGAGAGCTTCCTTGGAGTTCACCTCTGAGTTTATGTAGCCTCAGCGTACACAAATTTGGGAGGAAAAGAACGCGTACCTGAAGATGACCTGATAGGTAACTTAGTGAAATCCTCAGATGACTTTGTGTCATGACTGAACTACAAGAATATCACGATAGTCTCAATAACTTCCAAAGTCCGATTCTTCTCACCAGAATCTACGAAATCAATAAAATTAATACCCCCACTGCCGTCAGATCTTCTTCGTAAGAAGTAGGTCTTAAAATCAACATTAATAGACGAAAAACATATCCCTCCGCCAAACCAATTCCAGCATTAATTTCATGACATTATCGTCATAGCACCTGAAAGCGGTGCCACTAAATACATCCATGCTAGAATCAATGAAGCGAAAGGCATCTTTGCTGAGATTATTAATATTTGGCAATCTTCGATCCAGTCCATGACAACGGAACTCAAAATCTTTGAGTCAGTCAGCACGGCTGCGAAACCTGGTTAACCAACAGCAGTAGCGTACCTAGGAAGGGGGGCGGGGTTGCCGAGGCAAATTCAAATAATTTGCTGGCCAAGGACCACTTCCAATGTCGACTTGCTCTCCAGATGCCGTCAAAATTCAATATAAATTCAAATAAAAAGACGAAAATGAAATTTGATTGGACAATCGTTTCCTGTTGCAGATAAAAAAAGGGACTTGCTAGTTATCGTAAGCGTTGGAAGAATTTTATGTTGGTCCTAAGCTCCATGAAGAGATTAAGATCAAGCGAAGTTTTATTTTAACTGAATATTTATGCAACCAATAAAAAGTGAAACATCTAAATAGTGTACTTACAGCTTAAGCACAATGACGCTTATTCAAATAGAATTCCAATGCTGAAGATTATGAGAAATTCTGTTGATTCAGTTAAAATGTTTGGGCCAACTTGTCGTTGGACAGCAATAATAATAATAATGCGATCCCATAAGCGAATTAATGCGATCAATGTTTACGGCAACCA
Organism: Meiosimyza decipiens; assembly: GCA_963680825.1. Lineage (NCBI taxonomy): Eukaryota > Metazoa > Arthropoda > Insecta > Diptera > Lauxaniidae > Meiosimyza > Meiosimyza decipiens. The sequence continues at coordinate 54,524,602 of OY804258.1, forward strand.
GAGCGATACGATCGACTGGCTCATGGCTTGCGACTCAGTCTGCGTATACGAGCAAAGCCATAGATTAAGATGTTGCCTCAATTAGATGCTGATGTTGTGGTAGTTTAATATTGTTTCCTGACCCATGATTTAAATGTTTCTACATTATGTTTTTGTATTTTACTGTGAAACCAATAGATGAACTGAAAGTTGAATAAACAGTCGTCGCCTGCTTGCTTTCTTTGAAGGCAATAAATCTTTTTTAATGCATTTTTACTTTAGTTTTGATTTAGATTATTCTACTTAGAAATTTAGTTGAAAAGTGCCGAAAAAGCAATTTTACAGCTACATGCATTATTTTAGTGGTTGATGGCTCACTTAAAATCGCATTATTTTGAAAGAACTTAAGACAGAAATTTAATTAAAAAATGTCCAGTTTCATAGTTTGAATTCAAACTAAACTATATGATGTTGTGTGTTTCTTTGATTGACAGATGGGAATATTTGAAGGCGACTCCAACACATAATGGCCATAGAATGAGTAGGTCGTAAAACCTCCTTTTAAGCAAAACTTTATTTACAGAACTTTAGTTTCCATTAAAAGAGCAAACAATAAAGATAAGTCGAAACTCTTTAGTTCATATAAAAGGTCATTCAATGGTATTAATATTTAAAAACCAATTCAGGCATATATGTACATATCTACCGCGGCTACCTTATTCGCAAGTCCACTTCTCGACCACATTTACGAAAATTTCCAAAAGACGAATTAAAGACCAATTCATACCCTTTAATTGGACAAAGTTTTATTCAAATTAGTTCATATACTTAGAAGCAGCAAACTTTTCTTTATAAAGTTTGCTAAGGTTTAATATTGCAATAACTTTGTAATAGATTTTTTGTTGCAAATTACAAATATGCTGACTCCGTGATTAATTTGATTCAGCTATTGGTTACTGCGTCCACCAAAAAAAAGCTAAAAAATCAACGACAAAATGCCTCAAAGCTTCCAGATCATTTTAATCTTTACTGAATAGACACCCCAAACTTTATCTCATCCAATGGAGCGCAAACTGGGGTAATCGAAAACTATTCCCTTATTATACAAAATTTAAGATTAAATTATAAATTTGTGCACGAAACTATTGAATAGACCTTATTTGGCTCATTAAATTATCGCCTCTTACTTAATTTGAATGCCGCTTTTTCGATGAAGGCCACTAGAAATATTTTCTAACGTGTTACCCATTTGAAAGCTAAAACTATTTACTTTTTTTTTGGACTTACAGAGCTATCCTAATTGGATTAAAAAAAAAATAATTTGATTTATTAACGATAGATTGATCATGTCACCACGTATATACGGCCAAATAAGCAGATTACGTTGATTCTGTTTAATGGAACGATCAACTTCAGAGCCGATCAAGTTTACGCGGAACAATACAAGAACAAGATAATCATATGAGTTTGAATGTTGGATGTTTAAATCAATACTCATGAGAAAATGTATTTTTCTGTCCCCAATATTAAATGGTACACGTTTATACGAAGAAAGAAATTCGATCGTTTTTTATTGGGATGGGAGTTGTTATGTTGTGTTTATTTATGGGAACTTTTAGCAGAAGTACGAGAATATTTTTGGTTTATATGTCTGAGCTACTCCGTCGACTTAATTTCCGCTTATAAGGCGAGTTTATGTCTTATGTTCAAATACATGTCATATCATTGATTGTCGGAATATGATAAAGAATCGTTTATTCAATATGATCACAGGGTATTAAGGTTTTAAAAGCCAACTAAAATAGGAATTGATCGGTATTACTTATAAGTCGGCTAATTTTCCAACCTGAGCGACTAATGAGCCATTTACTTTAGAATATCATCTAATAACCACAATTTACCCCCAGAGCCATTAAACATTATTAACCAACTCAAAAATATTCGCATCATCATGAATAAAAAATTTATTGTATTTCATATTTTTCCGCTCATGTCGCTCCAATGTTGCGCAGCACAAATCGCATTGACTGGAACAAGTGCTTTTTCTTGTTTCAAATGTCTTCTGGGCTAATTGGATTATCGCTTCTCTGTTCATGACTTCGTCTTTATTTCAAAGATCGCGCTATAGTTGCAGGCCAGCTTTGTCCTGGTTCAGTTTCACGCATTGCATCATAAATAACGAAATTGCTTTCGTTGAGTTTCGATTCAGTAATTTCTTTAAGTGGACTTTTAGTGGACGACCATTCTTTGGAATCACCAGGATCGGTTCGATTTAGCTCTCTTCGAATGGCATTCAGCTTGGAGCGTCTAGTGTTCTGCAATTTATATGCAAATTTATGTGATGGTCTGCTTTTTGTCTGGCGATGATGCGCGCGAGCATATGTGGTGATAACGATAATGATAATGACGATTATGGTTATGATTTTGAAATGTCAATGGAAGCACAAGTGGCCACAATGCAAGCGATGTGAGGCAGCCGCAAGATCAGCGCTTCAAATTTGCATTTTAATGTAAATGCGTTTTCTGTGCGCTCAAGTGATGCCTTCTTGACGCTTATTACGACCAGTTTGGATACATAATTGAGGTGTAAGTTACGATGATGTCCTTAATAAAAAAAATTATGAAATGAAGATATTAATGAAGAGAGATATAAATTAACGCGCTTGAACCAAATAAAATGAGTCCAAATGCATAAAACTCTGCGATTAAATTGAAGTTTCTGCTTGGTGCGTTATTTAGGTATTTATGATTGTGTAAATACCAATGGCTTCCAATATAAGGTTGTGACGATATGGGAAAATATGGGGTTTTACCTTAATCAATATTTATAAATGTATACGTTAGCGACAAAACAATAATCTTCCACCGTGTATATCAATTGGCGATTGTTGAAATGCAAATGCTTACATCAAACAAATATTTGTTCCAACCAAGTTATGTTTTGGTAATTATTGCCAAATTTATAAATTTCAATAGGTGCAATTATTCAAATACAATTCAGTTGCTAAATATATGTTTGACTTAGTTATTATTGGTAATTATAAACATATAATTCAACAGAGTGTGTGACTTGCTAACTTAAATAAAATTTTTATTTTGCCTACATGTATATATAAACATGTAATATGAATAATTTGTTAATTATTACCAAATTTCGATATAAACAAAAGAACGTTTTCTGTGTGTACCTTTTGGCTAGTGTAAGGCCAAACGGAATCCGTTTCGGATCCGATTCGTATCCGTTGTCGGATGAAATTCCTCTCGAAAAAACGGAAAGATCGTCCGCTTTGTCGGATCCGTAACGGATCCGAAACGGACGTCATACACGGATCCTTTTCGGATTCGTTTTTTGCAAATGAAACGGATCCGTTCCGGATTCATTTTTCTAAATAAAACGGATTCGAGACGACCTTTTTCTTTAATAATGCGTATTTTACTGTACAAAAAAATTAACGCAACTAAAAATTTTTTTTTTTTTTTATTCTTTCCCAAATCCATTTTTTTTTTTGAATTTTTACCTATTTTCCATCTATTTCTTTAATGCTATTCAACTTAGTTTTATTAAGTGAATATGATTAGAACACATTAAGGAATTTAATTAACCAACTCAGCTACTTTCATTATTTTTTTCTAACAAAATGAAAAATTGAAGATTCATTTTTAGCAGTTGTCGATTGCTAATTCAAATATTTTACTTTTAAATAGCGGAAACAAACAGATACGTTGGCTGATGTTGTTAAACTACGCATGCAACAACTATTGGATAAGCAGAGGGAGGATACAGGTTCAAACACCGGCAAGTACACATTATTTTTTTTAATGTTTTTATTTTTTTAATTTAAAGATATATAAAAAACAAAAAAGGAGTAGAGAACTGTATTTGTTTATTGAAAATATCTTGAAAACTGCCTTTTATATTAATAATAAAAATCGAGTCCGGATCGAATCCGTTTTATTAAAAAAAACGCATAAAAAGCGGATTCCGTTTTTTCGAGAGGAATTTCATACGAAAACGAATCCGAAACGGAATCCGGAACGGATCCGAATTTGATGTCCGTTTCGGATCCGTTACGGATACGAAAAAGCGGATTCCGGTTTTTGAGCGGAATTTCATACAAAAAGAATCCGATAAGGATCCGAAAAGGAATCCGGAACGGATCCTTATATGAAGTCCGTTTCAGATCCGCATCCGTTTTTGTGAACATTGGGTATCTTCTGAAGCTTACCTATACACAAGTATAGGTAAAGCCTAAGAGGTAATTGAAGTAGCGTCACTTCACCAAAACCTTTGGGGGGCGGGGCGAGAATTATAGTTCCACCTAAATTAGATGGGTTTATTGAATTGATGTATTGAATAATATCTAGTATCAGATCCTTGGGGGAGGGGGCAATGCTCTCCCCAGCCTTACTGGATTGACGCCACTGGATAATACACTCTTTCTATGACATCAACGTTGAAAAATCGTTAGCTCAGAAGAAGTTTGTGGTAAAACTAAATAGTACTAGCCCATTTACGATATTCCTAAATTGCACTTGAATAATCCAATAAAGAAAAGACTATAAGAGTTTTGTTGTATATAATAATTTATATGGATGACAAACACAAGTACTATTAACAAATTGTTTATTTTGTTAACATCCCAATGATCTTTAAATTAAACATAGTGAGAATTATGATATCAACAAATGATCCATGAGGTCTTGCAAAATGTGATGATATCTAAATTGAATTTTTTTTTCTTCAAAAGCACTATACTGTACATTACATTGAAAGCATAACTTAAGTGGTCCTTTTTGGACTATTGCCGAACTAGTTACTTTAAAAAATTTTGCATTATAGATTATTGATCAATAGAATTTTCAGAAAAAACAATTTGTTCCACGATATCGTATTCTTAACATTGTGTTTCGCGATACTTTCCAGAAACCAGTTCTCAATATTATGGTACTACAAAGTTTTCAAAGCCTAGCAAGCAACTTTTGAAGTAAAGAAAAGCCTTTAACTTTTGTTTCAATTTCAAAAGTCATTGGTCCCCATTAAGCGCACATTATTCGTTTGGATATAAATTTCAAGATATCGGATGTGACATTCACTGTTCATACTTATGATTTCATGAAGATGTCAAAACGCAATGTTTCCCAATGAGCAGAATATGCTTGAGAAACAAATGCGACCACGACCGCGAATCGATTTGAGGCATTGAATTGCAATTCGAATTTAATTGAATTAAATGGCGCTTTTTTAGCTGTTGTTGTTGTCGTTACCTTGTCTACCCATGCGTATCTACTCGGCCCGTATCTCGGATCAGTCAATCCAATTATTTGCAAAATTTTGTCACATAAATAACTAGACTGCAAACGGCAAACGGAATGAAATGAACCTTCGGAAGCATTTTATTTTATTTCATGTTTCACCTGTCCACAATGATGATGATGACGAGCAATACAGCTAGCCAACCAGCCGGTTAAGTGTGGCGCAAAAACTGCAAGGCTGTGCATTTTCAAAGAGGGAAACATGCAGTCAGTTCGACTGCATTACAAAAACGAAGCGAGACCAAATGTACGCACCCTCAGGACATTGAGATCCCTTTTAATTGTGGCAATCGTAACAAGTCTCTGCGAAGGACATTTCTACAACAAGGGCGATGAAAGACATTCTGCTGAAATTTTGGAGTTCGGTGGTTTTTTTTTTTTTTGTTACTTCCGTGTCGGAGCCGACGAACATTAAGACGAGGTGTTAATTGAATACATTTTGCATAAATTTTTCGGCTTGTTGGACCTCCATGCGTGCAGGAAACCTTGGATCCCTACTAGCAATAGTAGTTTCTACTGGCAGTATGCAGTCTTGGGTCGAGAACATCCACAGCAATTCAAACTGAATGTCGATTTCAATGACAACAACCAGCCAACAGGTAGGTCATGAAAGCGGCACCAGTGACGACTGTTGACGGCGCAAACATTTCCAACATGACATCTACATTGTTCGTTACAAAGAAAAGAAATGTCAACGTGACGTCTCAACAACATGATGATTCTTATCAAATATTTTGCGTAACAAACAGTTAACATAATGAATTCTTCTTTTGGTTGCATGCAAAATATTACAAGCGCTTGAATGTTGACTTCATTAATTTCTTAACAGAGGGGTCCTTTTGATGAGGTTCGCAAGAATGTTCAAAAATATATGTGAGGATATCCGCAGAACTTTTTGACTTTGTCAAAAAAAAAAAACTTGTTTTGAAAATAGCAAGCACGCCATTGCATAAAATATTTATATGTTAGAAAAACTGAATATCAGTTGAATGTGATTCAATTTTTTTGAGTTCTCCGAAAAAAACTTTTATTTTTATTATAGTAAAGTGATTTCGGCTAGAATCTAATGTCGAATTCGCAAAGAAAAAGAAAGACATACAGTAGAAATGTTTGTTTATATGGCTTGTTTACAGTCTGTCATATCCTCTTTTTACTACGATATCAAAATTTAGGTGTGAGATTATAAGACCTGCCCTCAACTGTTTATTATAGTAATGCACCATGCAGAAGTTAGGCATATGCATACGGATTTCGAAAGTAAAGTACTTGTAAGACATTTGAAAAATTCATAAATCGGTTAAGTTTTAATCGCTCCAAAATATAAAAAACGCAAGGCATGCTAAATTTGGACATCCTTAACAACAACAATTTTTTTGTCCATATTTTGCATTTTAGTTGGATTGCATTTTTGGATCCTATTATAAGGCTATACAATTGATTTTTGAAGCAAACGAATAATGAAATCAGGTGAAATCAAAACATATCCGTAGAGTTTGAAACAGATAGAAATAAAGTTTTCTATGACAGAACTCAATATTTTTCAATATTTTAATTGGAATAAATACTAACCGTTTACAATTAACAATGTAAACATAATACTTCCCACACGACGGAAATATCAAGAGCCTTAAAATCAAATGTTTTCCAAAAATTTTCTCTAGCAGTAATATGCCCTCGATTGGAGCGCCCTGTAACCAATTCGTGGATGATGATTGTTTGAATTCTGGGAGCTTATACGAAAATTCAACAAGCAGGTAGCTTGACATGGATGCTCTGAAAGAACATTTTCATGAAATTTAGAATCGTAATCGCGTGTAGAGTATATCATAGCAACGGCTTACAGTGGGAGATCATGGCCATAAATACAAAAAAAAAATTAAGGGCAAGTGGCTTAAAAAGATTTTGCGACAATCGTCAGGAAACAAAAAACTATACAGCTTCTTAATTTTTTTTTAGTTATAGTATGTGACACAGTGAGCTTAAAGTTGAACTTTGAACACCAAGAATGTTCTATTGAACTTTTAAAATTACCAACTGTTGGATGGAACGATTTGGTTAACTTCTTTAAACATATTGCTTTTCATATATTAGAAATATAAATGGAAAAAAACTTTGACAGACAAAAAAAAAATATGTGTCCCTGAACTTCTAAAATTTTTTCTTAATGCGATAGAGTATGGCTAACCAAAATCCAAAGTTCCAGCTGCATGTTTCACGACTTTTGTTCTTATGAATTTTCACTATTGGGATATATCAAGGAAAAAATATTATTCTTCACATTTTTCAAAGATTTACAATACATAATTTTATCAATTGCCTACAGTGTAAGCGGAGGTGAGGAGATGTGCTTAAGTTCCGGTAATGAGTATTTTTCTCTTTTTCATCCCCCTTGCAATATGAAAAATTTGAAATTGAATGCTTTTCAAAATCAAGAGATCAGCTTTAAAACGAGTTTTTCTCTAACATTTGTGACATTTTTAAAATCAGCATTGCCATATTAAAAGAAATTAATGCCCATTTTGAAGAAAAGCCTCAACCATATCTCACCTTCGTATGGTAGATAGGCGTGTCCGTTAACCGATTTTGTGCATATTCGCATATTTTTCATGTTTTAATCTAAGAAACAGCTGTACTGAATTTCAAGAGTCTCGCGATTTTATTACTACTACGCTGTATTACTACTGTCAACGCAACCCTTGATAAATACAACTCCTCGATGTTCGCAACAAGTACACTTCTTCCATTACAGACTTAGTTTTACTTCGTTTATTGCAATGTATGTAGTTGGAATTATGTACATAAATCAACAATGTACCGATTTAGTCATATGAAAGCTGAGCAAAATAAACTCATAAGTAATACGGAATCTGTTCCTGGAAAACTAATAACGTTGAGAGTTTGTGAACAGCCTAAGATGCAAAAATGTTAATTCCTTAATAAATATCTACACGTGGACTCCATCATTGCATTGACTCCGCGGTAATTGCTACAGGCTGGATTTTTATTAGTTGCGTTGACTGAGGGCGCACTGTATTTATGCTCATCGTTCCACATAAACCATTGTGCGGTGGCATGAATAGACCGCTGCAGTATCCATATTCCAGACCATTTCCAGATCAATGAAAACACACAACAGAGAGACTGAACACAGTGTTCTTGTTCTGATTTTGATTTCCAAAACTACGGCTTATGGGGGAATCGTTTATTGAACTCTCTGACAATAAAAAATAACGAGAACGAAATCTAGTCGATCGTCTGATTTTTTTTTGTGATATTCATGGTTTTTGATGGAGAAACCCAAAAAAAATCTTTTTTTCGGCCTAAAAACTAGTAAAACTATATATATTTTTATAAATTGGTGTGGTTTGAAAATCCCACAAAACAAAAAACTATTGATTGATTTTGAAATATTTCGTTTCAAAAATGTCAAGTTATTTAAAGAATGATACAGATGTATATACTCAAAAATTAGTTTGTAAGTTTCTGGAAAAAAAAATTTACAAATATCCATGTGTGTATATGAAAAATTCCATTCACATTCGAAATCTACATTAATTTTCATTCTACCCATCAAGAGAAACGCAATAAAAGAAAACAAAGGTCAAGTCACCTACTGAAAGAGTTAATGGTACGCGTAACTTTCAAATTCGTATTTAGATAGAGGAGCCAACTTGCCGCTACAAACAGAAGCAATTAGTGTTATGAAGACACCCTGATATTAAAATTTTATGCTCTTTTGTTTGGACTAATAATCATTTGCGTTTTGTTCCATTTGCATCGAGAATTACAAAGCGATTCCGTTCATTCTGAATTTGTGAACGTAGTCAACAAAATTATATAATAAAATAATTTTGTATTTTTGAATTTGTGTCTTTTTTTCTGGAAACACAATGAGTACAAATGAAAGTCAACTTACATGCATTTGTTCGCACACACTCACACAACTAACGAAATTTATACAAATTGGTAGTTTCTGCATTTGAGGGACATAGTCAAACGACTTCGTTCGACCCGACCCGTCCGTTTTAAATATTTGGGAGTGAATTTTCTGAATTGTGGGGGTAAACCTGTTATTATTCGGTAAGAAATTAAAGTGGTAATCATAACATGTGGCAGAGTAAAACAAACGAACACAACGAATAATCATGCAGAAAATGCTGTGGGTTTTGACTTATTTAAAAACATTTGTGGAACGTTAAATTCATTATCTGACTATTTGAACCCTAAAATGTTTAAATGAATTCTGCATGTTAATTGAATAACATGAATTACTAAAGAGCGGCCCAAATATTTTGTGAGAAGCACACTGCCTCTAAGGAAATATTTAAACTAATACTTTTTGATTGACATCAAACCAAAACCAAGCCGTTAGTTAATAGGTTTTCCATTAAAACGCAAAGAAACTCACATTTGTATGTAGGTATGTGGGTCTATTTGAAATGATAAAATTATTGTCTTTACACTTCACTCAATAATAGAAATTATAAAACTACGCATGTAATGCTACAAAAATATGGACACATGTTGTATATTAAGCTATATAATAAAGTTGAGCTCCTGGATAAGTTAGGTTAGGAAGGTTGCTTACTCCTTAACAGCAAATACGCGCAGAAAGCGCTGACCCCTTGTGATGCCTTAATTGGTACGCCAAGTATCCGCTTCTAAAACGTGCCATATCATCAAGGAGCACATTCACTATATCTTAAGGCATTGTAAACGACATTTTTGAAATTATTGTCTTGCCAATCACACCGCTACGGACTCTCCTTCATTTCTGCAAATAATGCAGAATTCATTCTGAGGAACCTGCTAATCCAAACTCATAGTAAAATTAAGACAGATTTGTTGCTCAAGTTTAATGTATAGCTACGCGTATATTACTCCAAGTTCCGGGCCAATAAAAAAGCCAGAGTGGACAACAGCTTATTTGGGCTGAGTATTTTATAGTCTCACAGCCAAAGAAAAATATTTACAGCGGCGAGCACATGTGGATACATCCTGATCACATTTGATTTTGGGTAGCTCTAGAAACCATGAAAATGCAGCAATCGCAATCAAGTTTATTTTGTAAAATTCTTTATTAATATTAACTAGTAAAGGTGTTATCTTCGGCCAGGCCGAAACTCACATACCCTACACTGCATTGAAAGTACTTTTTAAATAAATGTTAAAAAATGTTAAAGAGGTTGAATAAGTCGAAAGGTTCAAAACTGTTGAAAAGTGTTAAGACAAACTGAAAAAGTTGAAAAAATGTGAAAACCATTAAAGAAAGTTGAAATAAATTGAATAAGTCGAAATATATGAAAAATGCTGAAAAATTGATGAAAAAGTCGAAAGAATAAAGAAAATGTCGAATGAAATTGAAGGAGAAAGGTAAAAGATTGAAAATTTCAAAAGAATATGAGAAATGTTGAAAAAATAGAATAGAAATGAAAAACACGAAATATACCACACCCACTTCTCCAATTCCACCCACTTTTGGTTCAATAAACAATTCAAATTTTAGCACAATAGCTTGCATAGTTTGCGATATGTGCAGTAATTATTCCTAAAATTAAGGGCGGTGACACACCCACTGATGCAATCCAGTCCGATTTTGATCCAGAAATAGCTTTTTATAAACAAACCTCTTACACAAAATTTCAGTATGCTTGCTCATATATTTCGATAGTTATGCCACTTAAGGTATTTTAAATGTATGTGAGGTGCCACGCCCACTGTTGCTATTTTGCCAGCTTTTGATTCATATGTACCTAATACCCAGTAAGCCACTTACATCAAATTTCAGATCAATTGTTCCAATAGTTCACTTAAAATGGCACTTATAACTTTATGCTAATGAGGGAGGTGCCACGCCCACTAACGCAATTTTGTCAAGTTTCATTTAAATCTGAAGCTTATAGTAACCGACGCCTCTACACAAAGTTTTATGAAGATTACTCTCATAGCCCACTATCTATAGCATTAAACGTTTTTCGCTTATATGGGAGGTGCCACACCCACTGGCACAATTGTGATAAAATTTTGTAACAAGACACCTTCTAGCAAGTATATCCGCCTTATTAAATTTCATAACGATTGCGTTGTTAGTTCTCTTTTTATAACGTTTATAAATACCGTAGGCTGTGCCACGCCCTTAAAAGAAATTTTTCAGTACATTGACGTAGCTTGTATTGTTGACTACTTTCACTAAAATTTTAATGAAAATCGTATGTGCCATTTTGGAGTTATACCAAATCCAAATTTTTAATTTTTAAGAAGTGCCACGCCCACTTTTACAATTCTGCCCACTTTATGCGTAATTAAAGATATATAAGATCTGTATTCGTGTACCAAATTTCATCACAATATCTTGCACGGTTTACGAGCTATTGCGTTATATAAGTTAAAATTTAGGGCTGTGACACGCCCCTTTAAGAGCCTTTACAAACTTAAAACCTAGCCTTATCTTAATTTTGTTCTTATTTTCACCAAATTACCAATTTTCATCAAAATCGCAGCAACTTTTTTTCAAAATGGACTTGGGTATATTTACATAGAGTATGGGCGGAAGGCGTGGCCGTAAACCGATTTCACTCATTTATTTCTATGTTAGCAGCTTGCAAGAAGGTGTGAGCTGTGTGCCAAATTTTATTGAATTAGCTTGCTTAGTTTTCCCGTAAACTTGATTTCAATAGACATACAGACAGACAGACGGACAGACAGATAGACAGACAGACAGACAGACAGACGGACACAGCTATATCGACTCAGGTGGTGACGCTGATCAATAATATATATACTTTTCCATACCTGCCACGCCCCCTTCTATGCGTTACAAACGGAATGACAAAGTGAATATACCCTCTGTGTAGGGTATAAAAATATAAAACATAAGAACATTCTTCAAAATTGGAAGCAATATATTACTTTAGATTCATATAATGAAAAACTTAATGTATTCACTTTTGCACATTCAAAAATTAAATACATAAAATAATTTTTTTAATATTTAGTCCCAAACCCATTGGCTTTAATGACATTGTGGACTCATCTGGCCATGCTTTCAACCAGTTTTTCGATCAATTAGTGCGAGATAATGGCCTACTTATTTTGAACCTGGGACCATAGCTCGTCTTAGTTCTTTGGTGGATTATCGTACCGTGCTAGTCTTTTTTAACAAAGACCACAAATTTTCGATGGACACTGAGCTGAGCTTATTGAGTCAATTTTTAGCCATTTTAGCCGTGTATTTGGGGACTCTATCCTGCTGTAAAATGATTTCGCTCTTTGGGTATGCACTTCCGTGCACAAATTCCGGTAGATTCAGCTCCAAGCAACGAATATAATCTTCTTTTTTCATAATGCCATTATTTTTTACCAAAATCCCTAGAATCAACCAAAAAAACAGCCACACACCATCAAGTTACTATCTCCATGTTTTATTGTTTTTTTCATTTGGTGCTTTTGCAATATGGGCGGTGCCAGTAGATGACTGATTAAGGGCTATATAGTCGTACCATAATTAACAGTTTTCGGTCAGATGGTATCACAGCATTCTGCAAGCAACCTTAGCCCGCCCCACGTCCACGACAACTGGTACCAACTTCAGCTACTATTATGCTTACGCAATCTAACTCTTCAGGCCTTCAGATTCAATCATGCAAAATTACGTCAGGAATACCGATTGGAGAACAGATACATTTAGCCCGGGAGACTGCGTTGCATTTGTCATGGTAATTTCCTCCCGCCGACAAAAAAATTGTCGCTCAATATGACAAGTTTTGAACCACAAAAAAAAAAACAAAAAATGACAAGCCATGCCATAAACTTTACAAGTAAAAACAGGATAAATTGGAGAATAAATGTCATTTTACAGGATTTAATTTTCCGAAAACAGGATTCACTACGTGATTCAATTTTTTTTCTGTTTTGGCACTTAAATTAAATCAGAGTTTTCGTTCATGTATTCCTCGTCTGATTTGTTCAGTTCCGCCTTGAGTTTCAACAAATTGTCTTTCACTTTGACTTTCCGCAGCATGTCCGGTTTTGTTTTTATCCAACTGTAAAAATCAATGCACAGATAGTAGCGGTCAGAATGGCTTTCAAAGTTTCTACTTTTAACTGAGATTTTTCATTTCTCCACATCTTTTTCATGAAAGCGTATACTCGTTCGTAGAAGATAAAGATCGTTAAATTTCAAGAGAAATGCAAAGTTTAAAATCAATGGAAATAAAACAGGATTTATCACAAAAATATAGGAGTAATTGTTATACAGGATATTCGCAGAAAATGCAGGATAAATGGCATGGTTAAAAATAACTGATGTCTATCATTGTTAATAATATCGTGGCTTCTAATTGCGTGTACTCTGAAATGCATAATATTTTGACTTGTGTGGTATCTGATAGGTATATAGCTCATAAATGTAATTGAAAAAGTTGTAAAATTAAAAAATACACTGGAAGTGATGTAAATTTTTTAGAAATTGAAGATAATTTTCGTACATTGGAAGTTCATTCCAATCCAATGCTCTTATTGATTTTTATTTATTTTTAGATTTGAAAAATCGGACGATTTTGACTATATCTGAGACAATGCTATTGTTTATTTGTTGACAACAACCAGTCCTGATAAAAACTAACTTTCGGCGCTCAATGTACATATACATCAGGGGAATGAGAATAAGTCGTAGTCTTATAAACTAGAAATCGTTTTCGTAAGAAATATCAATAGGACTTCAAAGGGAGTTTGCAAGAAACTTTTTAGTTTTATTGAAAAAACAGATAACGCGAAAGCAAAACTGCATCAACATTAAGCTATCGGTACTAAATTGTCATGCAATAAGTTTTCTGCAATTAAAATTTTTCTGTTAAGTTGCCAACTTTACTCCATTCAGTTTTTCACTGCTTTCAGTACGCATTCTGCATCAAATATGCAGTTGCAACGTTGACACAATTCGCTAACCAGGGCTTATCAAACCAATTAATCGCCCTCAGCAATTGTCGCCTTTCATTGCTTGCGCCTCCTTTGTTTTGCAGATAGATACCCTTCCAATGCACTCGTTAAATTAACTAAATTAATTTACGAGTTCAAATCAAAATTTTGCGCACACATCAGAGCGTTGAACTTAAATGCGGCGTGTTTCCAGCTCGCATTCCAAATCGTGAGTTCTGCAGCATTTTTATCATTTCTTCATAACGTTGCCTCTCCATTGCAGGCCTCAGTATCGTCTTATTGCAATGGGCGCCTAGTTGTAGTTACACGAGAAGACCTGCTACTGTAAATGAATTTAATAAATTCTACGCAAATGAAAAAAAATTCTGTTGATATTTCATACATTTCATTGCGAGGGTCCCACTGGTTCCTGTGTGTCTGCAGCGGACACAATGGTGTGCACTTAATTCCGCACCATTGTTGGACATCTGCTCCTTAAGTGTAACAAGGAGTGGAAGCAATGTTATGGTGCAGCAGTGTCATTTGTTTGTTCTTTTGGGACAAAGATGAATTTATTGCTAACCAGTTTGCTGAAATGGTGCACATCGTGTTTTCAGCACATTATGATGACCATAAATACATGATTATGCTGCGCACTTAAAGTGAATTTTAAAAGTTTCCCCATTATGACACAAAAAGGTGTTAATTGCTTTATTGTGTGATAGCGACCAAATGGTCGCTAATGATAAAATACAACTTATTGTTTCAGTTTTATCATGCAAATTATGTCTGTCCATGCTGGGAAATGTATTACAATGGAGTCAGAATATATGAGTATATGAACATTGGGCTCAAAAAGCGTTTTCTAACAGGAGTGATATGTTTTTGTTAGTGCAATCAATGCAATTATGTTCGAAGAAGAATATCGTCCAAATGACGGCCTCTAATCTTCTTATAGAGACGAATACGATGAACAGAATTTTCGACAACCTTATATAATAAATCAGGTATTATTCATCAGACTTAATCTAACTTTATATGACCCTACAAAAAGAGTTACAAATTGTGAAGTCCCAACTGTTTGGATGCCATTCGACATCTGCATTTCTTGAGTTTATTTACCCTCCGAAATTTTTCAGCAATAAATCCATTGTGGCATAGATTGTTCTAGTTGAAAGTCAATACTTCCACCTCAGACCATAAAAAGTATTTCCATTCATTGGGTCATATATGTTGGTATCAATGAAATCCTTTTGAGGAACTACAACATTTTTAAATTAGTATTGTAAATGTCAATATATCTTGAGGACACAAATATTGGATTTCGAGGACTTCACTTTCCAACAGTATATTTCAAACAATTCAAACAATATGTATGGTATGCAAAATAATTTTTTAAGGAAATTGTGCCAATTTCCAAAACGCGTCCTGACCGATTTTTATGAAATTGAGTTAACAACAAATTCCTTGTTTAAAGCACCCCAAGAATTCAATGGTGCAGGTTATTTTCTTCAATATCCAGCCAGTGTCGTACCGTGCACATTCGGCGCTCGGGGCGAAGATGCAATTTGCCGCCCCCAACCTAAAAAGTTTTCACTGTGAAAATCTTTTATTTACTAAAAAAGGTCATCAGCTTTCGCATTCCAAAAACGCTAGCAAAATGATATAGATATTTTTCATAATACTAAACCTCACAGGGCCCCTGTACATTGCCTTTGACTATTTTAATTTACTAAAAAAAAAATGTAAGAGGTCAGAATTAAACAGAGTTTTGCACAAAGGTATTTCGGGAATTTCGAAGATATTTTGAGAAATATTTTATAAATAAAAAAATTAAAGATTAAACTAATTTATCTAATGGTTTTTTATTTATTTTTATATAACTCAAACATTTCTCAACAAGAGGTTTTTTATCCTAATAGTTTTTCAGATATTTCGTTTCAAAAAATGTTCAAAAAGGTTAATAAAATCAAGTGTGCAGTTATTTAAGGAATAATCGATATAAATGTTAGGTGCGCAACTAAGTTCTCGCTGTTTGTCAATAGATGGCGCTAGCGGTAAGAGCTGGTCGATTTGGTTCATATCGAAACGTTATGAATCTAGCCTAAGCATATGGTAGGCAAACCGATTAGACACTTTAAAGATTTTGTGTTTTCATAGTCTGTTTGTGGGTGCTCGAAAATGACTCATTTTGTGCAAATAACCGTCATTTGCGGGAGGTGTTGTTCCATGATTTCGACATCGACGATCGACCACGTGAAGGAAGGCCCAAAACCTTCCATGATACATATAAGGAGAAATCCACGCCGTGTGAAACTTCCGAAATCATATATTTAGATGTCGCCAAAGTCTATAAAGAATTCTTTTATAGAAATTTACAGCAGCTTCACAATTTTTGGCTTAAAATTTGGAAATTAAGTGCCAAATTTTCAGTTACTAAGATGCGGTCTGTAGCCTGACACAAATTTGCTTTAACTTAATTATGATGAAAATTTTAGGCTTCAAATTAAAAAGAAAAATGTTAATAAACAAAGAATTTTGAATGTGTGCATTTTTCACCATAAGATTTTTCTGAATTTCAAAACATTTCTTCGAGTTGTCTGAATTCTGAATTATCTGACATTTTTTATTGGTTGAATTTTCAACCACATCAAGTATGAATATCAGAATTTTGTTTACCACCCATACTTCATATATAAATCATATACATACATAGTTATAGGCATACAAATCACGTAAAACGGTATACATATGTATGTGATGAACAAAAATTTGAAATTTTTAAACGCCAGGTGAAGATATGATGTCTTAAAATTATTTGTACTAAGCACATACAGTGCACCCTCGGTTAACGAACACCTCGCATAACGAACATTTCGCATAACGAACACATTCTTTTGGGAAAAAAAGTTTCGCTTAACGAACGAATTTTCGCATAACGACCAACGAAAACGGGGGAAACCTTAATTGCATGTAAAATTTCTGTCTGTGTTTAGCATTCTGCAGACTCAACAGTTTCGCAATATTTGAGATAAAATACAATACTTAGTTTGCTACACGAACTGCTCTATCTACATTCACAATACACATTATAGTGCTCTCTGTGTTTAGATTTTGTTTCATAATTGTGAGCTGTGTTCGTAAAATTAACAAGGCGTGTTGAAACATACAAATGTTCTATTTTTAATTTTGTTTATATAAAAATTACAAAATAACATACGAAATGCCTTCAAAAAAAGATTCGGAGAAAGGGAAAAATAGATCAGATCAGATTGTCTCCTACCGTCCAATACGTATTCAGTTCCTTAAAAAATTTTATACGTTTCATTTAACTTTCTTTCAATAAAAGCTGAACTTAAAATATTTTGGTGTATTTTTCCAGTTCTTTAAAAGTTTTGATGCATTTTATGTTACTTTCTTTCAATAAAAGTTCAAATTGAAACATATTAGAGTGTATTTTTTTCGGCCTGGAACGCATTATTTTATTTTACATTGGTTTATATGGGAATAATGGTTTCGCTTAACGAACATTTCCCATAACGAACAAGATGCTGGAACCAATTGTGTACGTTAACCGAGGGTCCACTGTACTCACATAGCGGCATTAAAATAAACTCGTTTTATACCACAGCACAAGCTAATCGCATTAAACTTTATTTGATTTACGTACTGGCTGCTACGAAATCATGAAGAGATCATCAAGACTTAAGCTCTTGTACATTTTACTTTCTATTGAGATCAATGCCGAACAAGGTAATATATTTTGCCTTACTTTAACTAAGTTCTCTACTCGCGAATGTTGCTGGTATATTTAAGAGAATTTGTAGAGCACTTGAAACATTCGAAGTAAGCGATTTACATGAAATAAACTCTGATACTTTAGCAGATGTAGTCTTAGGCTCCATTAATTCTCTGAACATTAGTTATGATTTCTGTCAGAGCTAATGCTAAAATTTGACAATTATGAAGGAATTTTTCATTTTTGATTTTAGTCTTCCGATGTCGTACAGCAATTCAAACAAACTGTTGTGTAAACGGGGCTGAATTGATCAAGATAAGAAAATGTTGAGCTTTGTATTTTTTTGAGTGATCGAATTGAACATTCCGAAGAAAATTTAGTACTTGCAACGATTTCCTATTAGTGGTCTGCGTGAGTGCACTTGAAACGCTCTTCAAGAACAGTAAATAGAGATCTCCGTGAGTGCACTTGAAACGGCCTTCAGTGCAATTGAAGGCCGCAGACCTCTATTTCATATTCTATGACTTTAGCCGCTTCTAAGACATTAATGGAAATATCATCGACTTGGTAAAAATTGAAGTGTGCTTTTGAGGTTGACAACTGCACAGTGATGTAGCTACAGGTGTCCACTACGTTCCACGGAACACTGGCTTTGGCGATAAAAAATGTGAAAGAAATCTTTATTTGCGTAATGTTTATGAAAGATTAAAGAAAGCAGCTATTGATTTGGCGCAAGAATAGGGAACAGAATTTACTGTCAACGAAATGGTCGTCATAAAAAACAGTTTTATTTAATTTTATAAAAAAAAAAATTGTAATTTATAAAAAAACTGCGCGGCTGTCTTAAAAACTGTATTTATAGTTAAAACGGTCAGTATGGTAACGCTGTTTGTCCTAGTCGCACAATGTAACTTTTTTATAGAGGATTCGACGAGATTTCTACAAATTTATAGATTTGTAGCAAATCAATAAGTTTTTACTAAATACATATGACTAAAAATCGTTGTCACGAAAAGAAGGTCATAGTTTTATAAGAAGATAATATTGAAATTGTTAACTCAAAATTTATACATTATTTACGGAATTTAAGAACTTCCAGTAGGGACTTGTAGCTTTTTACTAAAAACTATGTTTGGCTTTAGTTTCTTTAAAACATCAATTCGTACTCTAAACCATTGAAGAAAACATAGGACTTATTTCTGCATAGCAGCCCCTAATTCCTATGTTGAGACTGTTGCCACTGATATCCAATATCATTCACCATAGAAAATTAAAATTTTGAAGACATAAATAATTGAAAATTAGTGATTATCTGACTGTTAGTTCTTATTTCATAACTTTTTAGATGGAAACTCTACCGTAATAGTAAACGCGATCCCCCTATAATTTGGGACCTTAAAAGTCTTATAAAAATATGACAGAGCTTTAAAATCTAAAAGTGCAAAAAAAAACCGATACTCTAAAAAAATATTGGTTATGATGTTTATTAGTATGGTTCCAGATCATGACAGTAAATAAGTGTTATTACTCTTACATACAAATTTATTAAAACTTATATTTAATTTGTAATTAAATATCTACATCCGAGTAGGTAGATAAAAAATAGCTTCTGGCAAAACCACAATCTACAAAAAACAAAGCAGCAAGTAAATTATATAACATGTAAGTAATTGTTACAGTTTAAGTAACAGTTTAATTTTTGGCTATTATGCGATAGTCTGTGAATATTGCGGTTGCATCATTTACATAATCATTGCAATTTAGTTGCCTTTACGAATATCGCATTTCGAGCTCAGACAGTTGTAGCCAGCAATAAGATAGTGTTCACCTAAAACTACAACAATGCTGGCATCAACGAAATCAACGAACTACGAATCGCAATTACGGCACACTTCCAGAACCATCAGAGCTCTGTGGCCAATGGAGGAACAATTACAGAGCACTTAACTGTTGAAATTATTACTTTTGTTGCGGTTTTATCAATTGTCATGTATGCCAGCCAGACAGCTTGGTGTTATTAAAAAGTCTATAGACGTTATTATGTACACATCGTACATCTTATGTGACATGACATTTTTATTGTTCTATGCAAAAAGTACCGACCATATTCCTTTAGTCCTTACAAATAAAAATAAAAACAAAAGCAGCCATCTGGTGAGTTCAACCTCTAAATATATTACTATATGCTTTTGGACTACTAGTGCTATTGAAAATAAGACAAACTATTTACTTTCTGTTACACAATGCAACAAAGAAATACTTTTTTAGCGACGAAAACACTGTTGATGAGATATGTATATTAGGGTGTTTCCTTTCATTTCCTTAAAACTTTTTTTTGGCCAACTAACAAAAACAATCAATAGAAACAATTCTCGCAAAATTTCGGGTTTGGCCTAGAATTGAGGTTAACTAGTTAATTTTAGCAGCAGTAACGTACCTAGTGGGACGGATGGGCGGGTTACACCCGGCGCAAGGCTTTGGGGGCGCCAAAATGGTCGTGAAATACATCTCATTTTGCTATTTTTGAAAGTCAAAAGTAAGGACCTTTTTTTTTTCTCGTCAAAATTTTTTTGTGTACATAGGAGGCGGCATTACAACTGTTCGTCCCGGGTGCCAAATATGTACGGTACGCTTCTGTTTAGCAGTACTGGTATCTAAAATGTAATGCAGAGAATATCTATTGAATTTGGATAAACATTTCATTACAACTTGGCTCTCAGTATTGCAAAAGGTAATTGAAAAATTAGCCTTTGGCCTACACGGAAAATTAACTTGATTTTGACACGGTCGGTTAAAAACACTCTAATACGATATTTTTTACCCTATACTCAAAATATATTCAATTTGGCATTCTGTGTATAGCGCATAGAAAGGGCAGTGACTAGTGCTTCACCCGAGGCGAGGCGAGGCGAGACGAGGCTCTAGTTGTTCTCGGTCTCGCCTCGTTTTATAAATTTAAGTCTCGTCTCGTTCTCGGACGAGGTCTTGAAATCTCATACCTCGCCTCGCCTCGGTAAGAACCGAGAATTTTATTAGACTGAAAAACAATGATCATACCTGTATATTGTCGGTATTCAAGCAAAATTGACTATCTGCAAACAAATAACAGGTGGGTGATGCTAATTAATCGTTTAGTTATGTTTACATCCTCTTAAATTTGTGAAATATTATTTTCGGGTGTTAAAAAAAATGGTCAATTTTGCTTGTATGCCAACGATATATTCAACTAACAAAGCCGGCACGCGGTGCTACGCCTCAAGAAGTAAAATAAAATATATGTTTTTATTTTTTGTGGATTGAATCATATATGATGATTGATGAGCTATGATGAATTTAATTCTTTTCTTATATGGGACGGCGGCATTGTCCATTTTTATTCAAATCAAGCTAAACTAAGAACCTTTTACAAACTATAAGAATTATATGTACCAAATCTTATCCATTTACGTCATATAGTTACTGAGATATAAAAATAAAAGTTTAGTCATCTGCGTCAAGTAGTTGATAATACCAAAGTATACTACGAACCTTCCACCTTGTTTCTTATGATTACATAAACACATGCCAAATCTTCAGGCGATCCCCTTATTAAATCTTTCGTCATATCATAATAACAAAAGAGAGTATTTGCTGTATTATTCTAACTCTCATTCGATTAGAGATCATTTTAGTACTGCTGACTCTAAAGACCGAAAATATGACGAAATATATGGACTCCAAATAAAAGTAGCCTAAACTGAGCTTCTTAATGTGAAAGCAACGTGGTGTGAGTTCGGTTAACCGGTCTTCGAGAAAATGATATTTAAAAAATATTTTTGTATGATGGCCACCCTAAAGATGCACTCAAAATAAAAGTTTTATAGCCTTATCTATGCTTTCCAATAAATAAATATCGAGTCAAATTTCAAAAAATAGAATCAAAACAAAAAATACTGCACTTACTTGCAATACGAGCTAGTGTTAAAGCGAGGCTGCGAGGCACCTCGTTCTCAGAACCGAGAACGAGGCGAGAACGAGGCGAGGTGCCGGTGTGATCTCGCCTCGCCTCGGTCGAGCGAGGCAAATTTATTTTTCCACCTCGCCTCGTTCTCGCCTCGGTCTCGCCTCGGTCTCGCCTCGGTCTCGCCTCGGTCTCGCCTCGTTCTCGCCTCGTTGAACGAGGTTGCCTCGCAGCCTCAGTGAAGCACTGCCAGTGTCAGGTAAAAAAAAGTATATACATACAACATATTCTTGATCAGCGTCACACGTGATTTGATTCAGTCATATCCGTCTGTCTGCATGTCCACCTGTGGATATCACTATTAATTGAAAACTTATCCTTCCAGCAAGGATATGGGACTTAAAATTGATGAAATGCTTTGAATTTTTTGATGCTGTGCAACCAAATCTTTCACAAATAATTAAATAATTTGGACAAGCTCTGGAGAAAATGTTAGCAACTTTAGAACGAGCCAGCTTAAAAAAACTGGGTGTTTAATCTTCACACTGCAAATTGATCATGAACCGACAATCCGTTTGCCACCAGAACACAACTTCATACCGAACTTTAACTTGCAATATGCTATGGGACACAGTTGGATACGATCAATGCTACATCATGTAGAACTGGAACTTCCCAAGTTTGGTTATCACTATATTGTAGCAGTGATACAGTTTGACCAGCCCTATAAAAATATTCGCACCAGAAATTAAAGAAACGCTAATGCAGATAAAGTAGATTGCACTCGATAAAAAGAGATTGCACTTCGCACGTATCCGTAGCTTATTGTTTCGAAAGTTAAATTGTTTGCTATTTTGCTTCTGTATTTCTTTTACTTACATGCATATGTGTATGTGTGTTAAAAGACATCCTTGATGTTATAGGTCTCCCATATATTATTTTTGTTAATGTGGTATTCACAGTTGGTGCAATTTTGTGTACATCATGAAATTCTGTTTCTAATAACCTCAAAGAGTGAAGTGAACCTTTTTGTTTTTATTATTTTGAAGCAGCAAATAAAACTCTTCTTTAACTTTTCATGTACTACATATGTATATATGTGTGTATATTGATAGGAGCACTAAGTCCTAGTGGGTATGTTGTAAAAGTATAAATGTACTTATAAATAAATAAATATAAAAAAAGCGGGAAGAAGTTATCAAAGGGTATGGCAAGAAAATATTTTACGGACAATATGGCACGAACCCTTTCCAACGACATCAAAATTACCGATTTATCCCAATTTTTGCTTAAAAAAAAAAAAAAAAATATATATGAAATACTTTGTAATTGCTTCCATAAAAATCCAATATAAGGACTGTTCAAAACCTATTTTTAAAAACATAGAGGCTCGAAATTGATTTTAGACCCATCGGAATTGCACGTAAAACATTTTCCTGCCATACCCTTTTTGAAAAAAAAAATCGACCTGCTCTAATGTATATACAGAAGCTTCTTAAAGCTTCAAGCTAGGTACCTAGGAAGTCTAATACCTGCTGTAGCTAAACTTTATTGCTATTATTATATTGCTCCTGTGTTGGTCAGCTTCGAGCCACTGGAGTAAATAAAGAAACTATGTTTATGACAGCGTTAAAAACAATTTTATTTTTTGGGTTCCAATGTAAAGAATTGAACCAAACTTACACAATAGGTACGAAAAATAATGAATATAAAAGAAAAGTAAAAATTATAAGCAATTACACACACATGAAAACACATCGGGTAGCCGCATCGCACAAGCATTCATTATTTGGCCAAACGCGGTAACCACTGTGCTGCCACTGCATTAAATAATTGTACTGCAGTTCAAGTAAAATCCACATGCGAAACGAAGTGCAGCCCCCAACAGTCTGAAACATCATCTACATTTCCTTAATTCATCCGTCTTCGTATTCGCCCATTCACGTTCATTCGTCGCGTCACAGCCCGTCTGCCTATCGTGCATTTGCTGGCTGGCTGCCTACCAAAGGGTTCGATCAAACTTATGGCCATGTAATCATGCGGCCAAGCTGACCAGGTCAGCCCCATCACTTTGGTACGACCAGCAACCATAATACACCGTGTCTTCTTCAAGCGTCTACGGCGATTATGACAGTTCTCAGGTGTTTATTTGGTTATTTATTACCATATTTTAGCTTCATAAATAACACAGCAAATTGCTCGAGCAGTTGATGTTGTTGGTATTGTTATCATTGTTGCTGGCGTTTTTTTTTTCTTCTTAGGTGCTACCACACCAACGGATTTATTGTTCTCATGTGTGCATTTGCAACGTTAAATTGTCCAAGTGCCATGGAAATGAATTTGCGCTTAACATGAATTTAGAGCACCTAATTCCGCATCTATAAGGAAGCAATCGCAGAAAAAATCATTTGCACGTGTCCTAAAATTTAATTTTTTATATCCGAACGAAATTTGCTTATTAAATAAATTCCCATAAAGGTCCTTCTAAAGGATATATCGAGGATGGAGGAAACAAAAATGCATTTTCAGCAAACTATTATTTTGCGACATTTGCTGTATAGTTAGTGAATTGGAAAATATCAAATATGTACTTCGTACACATCAGAGAGCTTTCAATCTTCTAAGAGATCTGTTTGGAAAAAATTCATTGCACCATTGCGTTTGCTGATACCACTTACAAATAGGCTGGTAGGCGGTTATAAAAAAGTGGTCAGCATGAGATTAAAAAGATAGTACTATATATAAATATATATGTACATCAAAATTATCCATCGAAGCCTGTCTTAATCAGGCCTGTTCAAGATATTCAAGGTCAAAGGCCATAAAAACAGACTTTGGCTATTGTCTATCTTCCTATTGATCGTACAAAAATTCAATCTGTACAAAAGTTATAGATAACATAGTTTCTCTTAGAAAAGCTTCAATGAAGCGAAAGGTTGAAGCCTTGCCAACATTAAGCATTTATGGGACCTATTTAAAAGCACGACCGTCGTGTTGTTATTGACGTCATTGGACTTACGATAAACTAAAGAAGGCTTATTATTGTGCCTACTTTTAATAAGACTTATCACACTAAGGTAGAGCTCAATTATGAAACTTTAATTTGACTACTTGAACTTTTAAGTAGGTACATGTAGATGATGAGCAGATGGTTAACTGCAAAGTCCGGACTTTGGAATTGAAGTAACTACCGCATTTCTCCTTCCTCACAGCTGTGACTGGATATCGAAATCATATTCAGTTGAAAAAATCTTTTGGCTAATAGAACTTTTTATCCCTATTGCTGAATGATTTTTAGAAAATGTGTTTTTCGGTCCATGTTAATATGTATGCTTATTAGGGTGATTCAAATTTTATATAAAGTTTATGGTACAGACAATATTTTCATTCAAACGCAACTCTTCAGCTGAATTTTAAAAGGTAGCGCGGAAGCCTGACAGCTTTACTTATAAATTCTATGGAAAAAGTATCTATTATTAAAATGGTCTGTGAATGGATGCTGAATATTGTTGGGCAGCCGAGAGCAATTTTTTGGAGTAATTTTTTACGTTGAAGCCGAGTCCAGGAAACGTCGGTATTTTGAAATATTTGAGGTTAAGTACTTAAAAAATGTTGTTTTTATTTTTTTGTCTACTTTCGAGGTAATTTATTGAACTCAAAAAAATTTTAAAGAAAAAATTTTTTTTGGTGACATCCTAATTTGTACAGCAGGAAAATGTGCAATTTTCTTCTTTCTAGAATAATAGAACCTTAGGTTTTTTTAATATGTCAGATATTTACTATCTCCAATTATTTGCATTTACAACGGAAACCCTAGCAAAATGAGATTTCTTATTTCCTATGAAAACGCGTACTGCACGGAGCAGAAAATTAAAAACGCGGATCACATGGTCACGTTACACTAAACATTTTCTAGATAACACTTACGCATTGAGCGATATCATTTGAAAAAGTTTGCGCAATCGCATTGATTTCCAATTACAAAAATTTAATAAAATTGTTTTTTGTTTTTTGTTTTTTGAATATAAATGCTCCATAACATAGGTCTACCAATCACAGATTTTATTAATTTACAGGTGAAACCCTATGCTGATTGATAGCGCAATATATAACATACATTGTAATGAAAATCATTGTGGCAGGCAATTCAAGCTCACATTTAAAGCATCCGTAATTATATAAGGATTCCTGCTTAACGATCAATAAAACTTGATGAGAAAAGGAATAGGTGGGTTTCAATTTTCAATTCTTTTTTAATATTTTTTCCTGCAATGTAGACTTTTATGATCGCACCCAGACGCTTTGCAGACCCTTCGCACGCATATCTGGTACTCAATATTGCGACCTACATCAAAGGAACTGTGCATGCCAGTCATGGACCCACAGCCAAAGTAAAGGCGACGCAACACCGTTAAAGTTAACAACAAACTAAACAAACATTTTACGATCTACTCGTCAATTGGATTTTTGCCACATTGTTGCAAACGCGCACAAAATTAATTGCTGATGAATGTCAATGCTTTGAGTACGACCTTACCCCCTCCATCCTTAGGTGGGGCAGTTTTAGCACCACCGTGGGGCGTATCGTCGAATGCTTGGTTTGACTGCTTGTTGCTGGTGTTATTCGTAATTGCCAAGTCAAAGTCACTGACAAAAATTGAAACTTTGCGCTCTTTTGGCTTCCTTTTGGCATGACACAAAAGCCCCATCTACATGTAGCAATATGAGTAACAACAACAATAACAACAACGTCGTCGAAGTGAAAATGTTTTATTGTACGTATATGTTATTGCTCGAAACGAGGTTCTCATTAAAAAAGTCATAAACGCAATAAACCGAAGAGCAAACATCGATTAAACATTATTTATGGGGCTTCACTCAACAATGTTCTACTCAGGGTTGCCAAGTAAAAAAATTTTGTTAAAATGTCAAATTTTGATGCTAATGACCTTTTGTATGACTTTATTTTTGCATGTATGAAAATATTTTTATTTCCAATTAAAAATGAACGGCTCTTAACTCCAATTAACGACTTTGGCATCAAATTGACGGCCTGGCCGCGTGAATAGCAACCACTTGGCAGCCCTGGTTCCAATGCTGGTGCTGCTTCTTCTTCTTAATTGATAGCTCAAAATGTACAGGGTTGTCAAATGAACAAACTTTAAAACAATGTGCTAATTTAATAGACCAATAGTTCGATTACCCAAACTTACGGTCTGGGAGCGAGTGATACTTGAAACCAGAGATGGGCAGGTCAAACAAAAGTAAATTATTCCCGCTCCTTAACAAATATGATAAACTCTCATATAAATTTGTTGAAAAATGTCATCGCTTGGATCTGGTTTGTGACAAATCGGAAGTTGCGCATGAATTTTCTAAAAATTATTATAAGCTGAGGACCTTTTAACTGATCTCAACAAAATGGGTATGAATTGAAAAATACATACTACTGTGTCCAAAAAATAAGGCGACATTGTATTTATTTTGAAAATTCTTCATTTATTCTTCCAAATCAATTTCATCCCCTTCAATGTAATCCCGCCCGATGCAATGCACTTATGCCAACGGATTTTTCAAAATTTTCCGTCTAAAAAGGCCGGAATTGTGGAAAGACAATTCATGGCTTTTACACCACGATAATGCACCATCCCATACTGCACACGTAATTCGTGATCATTTCGTCAAAAACTCAACCCATATCGTTCCGCAACCACCGTATTCACCTGATCTGGAGCCGTGCGACTTCTGGCTGTTCAGCAGGCTCAAAACACCGCTCCGGGGACACCGTTTTGATACGATAGAGGAGATTCAAGCCGCAGCGAAGATGGAACTGAAGGCCATCCCGGAAAGTGACTACAACCAATGTTTTGAAGATTGGACATGAGTAAACTTTTTATTGTATCGTTTATTGAATCTCTTGTACTTTTTTCTAATTGTGAGTTTTTATTATTTTCATAGAATTTTTCATATTCGTTCAATAAAAAGATTTTTTTTTTCCTAAGAGGCGCAAGTCTTTTTGCTTTTTCATTATAGTGAGAACATATTGTCAATAAAAGCCTATGAGCGAAAGTTTTCAATGGGGGGTTGGGTGAATTTGAACCCCCAATACCACCCACTGCGATCAGGCCTGTTTCAAGCAAACACTTAGTTTTTTCCCTTAACTATTAATATTTCTAGACAATATTAGAAAAGGCAATGTATTTGACACAGGTAAAAGTATATAGTGGCAAGTGGTTCAATTACCACCATGGAAAATTTTCACAACATTTCATGATATTTTACTTTCAAACTATATAATTCTTTATGAAAAATCATCAAAATATTTCAGATAAATAATTGAATTTATGAAGGTATTTCGACAAACACTCGTCGTTTGTCCTAAACGCTTCACCTTTCAACAAACAATTCATGACTCGTTTCGAAAGGAAAAATTCGGAATTGTTGTTGCGATATTTAGTAATCTTATAACATTTTCTGGACCTATTTAAATTTGAAAAATAGAACCTATCATTAAAAAAGTAAGTACTTAGTAGAAAGTAGCAATTAGTAAAATATGTCAGACTGCAAGTCATAAGAAAGCCCTTTAACGTTTTCTGAATACAAGGATCGATTACGGCGAGTTTTTGATCCAATGCTAAAATCTATTTATACTTTGAAAGGGTCATATCTCATCACCGAATTTATCTGAAATGCTAAAGTTTGGTATGAACTCCATTTAATAAGCACATTAATGAACACAAATCCAAATTTTGAATTTTGGGTTACAACCCATATTAAATATCAGTTTTTGTGGTAACCCTAAAATTGTGAAATGTTGAACACAACATATGCTGTAGCTGCTTTGCTTAATACCTGTTGTTGTTCTACATTTGACGCTTAATCATGGGCGCATTGTTTGTTGTTGCGGTTGAGTTTTGACGCGATTTTGCATTTAAGTGAGAATTATTGCGCTGCTTACCACCAGTTGTTGCTTTGGGTTTCTAATAAGGGGGAGGTGTTAACGAATGCATTAAATGTAAACCCTTGAAATTTATACATCAAAGGTATTAAATATGTTCTGCACAAGTATATGAAAAACCTAAGTTATCCAACAAATAGCCAAAAACTAAGACCAGATCTTTATCACACGCCTTTGTTTAACGACAATAGCTTTTATGTCATTAGTTATCGTGCACCAAAGATATGTTCAAACTTTTAAATTTAGGTTATGTACAAAATATAAATCTTAATCGTAGTCTGTTCTAATAGCTCTCCTCTACCTATGTACTTTATATTTTTCAACAACACACTTCCACCCTGCTTGGTCTTTCGCAAGAGCCTTTATTTTTTCCACCATGCTGTCATTCAGGAGTTAAATGTCATCTTCATAAGCGCGGTCTTCCAGATGCTTCCCTTTTTGTAAGTAAGCAATAAAAGATATAAAAGTTTAAAATTGATTTCAAATAAAGCGGAATCATGCACCAATTTAAAATACTTAAAAACTAACCAAAGTCTTCCATATTTTAAGTTCGAGTTGAAGATGTAATTAACATGTCAATAAACCTTAAAGTAATTTTTTAAAAATATAAAATCTTAATCCAAAGAATACATGTACCTACTACAACCCGATAATGTTGCAATTGTCCAATGAATCACAAGATCTAATGTCCAGCTGCTGTCAGTCGACGGTAGTAAGCGCCTCGATATGACTTTTGCACTACTTCTGGTTTAAAAGTTGAAGCTTTGGCTTTGTGGCATTTGACGAAGGGTGTTGAGTGCCAGATAACATACATTAAGGCTATCGTATTCGGACAAATTTATGATATAATTGTTGACAGACTTAAATTAAGAGCACAAACAAAAAATTCCATATTCGCATTCAACGCGTGTTGCGGTTCAGTTAGTCATCGATCGATTCGATCCGTAGCGAAGGTCTGTCGCAGTTGCTCAAAGCTCTTATCTTCTTTCCATTTGCCACACTGCTACCTAGTAATTTTCTCTGCTGTTTCCGTTCATTGTAAGCGATTTTCTTATGGTATTGTAGTCGTTCCACATGCGTTAAACCTGTGAATTTGTTTAATGGCAGGCTGCAAGTTTGCTAAATTAATAAGGAGATTTAGAGTAGGCCCACAGTATGGTTTCGTTGAGAGCTTCACTTTCTATTGCTACACTGGAAAAATAAATGGCGACATTTCGTTAAACATCACCTAATTAAAAGAGCTCGATTTAAGATTCGACTTAAATGTTGATGCGAACTAGTCATCGAGTTAGAGAGGATTTTTGTGCCATTTTTGCACTTGAGAAAGCTTCCCAAACATAGATTCCAAGGCAAGGGAGCTGTGTTCTTTGGAACTCTATTGGAAAGCAAGCTCTGATGTATGGCTTCTTTCAATTGACTTTTCGGTACTATTAGTTTTCTTTCAACTGTTATTTCCTTCGATACAACTTACTTGCTACATTTTTGACTTCTATCGACTTTTTACATTCTTAACGACAAGTCTGAGTAACAACTAATGTTCAATAAGTCAATCAAAGTCAGATGGTACCGAAACAATTGAAAAATGACACAGAGTATCCATGGTAACAAATTGATGTGTTGATCTCTGCATTCTTGTTGATATTGCTTTGATTTTCATAGTAATAATGCAAAGCCCAAAAGTAGTGCATCACCGATACGAGAACGATATCATAATTCAAAAATTGTCGTATCGTGCTCGTATTGGTGCCAAGCTTATCGTCTCGTACGAGAAATTTTTGATCTATATCGTTCTTCTCTCGTTATCGCTGATATTTCTTGGATATTCTCGTTCACATCTTTATACGTATAATACATACTGGACCAGCGGCTTTCCACTGTCCGTTGTATAACCCCGTCTTCATTTTACGCAGTCCTTGCTGCAGACAATTGGGTCCATGTCCGAAATTTCACAACTTGGTATAGCTTCCAAGAATAGCACTGTAAGGGTGTTTGTTGAATGGGAGGAGCTGTGTCCCATTATCCAACCCTGTTCACATTTAGCGAGCTGCTTGGCAAAAACAATTTACATTTTCGTATAAGGCTTCACAACTGTTGCTGGGATAGATCCCAAGATATGGCGTTTTAAGTGTTTTTTTTTTTCTAAAAAGGTGTCACGCCCCCTTGCCTAATCTCTTCCAGATTTCGTGTGGTACTTAACATAGACAATATACATCCTATGTATGAATGTCGCTCTCAGCGATAATTCAGTGCCTCATCGTACAACAAACATTACATTATCGTGGAGAACAAGATATCGGCCGGACACTTCTTGTTCTCGGCCATTCTCGGTCATTCGAGAAATAATTTTTTTGATATCGTCTCGTTATCGTTCTCGGTCTCGATATCGAGATCGATAACGATATTTATAGGCTCTCGTTGAGCACTATCCAAAAGTGGCTGCCTGATCGCAAAGTCTTGCAAGGTTGACTTGCATATCGTGTGATCTTGATAACAGGAGGGCTATATCGTCGGCATTCACCAATACTTCTAGATGACTCCTACAATCCCAGTTGATTACACAGTTCCCACTAAGAGTACAAGTTAGTACTTGTTCAGTTCGATTAGAAATAGCATTGATCCAAGAAGTTGGTTCGATTGGCGGTGAGAGATTGTTGTTGTGAACAATTTGATATTTTTCGTAGTGAATGAACTTTATGGGAACATTCCTTCTCCGAATTCCAAATTGACTCTCTGAAGTCAATGAAGCATGCATACGAAAATTGTAGAGTCCCAGATTTTTCGTTTTCTCTTGATGTAAAACACATGTGCCGCATTGGACCAAACAAAGCAACTTCTTCGCCGTCTCTGGCTCCTTGTTACACATTGACTACATCTATGAATGGTAAATAATGCAGCTGACAATTAGGCTCAACATTTTTCATGCAACACGTGTGTGGGAGCATTGCAACAGCGATTTGTTGCCATCAATGGGACATAAAGTTGATAGTGTTCATGAAGTCTCGTGCTTTAATGCGTACGTACATATTTGCACCTATGTAATTTGACTAGGATGCAATTAGATTTGAGTAGGAACGGTAACATTTCTAAAATATGTTTCATTGAAAAGCATGGCTCTAACAAAAATGATACATAGTTCCTTTAAGTTATGGGTTAAAAGTGCCAAAATCGTGTTTCGTGACCTTTGATTTAGGTATATCTCACAATTTAAAATGTCGTAAAAATTAATATCGGAGGTATTTATATAAATAGAACCTTTTTAAAATGAACTGCTCATTTTTAAACGTTATTCCGTTTATTAAATAATTTCAAACACAAGTTAGAGAAACTAGGTTACGTGTCTGCTATTAACAATAGGTACCTAAATTATAATTTTTACACATTTATGATTATCAACGCCGGAATATTTCCCTTGCTGCATATAAAATGAATTTGTTTTGCTTTAGAAATCGCACAGAACTGTTAAAATTAATTTGAGTTAATTTGTTAAATTAGCAAATGGAAATATCTGGTTGGAAACGAGAAAAATGAATTGTATAAGCGTTAGTCAGGTCTAGGTCAGAGTATTGAATACAATGCCTTAGCAGGGTAACAGTTAAAAAAAAGTTTTGGCGGCTGTCCCACTAGAACGGCGAGTAATTGAGAGAAAAAAATAAGGAATTATGAAACCCCAACGAAATTAACATGAAAATTTCACAATATCGATAACAATTGATGCTTCAGATTATCGATACATTAATATATAGAATTAAGGTCAATCAATCAGTACACTGCTGTATATACTTACTCCTTTTAACGAGTATACATACATGCCGCGGGCGGCAGAATGTCTAGCACTGGCTCAAAACTGTATTTTAAACTTTATATGACTATCAATCCATGCATGGTCATGGCTTGACCTTCTATTTTCCTCGATTCTGGGCCACCTCTCTTCTGACACGAAGACTTAAACTGCGTCGTCTGCTTGCACTTAGCGACACAGAATTGTAGATTTTCTTTGCTGGAGCGTGTGTTTTAATTCGATTGATAGGTGCAATCCAATTGAGTTGGAAAATTTTCATCCTTTTGACTAAATTTTGCTCTCCACGCTCCGTCATTGCATATGGGACCAAAGAATGACCTCTTAAAAGACATTATTGCTTGTCCTGCTTCTCTTTTCATTGTCAGACACATGGTTCGACAGAAAAAAACCCAAAATTAGTATCTGTACAGAATTTCTTTGGTCTTTCGAGACGCGATACTCAAGTTCAAGAGTTACGATAGTTCAAAACTATAATGGCTAAAAAAGTAGCATTTTCTTGGATATAATATTATTCATGAAGTTGACGTTCACTTGCTCTAAATTATAGCTATCAATGGAAACCTGCGGTGAGGTGAGCTAATGATAGTTTCTTACTGGATAATATGTACTTCAATTTGTATGTTAATCGCAACTCATAGCCTTTTTGCAGAAATTTTCTCTGAAACATCTACGAAGAAAGATCGGCTTAAAGAGCATATTACATCTGCGGTTTTTGGACATCTTATGATCCCAACGAACGTATTCATCTGAGAATCTTAACTGGCGTTATAATTACACATTATATTTCCAAACACTCGGTGCAAATATCGGTGACTTTTGCAGTGGCTGTAGAGATTGAAATGTTTAAGAAATTGATTTCCATTTTCTCTGCGTACCTCCATTGGATGGCGCAACGACGTTTAAAGGCTTTCAGCAGTAACTTTCTCGGCTCTATAGATGAACTAGCATAAAATGATTTTAAAAATATAGAAGTGGTTGAATGTACATCGGGAATACAATTGGCCCATCCGTGGCCTAAGTTATAATGACACATCATCTTCCAGAAATAACCTAACATGCAGAGATATTTCAACCGATAAAGTTCCTATAAATCAGATTATATTATTGAAACACTTCGATACAGACAGCGACATCAATGCAATCCTGTTCTTACCGCGAGCTCTAGGCATAACGCCTGCAATGCGATTAATTTTTGGCTTATTAGGGTCAAACGAGAAAGTGACAAGCTTAAATTTAAGATATTGTAGAAGATTCTACGACAAAATGGCTTATAAATCCTTTTTAGGGAGTTTTAGCCCACCTTTTTTCAAAATCTATACGGAATGGACATGCGGCTTCGAAAATATCATTAGCAAAATTCTTGTAGAGCAGTGTAATTAAAAGTTGAAAATTGAACCCGAAAAGTGTTGAAAAGTTGAAAATGTCGGAAAATATTGAAAAGAAAAAATCTTGACAAAGTCAAAAAATTATGAAAAAGCCAAGAGATGTTGCAAAATAGTGGTAAAGTCGACATTACATAGGGATGCCGAAAATCGAAGGGAAGTTGAGAAAAATATGAAAAAGTCGATAGTTATTAAATAGTAAAAATACATGACGAAAAAATCGAAAAACATTAAATGATCAAATATAAGTACCTATGTTAAAGTTATAAAATTTCAGATAGTATTGGAAAAGTGGAAAAATTTTAAACATCAAAAATATTGAGAAGTCAAAAACTGTTGAAAAATCAAATTTGGAAAAAATCTTGAAAAAGTCGAAGATGCAGAATTAGTCGAAAAGCTATGCCTATCAGCCTATCCATCGTTCGTTCATAACCGCCAGTAAGATATTTGCATTAGAAATGAGTTCAAATACAGGTAGTCCCCGACTTACGACCGAGATAGGTTCCAAGTCATCGGTCGTAAGTCGATTAAGTCGTAAGTCGAGTTTCATAAAAAATAACTAAAGAAAAATATTACATACATACTGTACTACTAGTTCCAGCCATTTTTGGGATGATATAAAATTATTCACTTAAACAAACGTATTATTTGTACTGAAATAAATCGAGTCCTTGTACATACTACTGATTTTTTTAAAAATTTTTTCTCATATACATATTTTAGGGATTCCCCGAAACTATTTTAAGCATTTTCTATGAAAAAAATTGAAAAAAAAATTGGTCGTAAGTTCGAATAGTCGTAAGTCGAACGGTCGTAAGTCGGGGACTACCTGTAGTTCAAAATATTTCTTACGAGTATACATAAAGTTGAAAAGGAAACTTTAACTCTCAAGTCTTAGATTTCGAAATTGGCGGTTGTAAATATTATCTTAGAACTGGCTTTTTTTTTAAATTTGAATACAAAATTTGCATCGAAAAGTTCTTGTTTGAGGTTGAAATCAGTGATCAAATGATGGGTTGAAAAATTAAAACCTGATAAACTGAGTTTATGCTTTTTTATAAGATTTTTTGATTTAAATTCTTTTAGATAACATAAATAAAAATTGTGAATATGTGAATGCATATTTTAGCACCACGTTTAAGAAACGTATGCCTGGGTTACCTAGAAACACAAGCTACACCAATTTTCATACAAAACCAAAACTGATTGAAATTGCACGTGGTAAAATTGTGTAAAAATGTTGGAGTATATCAACAACAGACCAAATGTATACCACGAAACTGTGGATAGGTACCTAAATAAATGTTACTCGTAAAATTAAAATTTGTTACATACCATGTGTTATAATTCAATTTGTTATTAATAATGACATAATTTGTAGCACAGTCGTAATTAGTAATGCCGGAAGGTACTCATTTTTGCTGTGCGAAAAATTGATTCGATTTGCTTAAAAGAATTACACAAATTAAAAATCGCACAGAACTGTTTGCATTAGCTAATTTGTTTAATGAATAAATGTAAATGTCTCACTATAGGCGATAGCGAATGCGTTATAAAAAAAATATACCAAACATTGCAACCATTTCAAAATGTTTTTAATATAAATTTTATTCAAATACTCGTTAATAAAACAAAGCATAAACATTTCATTTGTTTATTGTTTCAAAGTTAATTGATTAGTTCCATAGGAGTTCGAATACAGTTTGGCATAGTTTTAGTCGATCTCCACGATTGTTTCTTATAATTTTTGTTTCAATAAAAAAAATTTGTCACGCTAAATTTTGCTACGAAGTAAAAAAAAAATAGTTTGTGCTACGTAAAAAAAATTTTATGGGAGCAAAGCTCCGAAAAAGTATATACATAATGTATATATATTGACTTGTAGGATCTGCCACTTACGAAATACAGTGTCGGCAACGTAAGCACATATGTACATATGTATGTACAATTAAAGTACAAGGTAAAAGCTTTATCACTTTAAGATCAAATGAAGCTAATCGATTTTAGTTATATGCAGCTTCGAGCAATTTTCGGGTTGATAGTGCATAGCAAATTGTATGGACCTGAGGTCTATATTGAACACTCTGCAAGCTTCAGAGTTATTAACAAAGTTCCTTTAGAGCAGGAATGCACACAAAAATATACTACGGAAGCTGGTTCAGTTCAAAATATTTTCCAAAAGAAAATAGAATCTAGTGTGACGAACAATTTTTAATAAGCTGCGGCAAGAAAAAAGCCAAAAGCTAAAAGAGCAAGTAACTTGAAAACAAAAGCCACACAAACAAAAAGCATGCAGCGATATCGAACCGAAGGTGTTTACCTCGAGTAAAGGAAGAAGCTGAACGAGCCTACGTCCCTTGAAGACAAAAATTACACCTACAAAACGCATGCGGCGATGGTGAAATTTCTTAACATGAAGTTCAAAAAAACCTTCATTGATGCGTATTGCGTTCGGCGTACCCGTGCGTACGCGTCGCGTTGCATACTGCGTGCAATACGATAGACAAACAACAACAATTTCACTTTGGTACGCACGTTTATATTGGAAATGTTGATGACAAAAATTACACAAACAAAAAGCATGCGATGATTGCAAACTAAAATAAGTTAAGCTCGAATACCGGAAAGAGCTCAATATTTCTTGTAAGAGGTGGAAGAGCTATACGAGCTTCCAGTTCTGCACCATTGATTTAGAGTATTATTTTCTAAAAGATAACATCATAACTTCCTGAGTAATGAAATAAAATCAATAAAATGGGTGAGACTCAATAGGTATTTAACTCACATATTTTTAACTGGTATCGAATTTTCGCTCTTCAAATTCAAAATGTTCTTTTAAGATACAGTATAATATTACTTACAAGCTTATTATACAAAGTTTTGACCTGAGTCGTATACTTTTACAGGTATAAGCTTATCTTAACACTTAATTAATACTCAAAGTGACTTTTCAGCTACCTAAGTACTCCATTCAATGAACTTTTTCGTTTTTAATAAAACATTTTTCCAACTCATCCTTTCTCTGTCATGGAATCGGATTTTATATTGAACCTTTTACATCTCCATAAAGATTAAAACAGTGTATAAATTATATGGAATTAATTAATATGCCGATTTTGTTCAAACCATAGCAGCAATATTTTTAGTTAAAGTTTGCGTGTTTATATAATATCAGTTTTAAATTAAAATTCATTCTCATTTTTTGCTTTAAGCGGAGAAATTCTGTTGAAATGAAATGGCATAGCATGCTAATAAAAATGCAGCTGAAAAGGCACTTTTGAGGAAGTGAGGTTCTCCTTCAAGCATTTTCTAAGCCATTTTACAGCAAGTGATATTAAAACACCTTCTGAAACGTGGAGACGCTTACTTGGGGAACTAATGATCAAAGACCTTTTCTTCATGTAATTTTTCAAGCCCTCTTAACGCAAATCAATTTAGAGGACCTTCTGGTAAAAGTTTTCTAAGAAATATACTTAAGAAGGTATTAGTTTTCCCAAGCAAGGCTTTCTTATTTTGCTAACTACTTAGATACAAACAGTTTTCAATGTAAGCTTGAGTTGACCTTCTGGCAAGCTTTTGTTATTAACTTTGTTTATTTTTAACAAAATTTTTCATGCGACTTAAGGAAGCTGTAGCCATATATGTAATTAGTTTTACTTATCGGTTGATAAAATAATTGATAAGTACTTGCTCTGGTATTCGTGTGCAGTTTTGTGCATTCGTTTCAATAGCTGCCATTATATAGCGTTTTAAGGTTTTTTGTTATAGTGCTCTGGCTCTGAGCTACGCCCTAATATATGCATATGGATGTTAGGCGTGTCCGGAAACTGATTTTAAACAAAGCAGTTTTTAAAGCTCTGTCCTCAATGTGCGAATGGTACTCCAGTTTTGGTCTAATAGGCGAAATAAATAGTTCGAAGGTCAACAAAGGTGAAGTATATCTCACACCATTTAGGCCTAGACAATTGGCCGCTTTATTCGACATACCAAATACATGACCTGTCCTTCTCAGATCCACTTGCCCAGAACATTTTGTGTTGTTTTGGGTTGTAATGTATATGCCAGCCATATTAAGGCGTGGAACAGAATAATCCATCCCGCAGTGAGACAACATTGACTTCTGATAGTATTAAATCGATCCAATTGGCACAACTCCACTCCTAGATTATTCGAGAGTGCATCACTCATATACCGCCTTTTCTTTTTATCCTCAACAGAGCGTGGACGCTTTTTAAAGCAATTTAAATACCAAAAGTTCGATAAGGACAAGTGATAGGGACGTGATAGAAGAGAACCCCGGTGAAGTCCAGCATTGATGAAGTAATCATTTGATAGAAAATCTTCTAAGGCAACACGGATAGAGCGACCACTGCAGAAGGTTCGTTATAGAACCAGCAAAGGAATCACCGACGGTGTTTGCGATAGCTCTCACATTCGATCAAATGCTTTAAAAATATTCAGAGCGACAACTACATTCCACCAAGGAGGTAAACAAATAAGATCAACTGATCGGTAAAGAACGTCACAAGTAGAGCGGGATTTGCGAAAGTCATATTGGCGATCGTTCATACTTTCTCACTAACTATGGGTTGGTAACCTCACATTTTCTGGGATCTGACTAAATAGATCAACATGCTGGAAATTCAGCATAAATTTTTGGGAAATGTGGAAGAGAATATATGTACAACTTATAACTTTGACTTTAAAACCGGTGCTACTTCGTGAAATTTTTCGTCAATTGGGGTTTGAAATTTTAACTTTTTTTCTGAACGTTTTCTAGATGTATATTGGTCATCTGTTAACTCTAGCTCAATCTCGACACAATATAACCATATAAACTACAAGCTAAAAACCAAGTAGAGTCAAATTATCGCATAAAATATCAAAATTTAAATTGTTTTTTTTTTATCGAAAAGATCGGCTGAAATTTTCTCAAAATTTTATTTATATTGGTACTGTTCTTTTTTTCTTCTTATATTTCTTAGCTTTAATTATTGTTCCCACACTTGAATTTATCCGCTGTTCACATTAGAGCAGTGGTTTTCCTTTTGCGCTCATATTTTGCCTTTTTTTCGGGTAGGATGATGTGTTGGGATAATCCGAAAGAACAACTTTAGATAAGAAATAAAGGAGATGTTGACTTTTTAATAAGCAACAAACACGAAAAGTGTAAACAAGTTATATATTGAGGAGCAAAGCTTATTAGCGAATGGCAAATGGTGGATGTTGTTGGATGTTGGACAACAACAGCGACAGAGTGAATCGAAATGGTTGGGTTATTCGTCGGCATATATGTCGTCGAAGAGGATTGTAAAAAAGTAAACTGTGAAAACTTACTTTGAATTTGATAAGCATGATCACATAAAGAAACCAATTAAGACCACTTTATGCCACGTAATTATGGCAGCGACCTGTTAATGTGAGTACGGATGTGCATCATCGTGCTCAACACCCAGCAACGCGTAGTCGACGAGAATTTGTACGCAGACATGATGGTTGTGTACAACGTTGGAATGCATGTGGCTATGTTATAACTTCACATTAAAATGGTTGGAAAATGGTCGTGGTTTTAATCACTCCTTCAAATGAAGGGTGTTACTTCTGTGATTGAAAAATATGAAAAAAAAAATTCCAAAAGAATCTTTAGAAAAATGCAAACTTTTCCGAAACGAAGTGTATCTCAATTAATAATTTGTAAAATCAATAAATTTTTTTTGTAAGTAATGAAAATTTTAAATTTCGTTTGCTGAAGATTTTAGTCGCTCGTGTCAAGAAGTCAATTTCTCAAGCAAGGATTGCCCTTAGTCTATTTTTAGACGTGGAAGGAGTTTTGGTAAAACTGCTCATGATTCGATAACTAAGGTCAGTAATGTATCAATATACCCTTTATGACGTCAGTCGCTATTGATGTGAACTTTAGTCAATATACTAGCAAAACTGAATGGACAATTTTTCGAAGCAATCATCTATGTGGATTACTTGAATGCCTCACTTCCCAAATCTCGTAAGTTTATAAGAAAAGCAAAAAGTCAAGAAAAACATATATATATATATTTTGACATTGGTGATGTTCAACAGATTTTTCAGTCAAATCTGTAACGAATGAAAATGTAGGGTTCTAGTAAATTACTGTGACGCGCAAAAATTAAAGAATTTGAAAAGTGGAGTTAATCACTTCAGAAATCAAAGCATTCAGTTGTCTATCATTGTTTGAGAAGATAATGATCGCATCGCTAAAAACTTTGCAACGTGCAACTATTTGTGAATAGCACTTACTTAAGGAAAGAGCTCT
Source organism: Meiosimyza decipiens (assembly GCA_963680825.1). NCBI lineage: Eukaryota > Metazoa > Arthropoda > Insecta > Diptera > Lauxaniidae > Meiosimyza > Meiosimyza decipiens. The sequence continues at coordinate 54,564,920 of OY804258.1, forward strand.
CTGTCAACTTATTTAGACAATTGTAGTACCTTTTGTGAAAAAAGTTATCTGAACAGTTCTCTATAACTGAATGGTAACCCCCATTGAATTATCCTCTGAAGTTAAATGTTTAGGATTTGCTCTGGACAGAAAAAATTTGTTTCAATACAATATGCCTTGATCCGAAAAAGATTTTTTGGAAGTATAAGATGATATAACTAACAGTTTTATCAAATTTTGTGTAATTGTGTCCCAAACAAATTTAATTTTTGAAAGCCTTTTTTGAAATTAGAAACTCAGGAATTAATTACAGAATAAGAGAAGGGTAAAATTTATTTTTTTTACAGAAAGGTCTTCATGAAAAATTATTTCGGCACATTCAGAATGTGTGGAGAACTATTTATTTTCCTAGATATGTAGTTTTAAAAAGAGCTATTTGTATCCTTATACTATGTTTTTACTTAATTGGAGCTATATCCACTCTGTTTTTATACCCTAAACTCAGTGTATATTTACTTTGTCACCCCTTTTGTAACGCATTGAAGGAGGCATTATACGCATAGGAAAGTATATATATTATAGATCAGCGTCACCACATGAGTCAATTTAGCAATGTCCACCGTCTGTCTGTGTGTCTCTATATAATAACCAAATAATATAGTTGAATAAAATTTTGTACACATGTTACGAAATCTGTTACAAACACGCCTACCACCCTACATATTTAAAACGCTTTATAGAGAGAGTTATTTGATGTAGTGCAACCAAATTTCTCACAAAAACTTAGAATGGCTTGAACAAGCTCTCTAGAAAAAGTTGGAAAATTTTAGCAAGAGGGCGTAGCACTTATCGCACATGTAAACGCTATTCTGAGAGAATTATTTTAGGTAACTAGACCAAATTTCACGCAAAATAAGTGGGATGATTCAGAAAAGCCTCGGAAAAAAGCAGGCGTGGCATCGTCCAAAGAAACGAAAATTTAAATATTCTTTACTGAGAGAATTATTTAAAGTATTGAAACTTAATTTCACACAAATACAAGAAATTCCGAATAGAGGGTGTGGTGGGAGGTGCCAAGCTTTAAACCGCTAATATATTTTGTCAAATTCGATGTAGGTACGTTTAGTCAAACCATGCAGCACTTCACATACTCGCACTTTTACTGTTATTGTCGGTGTAAAGGACTTACTTTTTACTTTTAATCTTTTTTTATTTTGGTTCACATTTGATTTACATCAAATTCATTAACTCAACACTCGGCTATCAAATTTCTAACATGGTTGAAATTTTTTTGCAATCAAACATTGGAAAATGGTGTACTTTTAATTTTAAGTACCACGGTTGTTTATATATTTATTGGACTAGAAGTCATTACATTATCGTTTTTTACAAATTACCAACCTTAACGATTCATTTAAAAATTGATCATTTTAAGTTTTTGTTCTAAATGATTGCATTATCTCATACTTGATGATATTCATAGTATTCCTAGAATAAGTACATTCACATTGTGCCTCCACGTACATTTTTTACTTTCTTAAGCAAATAATGACAGCTCTATTTTCGTTATTGTTGATTTCAGATAAATAAAAATATAGGTACATACCATATATCTAAATTAATTCGAACGTAGCTTTGCAATTCTTCAAACCTTTGCACAAAGATGAGTCAATTTGTCAAACGCAAAAACACTTGAAACTACATGCACCATAGAGCAGCCTATCGGTGACACCAATTTAATATAGCAATTTGAAACAGTCATTGTTAAATGCCATTGATAAGGCATTATTAGCTTGTAACGCTTATTTGGGACTTAACTTCTAACTTCGAAAGACTGAAATCTGTAAAGCATCAAATACAGCAGCAGCCTCAGGTAGCAACGAAAAGACTTAAACTCCCTGATGATGCTGACAAATTCAGTTTTGTTCCCCTTACACAACCACTTGTGACATTATTCATAAAACAAAGGCTGAATAATACGAAAAGTAAAAGATAGAATCGAGAAAGAAATAACAAAGAAAAAAAAGAGAGAAAACACTATAGCATAAAATATTTTGACAAATCGCATCCACTTAATCACAAAAATATCTAAAGGATCAATAAAATCGTGAATTGCCGCAGTGCATCTGATAAACGCGCGCGGGGTGAATGACAAAACCGCCGCTGATGGTGATGCCGATGCTGATATTAATGATAATGTTAATAATGATGACAACAATGATAATATTGCTGATGGTGATGGTGCTGGTGCTGGTGACAACAATGATGATAGCATGTGTGAGTACGTGTGATTAAAAAATTTCAAAAGATTTGCCGCGTAGAACGTATGGTGGTTGCACAGAGGTATGAGTCTGAGTTTGGGTTTTGGTAATATTTTACACCTATCATTATGTCAGTCGCGCATCGCATTACATGCGATGACACTACGTGCACGTTGGCACATTAAAAAGGTATCAATATCTTCACATCGTTCCAGCAACATCTTTGGCAGGTCCTTGTGTAACTTGCTGACATTATTAGAAACAGATAAATTGACTCAAATCAGTCATTCCAGTTGCAGTATTCTGTCAATTAAAGGCCTTCAAAATTGGAATTTAACAATATGATTTTTCATGACACCTGACTGATTGACTGATATAAGTTTTATCATGGGTACTTTGATGATGTTAGCTCATCGTAATGAATTGATGGAAATGTTAAGGAATTTGAAATGGAAAATGTCACATGTACTGCAGTGAGTGTGGAGGATTTCTGTATAACAATGAGATAATTATTTATATATATATACTTCGACAAATGATATGTTTTAGTCTCAATATACGAGTAACATCTGTGAAAATTTTATTCATGTTTTTTTACTCTATATGAATTTACAAGCATTTAAAGTTAAGATTTATGATTTGCAATGTAAATTGAAACATTGAGAATGAGAGCGAGAGAATAGAATTTAAATTGATTTCAGTTTTCTTAGACTTAAAATTTTCAGAACATACAGGAGTACCATCTCCGGAAATTTCATCTATTTATGTTCACCCTATTTCATTTTACAAGCATTTAAAGTTTGAATTTGAACGATGTCATAGTGCATAATGTCAACAATAGGCCCTTAAATAAAACAAAACACTCGTTGACATCACACACACAACTTGTTTTATTCAATTTTAAATTTTCATCAACCCATCCCTATTGAAAAACCCTTTATAAACACCAATTTGAGCTCAACCGTCTCTTAACTGAAAGCGTTGTTTGGTATTATTTAGTTTGACACAGAATGTAAAAAAAATAAATATATATTGCTTGCGAGGGCCTCGCATTTACAGTTGCACGGGGCCTCACGGTACCTAAAGCCGGCTCTGTCGTCTAGTGCTCCAATATAAGGTTCTGCCTTAAAGTGATAGCTATAGTTAGGAATTAAAAACTAAATTCTGCGAAAAGGCCATATGTTCAAGTTTTTCTGTGCCAAAAATCTTCGTTTGAACCGCCATCGCATACCTAATTTCGAGTTTAGCAATTTTAGCTCATAATAACACTATTTTAATATTATACGATATATGATTAATTTTTTTTTAATACCCTTAGTTTTGAGTTATGCTTGACGCACTTCAAACTGATTAGAAGACATTTCTTTATTGAAACAGAAATTATTAAGAAAATACCAAAGTGGATTTCATAAATTTTTCAATAACCACCATTTCAGTGTTGCCTAATTTATTTTAAATTTTAATATCTAGAAAAACTAATTTTTAAACACTTTGGCACATACTTGGCTAAGTGTAAACTTAATGCTTAAATTATAGTACAACCATTTCATGCGTTTTTCTTTAAGCAGCTGATGTACAAAGTCTGCTCTTTAGAAATGAAAACAAATGTAATTATTAACCTTAAGTGCATCCTATTATGCGTTCAACCAAAGCCACATGTGTTTGAGGTTGCCTTTCATTCAGTGAAGCCCTTAAACACAATACAATAGGAGTAACTTTGCATGAAGGTAAAATACTATAATTGGTAGCACAGAAACAGATTCATTGAGAATCGTTCAAAATCATGGTATCAATTGGCATATGCAGTGTGTGTGTGTAGACTGAGCTTGAACTAAAAGTGAAAAAGAAATGGAATTCACGTGTAGATTCTTCAGGAAGCAAATGTTTTAATCACGCAACTCTATTTTCCTATCAAAATGTGAACTAAAACGCGCTGGCCGACAGGTGATTGCTGTCTTCAAATGGTTCACATGCAGTTTAGCTCAACCACTTTAATGGGCGACAAGATCAGGTCGACTACACCCTTCATCATCAGGATGCACACTTTTTCTTGCTCGCAGCTATTTAAGGCACGCGATTGATTAAAGCCCATACTTATGCGCTCATTCCTTACCAATTTGATCGACTTAAATGATCTCTGATCAAACGCAAACAGCAGCATAAATGTCCGTCATTTCAGCCGCCCGCCCGTCCATGTAACAATCCATCCATCGGTCTAGGCTGCAACTTGTCAAAACTCACCTGTCTTCAACGCGCTCCAGATGAAAAGCAAAAAATGAAATGTTTTGTGGCTTCATGTTTTCCTAAATGCATTTCCGCCGGCAACGGAGTTGGCCACGATGCGAACGCGAACATCGTTATTAAAAGTGTTTCAGTTGCTGCTGCTGTTGTTGTTGTTGTGGGCTCCTTCTTTTTTGGTAGGTGCATTAAATTTATTCCATATTGACCCTTTAGCTCTAATTTTTTAAACCTGTGCAATGACTTGACCATCACCACCAACGCACAGTATAAGGTTTCAACGATTTTAAGAGACTTTTTGCTGCTATTTCATGTGATTATTGTGCAGAAATACTTGACACAAATTGGGTAGCCAGATTAGGACAATATATTTGTAGAATTATTAAAAAGTCCTTAGAATGCATGTATGGGTAATGGACGACAGCACTTGATATTTATCAATTTTTTGAATTCTTAGCCTTAGTCTTTTGATTTGGCCATTTGATGGCATTTTAGCACAATGAAATTCTTTGCCGAGACATCACTCTGCTCTTGCTAAATTTTAATGTGGCAGCTCTGACAACTCCTCTTAGAATACTACTACTAGGATCTTTTGATTAACTTGAACTTCTCGGGTAATTCATTATGGAAGCGCTGGTATACACCGTTTTGGTGAAGGTACCTCTGAGCAGAAGAACCAACCAATTGCTACCATACCGAATGTACGTATCGATCGTTTTATTTTCAATGGTTTGTCAGAGATTTAGTCCAGCCAGATTTCAACTGGCAAGGAGACTTCATTCAAATAAAACTAGCAACAAAGTGAATCTTCAAAGCCACTTAGCAAAACACTTTCTACGCGGCTCTTTTTAAAGTCTTTGTAATGTATCTTTTAAAGACCAAAGAAAGAAACTTTACCGCGTTTCTTCAAAGATAAAAAAAAGAGGGGAACATGTCTTTATATATCAAACGCCAAATCGATCTTATGAGCCTCTTTAAAGAACTTATGAATATCTATAATACGTTGACTTTCTACTTGTCTTTAAAAGGCTTTTAAAGAAGCTACAAAAACTTTTATCTTATACTAGGCATTAGTTGGTCTAACCAGAATGTTAGTGCTCAATTTGGATTGCTGATCAATTTTACTGTAATTAAGTCATTACTTAGAATTGTCTAATTGGGGAACTGATTTACAATCCTAATATAGAACAACCTTATTTTTCCCCAGTTGCGTCTTTTTAGATATGCCTAAAAACTGCTTAGTCGGATTATGCTTTAAAAAAGGAAACGTTCTAAGTAAATAGGTACACTAAATATTTTACGCAATATTGAGGACTACTACCCTATACATGAAAGACACAACTTTTTCTTCAAGTTATTTAAGACTAAGGCGATCTAAGGGCATTCCATACCACGGAATGATTCCATTTCTGTCATAGGTGTAATAGAAAATTAACTCGCGAACTTATTAGCACATCTCGTTGATTGAAATACCTTTATGTCCACGCAAAACGACTTAAAATTTGATCAGAATTATTCAATAGTCAATACAGCGATGGACAACCTTTGGCTTTAGCTCGAAAAAGCAGTGTGTTTTGAGTCTCGTCTGGTTCTCAGGAGAGATATGCATCGATGTTTTTTTAGAAGCATTTTCAGCAATCTAACGACACCAATACTGTTTGCAGTTGTTAGTATACTATTTTAGCCATTAAAACCTTTGCTAAAAAATGGCTAATGGTCCAGAGATCCCTAACAGCGATAATGAGCTGAAGTTTCTTATCAAAAGAGAAATCGCTTGACATTGCACAGTTGGCTGGAAAAAGTTTGAGCCCTAAAGATGCAACTTTATGGTTTTAGCCATTTCAAACATTTCAGCTATTGCATAAATTATGAAATTTGGTAATTTATCGCATTTGCACATCTCTAAAAAGTATACTGCAGAGGCTATAGCATTTCAAATTTTATAAGAAAAATGAGCTGAAAAAATGTTCCTCTTACTCGTTTAAACCTGCATTTTCTGTCCTACCATGAAAACAAAACTCCACAGCGTGCAAGATGCAGGAGGAGCGCGGTTGCTTCTTCGCCTATTGCTTAAAATGTCTTCGCATTTTTCACCTTTTTGATAAGTGAGTTTTTGATGAATGGATCAGTTGCTTACTGGATGGATTGATAGATGGATGGATGTGTGGTTTTTGTAAAAAACACATTCGTGAAAGAAAAAAAAAATTTATATGCGGTGCATGAACCCTTTATGAAGGTTTTTGTTATCCTTTTGTTTTTATCTGTGGATTCAAAATTCCAAATTTTGAATATATTTAAATCTACAGCAACTTAACTTCTGTAAGGGTGCCACTGCTGCCACTTTTTAAATGCGGTCTTCCTACTCAGGGAAAGACACCTGCTAATACATAAATTACCAGATCTGGTGCAACGTGCCAGTAGTTTAAAAGCATAAAATTGTTACCTTGTTACCGCTAATAATGCAGAACCTTTTAAATTTTACATTGTGGGTGATTCATTAATCATTTGGCGAAGTGAAGGTTTTTACATTGGAAAAATGTTCTATAACTGCAAATACAATATCGGCCGCAAGAGCTTAACTTTGACCACTGTCTTATAGACTGACAAAACGAAGATCTGAAATAGTGATCAGCGTGTTATGACCAATGCTCCGTCCAAAAATGCAACACAACTTAAGGTACAGAAAAAGTGTTTGATTACTTAATATAATTTCTTTATTATTTCTATTTTCTTGTCGAGATATGCATTACCTTTTAATTTATTTATTTGTCTCGTGTTAAAAATATCAATGAATTTTAAAATTCGTTGAAACTCTCGACAATACAAACGAATTGCAATATGTACTCGTATAATGTCAATTTTTCAATTATCGTATCGTTCTCAAAATGGTGAGGTACTAATAAGTACCTATGTATATCTACTATAGTTAACGTGGTTAAAGCAAAAAGATGTAAGCTTACGGACACGCCTATCGCCCAGACAAATCTTAGCCTACCTAGCGATTTTTCCCAAACGTTATGGGCTATCTCAGGAACTACTGAGCTAAGTTTCAAAAATGTGATTCTGTGAGAAAGTCATAATTCATTAACACTAACTTAATATTTATAGAAGAGCAAAACCATCCTGCAAGCAAAACCCTTAAGACCCATTATGGGTAGGTACTCTATATGAGCAAATATAACTAAATATTGTGCTCAGTACAAAAACACAACTTATGTAAACTTATTTATATATAAGTACCAGGAAAAAAATACTAGTGAAACTTGGATCGTTCGCAGAGCAACGGTTGCGGGATGCGTACGGCCCTGGGCTGCGGCCTTAAGGGGTTTCCCAATGATGGGTTGATGGCCCTCGTTAAAGGTATTACTATACATACTCGTACATGTGTAAATTGATTCTTGTTTTAAAATAAAAAAAAAACAATAATTGTGCCTTAAAATGCAAGATGTCTAGAAACACAATCTCATGATGCTTACAGAATACCAATATTGAAGGATAAAGGTCACAAAACCAGATTTTCGGTATTATCTCGCTTCCTTTAATATGAACAGAATAAAAGTCTGAATAGAAGTTATCTACAAAACAATTTTTCATAATAAACGTTTTATAAGGATAATAGCGGAAACTAAACAGTTTTTAAGGTCGAAGGTTAAACGTTAGACCAAAAGAAACCAAGAATATCTTGAAAACGGTTAGGCTTAGAGGCTGTTCATTTATTATGATTACGTGATTAAAGCACCTAACCTTTCTATTTCAAAGCTATTTTATCTATATTTTTTGTTGAGCCTAAATTTCTGTCCGAATAATGGGAAACAGATAAGAGCGGAAAAAATCGTTTTATAACCTTTGACCGGGAGCATCAGTATGTCACAAGATGAAAATTTCCTTTACATCGTGTGATTCCTTATCATGAGCATCCTTAACGACATTGATATATGAATATGTGTGTGTCCGAATGATATCTCTTTGGTTCCAAGTGAATTAAGAGCTCCACAAACTTCACTGTGATCAAAGTACGCAATTTAGCTCACAAATCCAAAATTTTGTTTGTTGGGATTAAAGAAGCAAATCTTCAAGATCAAATTCGAAACCGAAGTTTTTAACTAATTGAATTGAAATTTTTCACACATCCTCTGATATAAAAAGACAAAGTTTCAGTGCTTTCGCATTTTGATGAGCAGCAACTTCGACTTCCGGTTAACGTTGTTGGGCACAGCCAAAATCTCGAGTTTTTCTAGTATCAACTTAGCAACCATCTTTGGTAATGCGCCAATATGTATAGGTCAATCTATTCGCAATGTTAATAATGTTATTCAGTCGCTATGAGAGTTGTTTTCAAAATCAATAGTTATTGCGTTCCTATTTAAAATGAATTTCATCACTCACAAATCGCCTTGCGTCCTTCTGAGTGCAACTACACTGGACTAATTTAGTTATGTGGATGTAAACTAAATTTAAATGAAATTTATTTCATGCTCATGTCGCGCATAAATTCAACACTTCTCGAGGCTCGCAGTTTACGTTGTTGCTTCCTTCAGTAATTTAGGCGGACAGACAAACTGTTGCTATGTCAACATTCAGCCAGCAATATACACACAGTACTCTGAAGCCCAATGGCGTTTGCTGCGCCTCCGGTCAGCTGGCGCGCAGGAAGATAGATAGTCATTGTTGGCTATCATGCCGCCCATGTGCAATTTGTGAACGAAATTAACCGATAAATTAATTCGTCCAATGTTCACTCGACTCGATGCACTCAAAATCGGTGCAGGCGCACAGTGCGGCAAGAGGATGAGGCAAATTGACTTGCGAAATTGCGTTTCCCAATAGAGACATCAATGCATTGCAGACGCAAAACCTGCGAACATTTCCCGCGTCCCCAGCATATGGATTTTGATGTTGTACAACATCCCTAGTGTCCGGTCGGTATGTTGGTCGTACATTCAAGTTAAATCAAGTCATAAATTCAGTATTTATCTGCTGGGTGTAGTTTGTTGACCGTCGTCACCACCACCATCAGCACCATTGCTTGTTGTCTCTCCCAGCACAGCACTTAATCCACGTTGAAAACAACAGTGCCAAGGCATCACGAATAACATCGGTAATCGTACTGCACATGTGTAACCTTAATATAGTCCAGCGTAACTTCCAGGCTTTAGAGTGCTTAGCGTTGTTGTCCAAGAATTCGGATGAAGAGCGATGTGCGTGTGTGTGTCTGTGTGTGTTTGTAAATTATGCGTTAAAGTACACTTTCTGCTTCATGCTAGAGTCTAGATTTCCTTTGAGAAACTGAACTGTTTTATCGGTTTTAAATAATTTATGAATCTTCGAGAATCCGGCGATTGTTGCTTCCAGGCCGAAACTCAATGAGCCAACCATAATAATTGTCGCAAATATTGTCAATTCTATGCCAAGTAATAGATCACCGGTCAAAGACTGTTGGACTCATACTATAATCTGTGTCTTAACGGTTGGCTTAAACTCAAGAGGAAGCCGGGTACAAAGTTTGAAATTTATGGCAATTATTTCCATATACTCGTGTGTTCTCTTTTCACGCGACTTTCCACTTTTCATCAAATTTTTTTATAGATTTCATTTAATGAATGAGTAAGCCAATATTTTAGAGCCACCCAATGTACTTACTTACTGATTCTGATAATACTTGACGATGTTCTTAGCAGAGCTCTAGACTCTACAAACCCTGGCATTCAATGTATTTTCAGCGATTATTTGGAAGACTTCGCTTATGTCGATGACATAAGCCTCCTTGCCGTCAAGCATTCAAACTGAAATGTATGTTCTACGGTAAAAAAAAACTGAACTTAAAATAAAATAAATAAATAAAAAAAAGTATCTAGAACTGAAGTGATGATATCGACTATTTTCTGTTTGAATATTTTAAGAATAGCTATACAGGTAGTCCCCGACTTACGACCGAGATAGGTTCCTAGTCATCGGTCGTAAGTCGATTAAGTCGTAAGTCGAGTTTCATAAAAAATAACTAAAGAAAAATATTGCATACATACTGTACTACTAGTTCCAGCCATTTTTGGGATGATATAAAATTATTCACTTAAACAAACGTATTATTTGTACTGAAATAAATCGAATCCTTGTACATACTACTGTTTTTTTTTAATTTTTTCTCATATACATATTTTAGGGACTCCCCGAAACTATTTTAAGCATTTTCTATGAAAAAAATTGAAAAAAAATTGGTCGTAAGTGCGAATAGCCGTAAGTCGAACGGTCGTAAGTCGGGGACCTGTATGTATTATTTGTGTATTAGCTCTTATGAAAGCTTTTTTGATCGCGAAGCTAGCAGAAAGCAATCCTCTGTTGTCTAAGCACATTCTTCTCCCCACGGAGCATAGGGTCTCCACAATTGTATTCAACATTTTCCTGATTCACGTATTGCATGTTCTAGCGATCCACGATGATTTAGTGTTTGTACTACCCTGGGGGTTCCACTCTAGTGCTTGCTGACAGACAATCAATTTCCATTCTCTCCGTTTTATTTGAATGGAAATCGGATCTTGACGGAATCGGGTGAACAAATCGACATTAGAGATCATCCTAGCCCAGCAAACTTTCAGTATTCGGCGAAGACCATTGTAGGTGAACACTTGTCAATTGTGTAACAGGGCGCTGCTAGTAAGCTGACCAAAAGAACTGGCATGACGTTTGACTCAAAAACTTTCAGCTTCGTTGTCCTTGACAAAAACTACATGTATCAAGTAACGCCATCGAGCATCCTTTAAAAATAAATGTCCGATTTCACGCACACAGCTCATAAGGTATCATCAAAGAGCTTAGTAATATGTAGTTACTACCTGCTGACCTACTTTTTAGAGTGGTTCGTAAATAACGAACAACTTAAAACCAAAAAAAAAATCAGTGAAGTTACTCGCTTATATGGAATATTTCATGGCATAGTATAAATTTCATTTTAAACCAGTACTTCACCTAAAACCAATAAATACTGTTATCGTCCTCAGTCCCGATAACGATAACCATTTAACTCTTACTTTTGAAAGATAAATCGAAATATCAATATTTCGTATGATTGTAAAAACAAATGGCCGTCACAAAAGCCGATAGTGGTACTACAAGATTTTGTTTATCGAAATCTGCCTCGCATAGCGATCCTGTTAAGGGGGTCTCGCAAAGTAACTCATACTCCCCAAATGAGGAAGATTGATGCCGCCTGTACCCATGCCAATAAAGGCAATTGTACTGAGGGAAAAATTTACTCTACAGTATCTCGCTTCACAGTTTAGTTTGCTTGCAAGTTAAAGAAATAGTTCAGTAAGATTGGGTTACAAAAACTTGAATATTTGAGATTTCTTGTCTGCAAGTGTTCTAGTATTAGAAATAAGGAACATATTTTTTCTTTGGCTCATTAATTGGGATACTTTGGAAAAACCAGGTTGGAGAACCTTAGTCCTATAGTCAGTCGGGGTAAAAGCTTACATTTTTTAAACGTCCTCTGTTAGTTATTTTAAAATATTGAAATGACAGGTTCTCGTCTAATGATGGGTCTAATTACCCTCCTCTAGCTAAGTAGCTTATCAAACACTTCGATCCTCGAGATAATTCCATATGCCGGGAGTTATGTTAATGTGGAGTTCAAAGTTTTTTAATTTTTGCGTTAGATTATCTTATACTTAATTATCAATAAAGATTAATTTTTGATTGTACCTATGCTCTCTTATTTTACCAAATCAAATCTGCAATATGCAAAAAAATGTGGTTACGGAAAACGATAAAAATTTGCCTTAGGCATTTATTGAGCAATTGCTTGCAAAGTCGGCTATTAGTGTGACGTATGTGATTCAATACCGATAACACCAAAGTTGATGTACAATAGCGTATAGCTCTTGCACCTTTTCATTCTCGTTGAAGCAAATAATTCTTGATTAATACGGATTGGATTATTTGATTTGTACGCTATGACAATAATAGCGATTAATTGATTGCTGACAATTTATCGCTGTCGAGAAATCAGGTAGCTTTCTATCAAAGAACACAAGCAGGCACAATGGCGCGTACGATGTCACTTATTTGAGTCTCAGAATATATTCACTATCTTAGTGTTCCTCATAGAGATGATGTGGAGTAAAGTAATGTTATAAAATTTTGATGTCAATTTAAGAAAAACGAATACTGCTTAATTTATCTAATCATTGAGTTTGTTCGGTAGGAATATCACTTCATAAAAGAAATCGATGTGGGAAAATCGAATGTCAAAGGACATTTTCTATACGTCAAGAGATATGTATGTTACGTCAGTTTCTTAACTGTCACGTGCAACTCCATGCATTGATAACTTTGTGATTAAAAACATGCAATAAATAAATTTCGTTTTATTCTTTTCATTTGAAAGGACAGAACAGGACAAGTAACGACAAGTTAAACATTTTTCTACTGCAAACAAAAACTGAAGAATTAAAGTCAACTAACTATTGCTATCCAAGCGTAGCCTTGGGCAGTGCAAAACGCGAGTTGTTAGGGGTTGTTTCCATCGGTGACATAATGGATGTCCTCGCGCACTTTCAATCGCATTGCAATGCATTATTCCCATTTGAAATTCTAATGAGGGTTTTCTTTTCTCTATCGGTTTTCTATCCGCACGTTTGTTGACGGTGGTTATTACGAAATGGAGTTAGTAGCTTCGATAGGAAAGGAGAGGAAAAGACGGGTTAAATTTAATGAATATTTACCTTTGGTCGGGCGCTCATTGCTTCGTGGCATATTTTTGGTTTAGTTTTACACTGTAAAATAATTATTGTAAGAAACCTCTGAAGACAAAATAGTTCTGAGTTTCTTAATTTTATTTCAAGAAGTTATATATTTTCAATTAAGATATGCATATCAACGACATAACCAGAACCAATTTTGATAAAAGTGCATGAAATAAAACTTGACTGTACCAACAAAACGCAGTTTCAAATGTATCATCCTGAGCAATGAGATGAGACATATATTAAGTTGAGGAAGTATATAGTTAAATGTACATAAATTGATCTGTACTAGTGCCAATACCATAAATAATATACAGCCGGTGCCGAAGAACAATCTGCCGTCATCTATTTTTTGGATAGCGAATGTATGTATTTTTAGCCAATTACATATGCAACCACAAAAATTTTAAATTTACGTTAAAAAAAAATTTTAATTTTCTATAGAAAGAAAGTCATTCGGATAAATTACAATTCTGATCAAAACAATATTTTAACATTATTTGCAAATCTCAATGAATTCCGTGGGCCTTTTGCTGTCCCTAAAGCCAATGCACCCGGGGCGATAGCCCCCATCCAACCCCTCTCCTAATTACTCCACTGCTTGTAACAGTTGGCGATTTGGCAGAGATAGCACCGAAGTTCGTGTGAATCAACTTGAATCAATAGCTTTTTAATAAAATTTAGAAATAATAAAAATAAAATAAAAATTTAGGCTTAAATTATTGCTCTTTAGAAACGCATAGTTAACGGCGAACACTACGCCGGCAAAGATTTTTCCCCAACTATATGACTTTCTATGCTTAAATTTATAGTTGGCTTCATTAACTTCCACCCATTGATCAGAGAAGTACTTACCGATTACCAGAACTGTTTCCGTAATGCCGGCTCTACCGAAGATCTCCGTAAACAGCCAAGTTGCTTAACTTAATAATTTAAAAGTACACCTAACCCTTGATTTATACGGTACTTGATTTACACGGTTTCGCTTTAACACGGTTTTCAAATCGCAACAAAAATTTTTTTTTTTCTTATTCTGATAGTTTTATTTGTATAAATTTGCAAAACATATGGTAACTATTTATTCCATTCACAAAAGGCCATTCACAATAGCGTTGTTTTAAACGTGAATGACATTGTGCATGAAGAAGAAGAATAAAGGCTGATTTTTATTTCTGCGTTTTTAAGTTTAAGTTTTTATAAAGTTATTTATGATTGTATTCTTTTATTGTTTTGTACAGAATATTTTTAATTTTTTTTTTAATTGAAAGGAATATTACTAATTGATGTTTACGTTTCTAACTATCAAAAATAAATTGAATTGTATGCAAAAATCTCTCTTTAATTATTCAATCCTCATCTCATTTTACACGATTATAATGAACATATCTTCGACTTTTCTTTGTCTTCTTCAGATCGACTTACACGGTTTTCAGGTTATGTGAACATATCCGTTTACTTTGTATGAACTCTGTGTCTCGTTTTACACGGTTTTGTTTTGCACGGATTTTCCAAGAACCAATCTACCGTGTAAATCGAGGGATAGGTGTACTTGATCTATTGTGGCAACGCATCATCTTCTTCAAGAAAATATTTTGATTTAATTTTTGTAGTTATAGGATTGGAACTAAGGCGTTCAACATCGAAATGGAACACTTTAGCCAATGGGTTAACACACTCAGTGACGTATCCAGGATTTTATTTCGGGGTGGGGGGTTCTATCCCCTAGTGCGCCCCCCCCCCCTAGATACGGCCCTGAACACACTCTTGTATGGAAATTTATTTAGGCAGACAGGACATGTTGCAAGCGACTAAAATTATCGTATTGTAAAATGTAAAGTATTCGAATGATTTTCCAACGAATTCAATTGAGAACTTGTCTCTTGTCAACATTTATCAGTTACTTAATTTCTGTCATAAACATTCTTTGTTCTACGATGCGGTAAGATATATATTCCGTTTTATCAGTATAGGTCCATTGACTGACTGGCACTCTAATGCATTCTTTAGTCCGGGAACATGTCTCGGACACTTCCGGATTATAGCTCAGTTATAAACTGAGTACTCAATAAAAATATTAAGAGTGAAAAGATCTTTTGATATAAAGTGATGAAGTACAACCGTAGAAAGTGAGCCAACCAAGTCGAATTCAATGCTAGAAAGATCCTAAAAAAGAAGCTATCAAATGGTAAGTATATAACGACGCTCTACGATTGACATGGTTAATTATATTTACTAACCTTATTGAAACAGTTGTCTCAAAAACTGTATCTTCTATTATTTAGCCAGGGGTAGCCAACCCGCAGCCCGCGGGCTGTTGTTATTTGAATCGCAATTGACAAGTAATAACGCTCACCACTTTCCATTGTTGAAAGAATTTAAGAAATCAGATTGTAGTCTATTGAAATGTTACATTGACCTTGCATTTTCGGTAGGACAAGATTTTTTTTATTTGTTGTGTAGGGGGGGTTAGCATGAGTATAAAACTCGGTTTTCGGGGTTGGAAGTCCCCCCATTTGGCCGCCATTTTAAAAATGGATGTAAATAGCTTTTCCGCGATATCTTGAGAGCCGTAAGTCTCACGGATATTTTTAAAATTTTTTTTTGTAGAAAATCAAATTTTCTATAATTTTGATTAAAACACTTTTTTTGTCGCTGTAAAACCCTACCCAAAATGCAAGGTTCAGCCAAAATTTTGTAACATTTCAATGGACTAATTGTAGCAATTACAGCAAATATGCAAAATAAATGAGAAAACTTACAGCTGCTTTTGACAGCCGATTCAGCAATTTAGAGTAAGAAAAATACAACAAAGACTTTAAATATATTCATCTCCATATTGAAATCGAGTCGGCCAACGAATATCTCCAAGTGGAATTGGTTGAATTACTTACAGCAGAGATGCGCACAAAAATTTGTTCGTGAGCTGGTTACAACAACATTAGTTCTCGTAAAAAATTCCTAGAGTTGAAAAATATTTTGCGAAAAAGTTCCAAGTATTGATGAAAATTTTTAAATAGCTGCGTCCAGCTAATTGCATGTAAACAAAGGAAAACAAAAACAAAAATCTCAAGCTCAATGAGCAAATGAATTGAAAACAAAATCACACAAACAACAAAGTGCGTTGAAGACAAAACTACAAAAACAAAAACAACAACCACGCAACGATAGCGAACCGAAATTACTAAACTTCAGTAACGGCAAGAGTTCAACGAGTCGATGCGTTGAAGAAAAATTTGCAGGAATAAAATATACGCGATAATTGCGGTTCAAAAGAATTTAGCTCGAATAACGGTAAGAGCTCGAAGTGAGCTCAATATTTTTTGATATTGTTGTAAAAGCTGGAGGAGCCAAATGAGCAATGAGCTGCGCATCCTTGACTTACAGTACAATATTGAATTAAAAGACATTTTTGAAACGTGAGAATCAAAAATAGTTTTTTTTATAACACTTACAGCACAAAAAGAAGTCAGCGCTTTTGGTTCAACTTACACTTGCGAAACCTTTTTTATCGAAAATAAAACTGACCAAACCCAAACCTCGCTGAAATATAACGTATCCTAACTTGCAACACCAGTTATGATGTGCAAATACTCAAATTGAAACAAACGCGCTAGTAAAATAAATATTTTTTCATGATTTCAATTTTCTTATTTCATTTAAATTTACCAGATATGGTGGCAATGTATTACTTTCAATTTTCCATTAAACTTTAATGTTAATTGAAAAAATTCCATAACAATTGAGTCATCTTACTTTTTTGGCAGTTGAAAATTTCAATTACCATTAAAATTATTTAATGGGAATGGAAATTTTCAATTATCATTAAAGTTTAATGGTAACGGAAAATTTAAATTACTATTAATTAAAATTTTCAATTACCATCAAATTTCCATTATGTTCAATAACAGTGGTAGTGAATAAATTGATTATATACATCATCATTTTTTGCCACAATATGAATATGAGAAATTCTGTAAGCCACGCTCAACGCAAGCATTTAAATTTTCTAAGCTTTTTTATTCAATACTGAGCAACTGATCTACTGGCAAAAAACAAGCACAGGCGAATAGAAATAACGCAGATATGTTAGATATTGATAATGCACTAAAATTTTAGGGCAATATTCTTTAAGGTAAAAAAAATTAAAATTTTCCAATAAGCTAATTAAATTAATTTAATATTAATGGAAATTTTTCAATTGCCATTAAAATCATTTAATTACCATTAAAAAAAATTATTGGTGGTACTGTACATTTTTCAATTATCACTAAAGTTTAATGGTAATTGAAAATTTCAATGATTTCAATGGTAATGGAAAATTTCAATTGCCATTAAAATCATTTAATGGTAATAGAAATTTTTCAATTATCATTGCTGCTTAGTGGTAATTGAAAATTTTATTTACTATTATGCTTTAATAATAAATTAAATTTTCAATTACCATTAAACTCAATATACATGTGTAGATTTTTACATTTAATTCTTAGTGGTATATATTTATTTACAATGTACGTTTAGTTTCAATATTACATTACCTATGTTTACATGTCAGAATGGTTTTAAGTTTAAATTTTTCACAGCAAAAAAATGTCATTTGTCCAGATCTCCAAAGTGGCCCGCAAGATCATTTGGGTTGGCCAACCCTGTTTTAAATTATGCATTAAATTCTTCATGGATCGACAAAATCTGTTATATGTAGATATGTATGTACTACAGTCGATAATTTTGGGGAGCTTTCCAATCACAATAAAACCATTCATTCCGTAGACCACACCATGTATATGATTTAACGTAGGGGAACGGGGTCTGATATTTCCACGGAATGAATTCTTTACATAAATTGCTAAGTGTCGTAAGCTAGAAGTTACTATATGTGCTCCTGTATCAGTAGAACGTTTTTGCAAACCGATTATTTTGCATCGATGCTCAATAGAACGTCGTTATCCTTACAGCTACAGAGTTGAGTTGTAGAATGATAGTTTTGCAAAACTCGACGTCAATAAAAACTGTACCTACTTAGTATCAAGAATGTTGTTCATCAACATTGTTTCTGATCTATTTATTTTTTTCAAAAACAACCATAGCGAATCGCATTAAATAGGGAACATCTTGACAGCGTTCCTTAAAACTTTTTGATAAATAAAATATTTAACATCACTCAGCAAATTCTCTCAATATTGCTCCCATTTATTTGCAGTGTATTTTATCGACCATAACCATAAAGCACACCCTTTAAAAAAAGGCGCAGCCAATAAAAACAGTTGATGCTCGAAGGGTGACTTTGTTCCCGCTGAGTCCGCATGAGCTTATACACACGGCCACACGGGGTAATTTAATTAACGGTACCACAACAAAACAAAAGAAGGACAACATGGACACAACTCGCTTTTGAAGTGCAGACAAGCCCGTATATCCACCACCCGTACGTGTCATCTGTGATGTCGTTAGACGCCATATTTGTGTTTTTTGTATCATTTTAAATATCCTGCAACGAAATGTCTGTTACATAGAAGAGAAGAAAAACTCCAACAATTCTAGAACGTCAACTACCCAAACAGTCGGTGGCTTATTCAATTTCTTACTCAATTCTAATTTTAATTTTGTAATTTCTATTCAAAACGTTGGCGCAAAAACCCTGAACATTCAAATTTATAGTCGCGGTTTTTGCAAAATGCAACTTTTTCTCAAAGGATTTTATTATTGGTTTTTACTAGAAATGCATTTGCATTTATGATTTGCCTTGGAGAATGTAAAGGATGACGCTTTTTATGATTGCGGAACGGGTCATGTTTGCACATCGCTTGTGTTTAAGCATAACATTGGAACATTTCTCCAATTGAATTTTTTGTATGCAAATATTTTGTCCACCCAAAAAATTATCGCTTTGTTACACTAAAAATTTTCGTTGTCAAAAAGTTTGGGTTGAAAAAAACAGCAAAATAAAATGCGCTAGTTTTCAGTTTTGGAATAGAAAAAATTAATACCTAAATTGTCGTTGAATGGAGACTGAATATATGCAAAGGGTTAAAATTTCTTGTTAAACTACTCGTTTTATACTTTGCGTATTTATAGTCGTTGTATTTTTAATTTGTCAATCACATTATCGATATCGTATATGCGTTTGAATTTCGTTCATAATGTAAATGAAAATAGTTCGAGCAGTTGTTTCTGCTCAGTTCGGGACTAAAATGCCGAAAGTCACCGTAGATCAAGGTGGAGAGTATAGAATGAGATGACGCAGTTCTGTAAACTTAAAACCATTCAAACAAATGAAACCATGCTTACACACCTCAGCAAAACGTAGTTACTGAGAGATTTAATCGAACTTTAGTTGAAAAAGTTAGAGCACTTTTGTTGGAAACTGGGTACGTTGGTATTTATTTGATAAATTGGAGTCCTACCAAAACTGAGAAAAAACACCAGGTGAAATGAAGTTTTGTCAAAAACCGGAACTTAAAAAATTGCGCACTTTTGGATGCCAAAACTGAGAAAAAACACCAGGTGAAATGAAGTTTTGTCAAAAACCGGAACTTAAAAAATTGCGCACTTTTGGATGCCCAGCTTGTGCGTGGTTACCCCAATAGAAACGGAAGTTACCTTATCCAAAAAGTAAACCGTATGTAATTATAGGATATTGTTCTTATGAATTGTAAAGGAATATTGGCATGTTATCAATGGCATTACTAGGGGTGGCAAAATGGTACTTCAACTTTAACAATATTTCGGTTATTTTTTTTGAGGTTTGATAGTACGAAAAAGCGAAAAATATCACAATTCGGTGGGGTTTTTGGAATTCAAAATGTGATGGCCGTTATTTAGTATATAAACAATTTTTACGGTGAAAATTTTTTTGTTCGAATTATTTTTGCTCCGAATGTGCACGATACGCCACTACACGTGAGTAAACTTCAATGAAAATTGATTCCTCTACAAAAAAAAATAGCTGTTGAAGTTTGTGATATTTAGGTCATAAATAGAATCGGTCAAGAGGTAAAGAGTGTATTGAAGTTATTTTTGGAGATGATGTTTCATCTTACGTAAATGTTTTTCTCTAAAATTGAAGGTTGTAGAGATCTTTCTGATGAAAGTGAAGTTTCTGAAGAAGAATTCTTGTATCAAAACCACACACGAAGGAATCAAAGATTGTGTAAGCCACCAAATAAGTCTTCCTATTTTTGATTTGAGCTTTCATTATTTCAGTTCCCTTCAATACCTTATTTACTGGACATTCCTATTTCGTAATCGGATGTTAGAAATTTTTCAGACCATATACATGGGATGAACGCACTAAAAGAAGGGCTTGAATCCATGAAAGTAAATAATGTATGGAAAATTGTTTAGAAACTGGACAAAATTATATTACTGAAGTCAAAATGGGTCTTCATAATTAGAATGGAAACGAACAAAGCAAGACTTCTAGCAAAAAGATTTTGGAGAGGTATGGTGTTACGATGATACATATTCACCAGTTGCAAGGTGCACGGCTATACGGATAATATTAACTGTCGGTATTGCAAAACGATTTTACTTTCAACAGGTTGACATTAAAACTGCCTGTATACATGGTGAGTGGAATGAAGATATTTATATGGAAGTTCCTGATGGTATAGATTGTGAGCCAGAAATAGCCTATAAGCTTATCAAGTCACTTGATGAATATGATGAACGAAATAATTAGTTCAAGTGTTAGAGCAGCTGTCCAAATATAATACATGGAACGGTCGGAGCTCAAATCCAAATACAAATTAACCAAAACTGGGGGCTATGTACATATACATGTATATGAATACGTATGTATGTATGTTATTAAAAAACATTGATCAATTTGGAAAAATTTGCAAGAATATTGATCTATGCTAAGTGACTGGACGTTCAATAAAATAATTTTTTGTTTTAAAAAATAATATTCAGTCATTAAAAAAAATTTCGAAAACTATTCAGTTTATTCTCTTAAAAATCTCGTTTTGCTTTGTGTCGACTGAAAATTGGACAAGAATGGTATTCAAGTGACCAGATTTCAAAATTTGGTCATCTGTGAAAGTCGTATGCACAAAAATGAACTGAAAATGTACATGTAGTTTTAAAGGAGAAAGCCAGTCGATTTCATATGGAAAAGCACATGGACTGATTGCAGACAACACTTTAGCCAATGGTATTGTAAGCACACAATCATAAAGTTCGAGAAGAAAGCCAAAACCTTAATTTGAAAAAAGTGCCTATGTAAATTTGATCTTCGATGATATTTTTTACTGAAATTCAGATTTGAATGCCCTTTGTGGGGGTGATTGTCTCTTCACCACTATACATCACAATCAAAGGGGTGCAGTTATTATTTCTATTCTTTTTCGATAAGAATTGTATCTTATTTAATGGTAGGGGCAAGCACTTTAACTCAAGGAATGAAAATCAATTGCTTGAATTCGATAAAAAGTTTTAAACTTTTAATTAACATTTTATCAGTTAATTATCCAAATTTTCCTTTAAAATATACTTTCTAAATATTTTATAAGCCCAGAAAATAACTCTAATGGGGTGGGTAATTTATCTTTCAGTTAGTTATAAATTTTATTTTTAATTCCATAGTAAACCAACAAACATTCGTTCCGTATGAATTGTACACGATTAGCAGCAACAACAATAAAGAAACAACCTGACTGCGTTAAATCCGTTGAACTCAGATGTCACGAAATGAAGTTTCTTCATCCGCAATTAACGCACATCCCGTAAAATGAGGAAACCGTTTTGGGCTTAGGTCACACATTTTGGACGTAAATTATTGAATATGGCTAAAACAAGAGAGAAAGAAAGAAATCTCGAGTTGGCCACAACTCACTAACACAAAATTACCATCTGTCGGATCAATCAAACGGACGAACGCACTCACGAGATATCAATTCTATACAAAGGGAAAAGATAAACCTAAATACTATATAGTGAATATAGCGATAGCAACAACAGTAATAACAACAAGAAATTATTTATTTCTGTGGCTAATTTCATTTAATTTGAGTTTTTGTCCCAAAAATTAATTCGAGCCACAGCCACAATTATATTTTCTCCATTTAATAATTAATAATTTGTTCGGGTCACGACATCAACACCACCATCAAAATCAAATAGATGCACCCAGTCGGAATAGAAGTCTTTTGAGTGATTTTTGAAAAAAGTACCAAAAAAAAACTAAACACACAGCACAGCTAGTTATATTTGAATTTAATTTTAGACTCATTGAATGATATCGAAAATATTTACGAGAAACAACTCAGAGTTCTGAAAATCATTTTGGTTGATTCAATGACAATTATTTTGGAAAAAAGCTTTAACATTCTCTCGTTGGTTTGATACTGAACAAAGTTTGTTAGCATAATTCCCTAAAAAAAGGGTGCGAAATTCCTTCAAAAGAAAATGATAGCGTGTCATGTCGAAAATTCACTGTCGTTTTCTATTTCGTAGATTTTTTACTGGCGGTTATGGTGAAAAATTTTGCACTGTAGTGAATTGGCGAAAAAGTAACAGCTTAGGCTTTTCTATACGCACTCAACACTTTTCGACTTTTTCAATATTTCTCGACTATTTAATATTTTTCCACCTTTCCAACATTTTTAGAGCTTTTGAACATTATTCAACTGAATCAAAATGTTTTATAGTTTGTTCAGCTTTGTTCAACTTTTGGAAAATTATTTCAATATTAAATTTTTGATTTTAACTTTTTTGACATTTTTCGATCATATCAACATTTTGTGTCTTGTTTCATCATATTTCAAATTTTTCAAGTTTTTACGACTTTTTCAACATGTATCGACTTTTTACATTTTAGACCTTGATTTGCTCAACATTTATCGATCTTTTCAATATTTTCCGAGTTTTCAACACTCTTCGATCTTTTGTTCATCAGATGCCAACTTTTTCAACATTTTCCGACTTGTTCAATATATATCGATTTTTTCAACATTTTTTGACCTTATCAAAATTTTTCGAAATCAAAACAATTTTTTGAATTTCTCAACATTTTTCGACTCTTTACAGCTGCTGAATTTTTTCAATATTTTTCGACTTGTTCACCATATGTCAACTTTTCAAAGACTCTGAAAGGAATTTATAAAATACTTTGGACTCGACTCGACACTATCAGATAGTTTACAAAAATCGTATTTGTGTTCGTATTTTCTTCAGTTTTGGAATTTATGATATTTGTGATAAAAAATTAATAAATTAAAACTCTAAATCTGGTAGATGGCGCTGTTTTCGAATTATTAAACTTTACATAGTAAAAAATTATTGAACAGAGAAAACTAAAGGAATATAGTTTTGTATAAATCGGGGCGCACAGAGCAATGTCGATGGGTTACAGCTAGCCTTATATAAAATATCTTCGCTCTTTCAAATATAAATGTCTTTTTCATTTCTAGCAGTAAACCTCTAAAACACCTATTATTTCCTATTGGGTTATTAACAGAAAGCGGCACTTAGAATTCCTTTTCGTTTTCGAATTTTTTTTTTTTTTCATGTGCTTTTGTTTTATTGTCAAATTTTTGACTAGGTCTCAAAACCACGCAACAATTCAGAGCTCAACGCAATTGGTAAGAAAACCAAACCAAACCGACAACGAAAAAAAAAGAAATTCTCCAAGGGTGGATGGAGCTGATAATTGCTGTCACAAATTCAGTTCACCGCAAAAACAAACCCAACCAAAAGAAAACCAACTGAGCGACCAACCGTCTGACGACTGACAAAATCTACCAACGCATCAAACAGCAAAAAACCGACGACGAAGACGTCACAAACGAAAAGGTGGTCTTACTCACGCATGAAGGTGAACAATTAACAGTTGGTTTTCACATTTTGTGGCGTTTAGCAGAATTTCTTTTGCTATGCGTCCCAGGGTTTGTGGTAGAGAAATTGCTTGACCCATGTTTTTGTATGATGAAATTTTACTCCTCACCATATGTTGCATGAGGACTTGGTTGAAATTTGTGGCAGTGATTTGATTTTTCTTTCATTTCCTTGTCGATAGTACATATGTACATCAGTTGTATGATGATCCCTTAGAATTTGTTTTTTGGTGCCATTGTACTTGTAAATAAATTGAAATATATTCACCAGGAAGTGGTTACTTTAGCGAAATTATCATTGAGCTATGAAAATTTAACTTAAAAACTATATATAATGCTTTAGATTTTTATACAAATGAAGAGTATTAAAATGATTCCGAGTCACTACTTTTTGAGAACTGTTTTGGGCGGCAATGACTGTTATGTGTTGCGGTCTCTATTAGCTACATTTACTTCTACCATAAACTCTTAGAGTTAAGCCTCTGGTATACCACAAACTACAACAATATCCGATAGATTTCGTATTATGTGTATACTCTTGGAATGTTAGAACTTTTAGTATTTTATTTTGAATTGATAAAAGTAACTATTTTTTGATAATTTTTGGGAACATTCAATAAAAATACTTTTGCAGTGTAGATGTTTTTAAGCAACATGGCGAACATTAATTTAGCATGCAACAAATTGGTAGACTGATAGGAGAACAAACGTAGACAGTTGCAGTCAACAATGAAGTCCCATCACTTAGTCTAGAATTGGTTGGTATAGCGGTGAAATATCTAAAGCACAACACAGCCGCAGGAAGCACAGGATCTTTTCTCGACATCTTGTATTAACGTATCAGCTAAACTTGTTCCATTTACAAAAAGAGGCGATCATATGTACTGCAAAAACAATCAGGGTGTATCCCTCTTTAATGTAACGCGCAATATGCCCAGTGCAACTGCAGCCTCAACAGATCGACTACGAGTTCAAATCCTCCACTGAGCAATACCTTGAAAAAAGAAGGATGCCAAAAAAATGTATCCAAAATTGTAGCGGAAGCTTGATAATAAGTGGCTTCCTAAAAATGAATCGTATTTCCTGAAGGTGACGCGCTATCGTCTACGTAATACCATGTTTAACGTCATACTGGCGTATGTATTAGTTAGTGCGTAGCCCAATATTAAACAAAAAAGGCACTACATTCTGTTTATAAATCTTTCCAGCTACTAGAGTATCTAGATGATATTGATATCATCGCTGTCTCCTAGCAATATCTATGCGATAGATGTTATTAAGGTTAATAATATTGCGAAACGAATTCGACCGGTGGTCAACTTAGACTAGGCCATATAAGATGAAGGTAAATGTTATCTACTAACAAATCAATATCTATCTTCCATGTAAAATAAAATTTTACCTATGATGTCTGGAATATCGAGACATCCAAGAAATTTGATTAGTTTGGGTTAAACGTTAATTCAAAAACGATATCTGCGGTAATATCTGAAGAGAAGCAATCCATAGGCACAAGAACGGCTTGAGTAGACGTGACGGGGGCAATGAGGTCCTGTCTCTCAACGCCCTCTTATACCTGGTATCTCCTAATATCTTCATCAAATGCGTTCTGTAGTGCGACCCAACTCAGAGAAGCTGGTTGTTAAGTAGCGATGCAATACGGGTACTGCTCCATCCTCGACACTGGCTAATCTACCAAACGATTACATCTGAGTATAGAATTAACATCGAGAAAAACTTTTAGGTGAAGATTCTGGAGAAGGTTCAATGAGAGAAGGGCCGCCACCGCCACATACACCGAAGGGTTAAAAATGGATTGCGGTGTAGGTTCGGGGTTCTACTCAAAAGACACAAAGATTTCCTAATCTTTTCGCTTACCTAACTCAGCTAGCGTATTCCAAGCATAAATCTTTACTATTTTAGTAGCCTGCTGGCTAATGGGAAATACTAATATGGGAAAGTTTGCAATCTTCTCCGATAGCCAGACCGACTCAAGGCTCTAAGCTCTGAAACGATAAAATCTAAGTTAGCTGTACAATGCAGCAATTTGTTCCAACCCACAGGAACATTAAGGGTAATGAATGGGCAGACAAATTAGCAAGGCACTGCTTCTCTCTTCGTGCACACCTTCCGATAAGTACATTTAAGAAAAAAGTCTTCTCGTATATTCTTTCTGAGGCAGCAAGGAACTGTAGAGTCCTGCGAACCTGTAAAATATTCAGAGTAATATGTTTATCATATAATAATTCAAAAACCACTGACCTAATGTCGAAGAGCAGCAAAAAAATCGCGAGAATCACATCAACTTTAGGTGTCCCAATCAACCCTTTTTGCCGTAGATGTCTAAATGTAAATGTGAAAGAATCTGTTGAGCACTTTCTCTGCAACTGCCCGGCCATTGCCAGAATCAGGCTCAGTTATCTCCGACAAGCTTTCTCTAACAATCTCAGCGAATTCGTTGAAACTCAAATTGGATCGCTGCTTAACTACCTCAAGAGGACTAACTGAATATAGGATTTATCGTTACCAGAATTCTTATTTAAATATCTTGACAATCTTCTTACCAGTTTTGAAGGGTCACGTATTTGGTTTTAAATAATTTTGCTGAGAAGGCCTTCTCGGTGTAGTGATAGATGAGATCATACTCAGCAAGATAGCAGCATCGTATATCTTGCACATAAACAAACTTCGACTCAAATGCTCTAAATGGATTATTAGCTGAATAAAGTAACGTTGGCGTAATTAGCAGATGGCTGATGGGCTTAGTCTCCCCCAAGATAAAATTGTAATTTGCTTTCGTCAAATTTTAATGCTCTATTTTGTAAAGCTTAAAAAATATTTATTCATATTCGTTTATGTCAATTAAAAATATGACGTTTGAATTTACCAACAATTTTCCAATGCATTGTAAAAGCCATGATGGTGCTGCCGAATGACCGAATCGCATTTCTCATCGCTGACGTGCGATGTTGCCGCGGTTAACCAACCGTTATAAGGTTAATTAAAAACATTTCTTTTTACAGTGAGCGCTCAGAAAGTTTAGAAGTTATAGCAAATGCTATGTGTCGTGTTGTTGCTTCACACACTGACTTCATGGGCAAACGCGCTATCGCCATCGTCTTCCTCATCTCGTGCAGCATTTTAACGCCGCGGTAAAATCATAAAAAAACAACAATACAAAAACAAAATGGCGATAAGTGGCGTCGTTTGCATTTAAACGACCGTAAAACGTATTTAGTCACCCGAATCTTAAGCAAACCATAAGAACGATTAACATTGTTATTGTACTTTCTGCTGTTGTTGCTATTGTAGATGTTTAGCATATTTGCATACACATGTAGCTACTTGTAACTATGTAAAAAATGTCTGTTTGTATGTTCGACTAATAGTTGCGCTGATTGTTCAGCAACGAGAACAATGCAAGGCGGATAGACGGACGACGAACGGACAGGCTGTTGTGTGTAAACGTCGCATTCATATGGCGCGAAAAAGATTGCGGTGTAACCAGCATTTATGTTGGCACTAATGTTTGCATGTCTTTACACTGAAAAAAATAAAAAAATATCAACAAATTTAAGAAACTGATTATAATGGGCAAGTTGCTTTAACCAAAAGAAATTCATTCCTATATCAAATAAAGTGTGTTAGGATTCAGATGGAATGCCCTGCCTTAGAAGGTTCTCTCCAAATTATGTGCGACTGGTCCCCTCACTATAAAAGTTTTTCAAATATCAGGAGTTTTTAAAGAATAAGTTAAATATTGTGTTTAATGAGCAAAACAATTACATGCTCGTTGTTTTATTCGTTGTACGAAGAACGTAGAAGGTTAACGAACATGGAGGAAACATTTACACGCTCGTTTTTGATTTCAGTTCGGTGTTAGCTTCAAAATAGCTAAAAACGTACTGCTACCGTTGCCGTGATTTTAAATGCGAAAAAGAAGGAGGGAGCATAAAAGATTCCAGAGCAAGGATTGGCGACTTAATTTAATCAATGAACTGAAACTTCAACCTGATGACTTCAGGGACTACTCAAGAATGTTTGAAGAAGCATATTAGAACTTATTGAAATGATTACACCACTTATACAGGAACTAATGAAATCGGAAATATGTAGATGTAATATCATAGTAGACAATTCAAAAATGGGACATTACTGACACGCATCTGGCGATGCAAAGAAAGTCCAATATAAATCTTTAAAATTTTTCAGTGTAAAAGGAGCAGTTATGTGTATATAAATACATTTTTAATGATTTCAACCTCAGTATCGGAAAAATAGCATTATTTCGTAATACCAGTGTTCGCAAACGTCGTTGAGGCAAGAGCTTTCTTGTGTTTCCTGCGAAAATTTCCTCTCGTAGAATCAATTTTTTTGCATCAAATTTTTTGGTGCTGTAAGGAATCGCTGTATTTATTTGTCAATAGAAACTTCGTGAGTCTTTATTCATCCCTATTACTGCAGTCTTTTGATTTAATTTTCCATTTACATGAAAATATGTTTCAATAAACTTAGAAGTGAGTTCCAGTAGTAAATTTGTTAAATCACTTATTTTAATTTTATTTTTATGTTTCAAAGTCCTCCACTGCACAAATTTCAAGATTTAAATATTTTAACCGTTTACACACACACCGTTGAAAATATGTCAAAACAACGAGACAAAAAACCTCCTCACTTTGTTTTCGTTTATCGATTGTTGTTCGTTCATTGTTGGGCGATTATTGCCACGATATTTGTTTAAACCTTCGTTGAACCGCGTACGTGCAGCAACGAACAAGAAACATCGAACAACGTGCAAAATAACGAGCATGTAAATCCAGCATAATAGCATTCCGGAAAGTGTTGACATCTATGTCCCATAAAGTAACGTCGCTGACCATGACTACCAAAAATCTTGCAAATTGAGTTTAATGAGCAAGCACATCACTTTTTTTGACTTTATGAGGATAAAAATTAAAAACTTTTTTACCAAAAACATTTCAACAAATTTTGTTTTGGGAATCCAAAGGTATGCCTACGCCACTGTATCTTTTTTTAATTAACATAATTGTCCGTACAGGTTATCCCATTGCATACTACCATGCTCTTCAAGTGGCTGTTAATTTCATGTCAAAGCCGTAGACCTTGTATGAATTGAAAAATTTTGAAAAAAGTCGTTTATTTGAAAGATTTTTGCTATACCTACACACGACATTTTTTTTTTTTTTTAAATTTGGTGATTAAAAAATGTAATCCAGTATTTTATATGAACTATTTTAATATTATAAAAAAAGGTCAGCAACTTTTTCTAAAAAAAAAAGAATTGGTGCAGGGAAAAGTATTTTAGTTTGGAAAAGCTAATTGCACCGTTGTGAAAATTTTTTTCGAATTGGGAAATGTAAAGTCGATGAGCAACCACTTAGAATCAAAATTTAAAGTTAATTTTGGCCGATGGCATTCTAATTTGACACATGTAAATAAAAAAGTTAAAGGCGGTTGCAGATTTCGGGAAAAGAAATTGAATCAGCTTACTAAAACCACATATATACTCTGTTATAACTTTCAAAATTCCAGCACAAATTTTTTTTTTCAAGTGTACAGATTTGTGTTTGTGTATTTCTAACTGTTGGAGCAGCGCTTTCGCTGAGCAACAGTGCTACCAGTGCTGCATGGTTGGCCCTTAAATGTATGCAAATGGGGAATAAATTGCACTGCGGCCCGTTATAATTGCTACGAGTGCTATGCAAATCACAATCCCATTCGACTAAAACTAAACAACAATTTCGATTCTTATCGCGATTGCAGTTTACAATCGGAGCAGCAATGGTTTTAATCATCAAGCAGCATTGTAGCAAGGCGACTTGACGTGAACGACACTCTAGGTACCGTATCTTAAGAAGACCACAATGAACATTGTACATAAGACTGATTCGATCTTGAAAAAAAAATTTCTTTATTTTTCCGGACACACTCACTTTGTGTTTTGTGTAATTCATATGAGACTGCTAATGGCCAATTTCAGCTTTTAAATTGTATTCTAAAGTCGTTCGTCTTTGAAAAGTTTAAAGTGAGTTGTAACAAATTTGAACTCGTGTTGTACTTGGTTTAAAAAGTGTTCAAACCCAATCTTAGGACAAGCATCTTAATGCAAAGCTTGTTAGAATCAACTGCTATACAAAAACAAATACTGGAAATTTTTCCAATTAGATTTGTTTTTTCGAATACATATTTCTAAAACCGATTTTCAAAAAGCATATAATACTTAAAAATATCGAATTGCGTTAAATAATTTCTTGCAAATAATTTTAATAGAATTCTTACCTAATGAATAGCTCTTATATTCTTAGACAATAAAGAATAAAATCGAAAAAAGAGATCGCTATAGATTATGCACAGGCACAAATGTGTCGTATATGGGCTCCATAAGTAAGCTAAAAATAAGAAAATGAAAGTAACATTTCAAATGACTTTTGATGGGCTAACTTGATACCGGCATATTGCATATAATTTGAAAACCATTTTTGAATCCTATCAAAACATAAATTAGTTATTGCCACACTCCATCGTTTTTGAGCTACATATATAGAATTTTCAACATATTTCCTTCAATTTCTTTAAAAAAATACGTCATTAACCTCTAGAAAATATTTAAAATATAGTTTATTTTTCTTATTTTCACTTATAAAAATTTCATCAAAATAAGTTGCACATATTTTTAAATTATAAGCATAATACCTTAATCAACTCCCGTGAGATTAGCAGCAGCAACAACAGCGAAAATCGGGATCAAATTGTTAATGCTTCGTGCATTAAATCTTCCTTCACTCTTTTAGCACAAGAAATCAATGTTGCTGTGCGAATTCCTTTAGCTCCATTTGCGTATTCTATCAAAAAGCAATAAATTTTTTGTTGATCTGTCGTAAATCTTCACACTAAATCTGTGGTTCTTTTATAATTTACCCACATAAATCAAAATTATCTTCGTTTTTGCCAATTTGTTTTTGGTTAACTGCTGAATGTGCTCAACTTTCAACATCGTAACTCCGGAATGCATAATTTTTCTTTAAAAGTCAAAACGTGCTGCTGTAGTCTTGCTTTTAGTTGGTATTGTGTATTAAAAGTTTAAATTTGTATTACAATTTATTTACATACATATGTATCTATGTTTATAGCTTGCGCAATCCGATGTTTAGACTTTGTTCTAAATCAAGTATTTCTGGAAGCTGTCTTGACCCTTCAGTGCTTGATTAAGTGGTTTGATGAACTTATTTTTTATGATAAGTATAGAATAACGTGACCACATAGTTTTCACCAAAACGCGGAGCAGGAAAAACCTGATGGAACTTTTTTGAAGATTCGTTTGTTTTTATGTACATGAAAAAAGGCCCTTACTTTTCATATCCCGGAAACCGTAGCAAATGAAATATTTCGAAATATTTTAAAGAAAAATCAGATATTTACCAATTGCTTATATTTACTTAATAAAAAAAATGAGCAGGTTCCCACTTTCACCGAAACCCCTAGCAAAATAAGATGTGTTATTTTTAATGAAAACACGGGCCACGCGGAGCAGAAAACATAAAACGCAGACGGATCATATGATCACGTTAGTATAGAAACAGACCGACGATCTCCACTTTTTTCAAATTTTACAGAAATTCAATAGATTAACTATCACAAAAGATAAACAAAGGAATCCATTTTATTGATTAGAACGCAGTATTAAGGCATGGAAAATTTTATTAAAATCACCAAACATCTTCCGAAGATATCAAGGTGAATACTTGGGTATAAGTACATACATACATTTGTACAAAGCTATGTTTTATTCAATCATCGATATAGAGAATTTTGAATGCAAGTACATACATATATGTTTTTTCATTTGCTCTGTTTAATACGTTTTTACAACCTTTATCCGATTTCGGATTTTCGTGCATCCTGGGATTTCAGAGAATGTCAGAAGCGATATATATATATATATATATATATATATATGTATATAAAAAATCTCATCAAATCTAAAATCATTCCATGCTGTGCACAGTGGACGATAGGCTGGAGTAGCTACACGAGAAGGGCGTAGATACATTCATCAATTGTCTGTCTTCCTATACTACCAAAAGACATCGATGTCATGTTTTCAATCAGAACAATAGAGGAAGCACATAAATGAGTGAAGGATTAGGGAAGGTGGACCCGCGGAGTATTTTTTATTATACATACATTTAATTACATCCGTTACAGTGTACCTTAAACGAATTTTCAGTTCGTTACGTTTGTTTCACAAAAAAATACATAGAACATGCCAACACGATATGTAACTTTTAGAAATCTTTCTCATGAAATCTTACAAGGTTCCAGTTACATTTCAGAAATCTTTTATTTGCATTTCAGAAAGCTTTCTGCAATGTGTCAATGTCCGCTCTTTGATTTCATTTGAAAAGTTTCTAAACATTTTTTATTTCGTTATCGAACTCTTTTTTATTCTGCGTCACTTGCGCTGTTATTTTATTGCGTCATCGGGACAATGAATTATTGTTTCATTTTATGCGCGTCATCACTTCCATTGATACTTAATATGCAGTTATTTTTTCTTGATGTATAAGAATAAACACTGCCTCGAAATTTTTTTCCAATTTTCTGATTTGTAATTGCAGAAGATTTTTTGGGAATGAGAAAAAGTTCTCTGGGAAATTAGTTATTGGCTATAATATATAAGGGACATATTGTGATGGCACTTGAAAGTTCTTTTCTCCAACTTTGTAGTTGGGAAAAAGCAGTAGATATATACTACTACTAGTAGTCTCTGAAAACCTGAACAAATCTTCAACATTTAGTTGACTAAAGTAGCGAACAAATTAAGTTCGTGATTTGACATCAAAATTCGCTTCAAGCAGGAATTTAAAAATGTTTATAATCGTCGTGTCAATGTGCTCCTCAGGGAACATGGTTTGTTAGCTTAAAGAATTTTCTGTTCTACTTGTGTTGTTGTCAGAATTTAGCATGCTGGTGAAATGCTCATACTACTCGTAGCTAGCTTATTTAGTAATGTAATCTTCTTAATTTTTAGTTAGATCGATTTTTGCCGAGCATCATCATTTTTTCACTATTATCAACTATTTTTCAGGGATTTGAAATCGTCCAATATCAATTCGTGATTTTTTGTTATAATAACATCACCCACCCATGACCAGTCGA
The DNA here is from genome assembly GCA_963680825.1 of Meiosimyza decipiens. NCBI lineage: Eukaryota > Metazoa > Arthropoda > Insecta > Diptera > Lauxaniidae > Meiosimyza > Meiosimyza decipiens. Next base: position 54,598,151 of record OY804258.1, read on the forward strand.
CTATTATTCAATTATATTTCTTATTTGGTTTGATGTTTAAGGCATCATTTAGGATCAGATGTCATCAGATGCTTACTCAGCATATGCTTAGCAATGAATATTGAAACTTTATCTGAGGCAAATCAGAAATAGCATAGATATTATTTGCTTTGAAATTGATTGTCATTTCATAAGCCTATCGTGGGTCTAATGTCTCAACAGAATCCCTATCTCGTGGATGTGTTTAGAAACTTGTTCGGAAATTAAGGTTTATGAATTATCCACCATTAGATACTACATATTCAATATAATATTCCGCTAAGCGACCAAAAAATTTTTGTGTAACCAAGTTAGCTAATATTGATTTGAATAATTCCGTTGATCAAAATTATATCGTTGTACGGAAGATTAGCTACATGTAGCAACACATGAATTCCTTTTATTGACTGCGGCATCGAACTGAAGAATTGACCAAAATTGCGTAACGTGTAAACATGATGATATATAAATGCCGCATGAATCGTGCGATTATTCATTCCCAAGTCTATTTGTGGCTATTGCATGTCGGTAATAATCTCAAAATCAGGGAAAAACGCGAATCTACAACAAAAAACAAAAAGAATGCGGTACAAGAACCTACATAAATGTGTGCAAATATAAGAATTCAGCCTTCTGAGGAGGATTGACGTAAAATGAATTTCTGAAATAATTTAGTGTGGCTTCGCTTCGTTTTTGTTGCTGCTACTAATACTCTGGTATACATATAGAAATCGGTGCGCAATTACACAGAATACCCATGGGCACGCAACTCTTGGACGGATTTGCGGTAGCCAGACGTAGTAGTTGCAGCTTATGAGCGAGAGTGAGTCAGTCAGTCGGTCGCTTGGTGAGCTGATTGCCGTAATTCAATTGTGGTCGACAGTCATTGTCGAACAAAAACTACATGGCGAAAATTTCCTACCAAAACTCATATGCAGCTCGCCTTTGTTAGTGATGTTCAGATATCATGCATCTGGTCGTAAATAAATAATTCTTTCCGTGTTTGAATAAAAGAATACAGAAACCAGAAATCGAAGAGGAAATCTAAAATCAAAGTAATATTTTTCTTCGTAAATATGAGTGACTTTAGCTTCGGTTCTTTGTCAGTAAAAGGGGGCACTTTTTTGCTACCGAATTTAAATGCGATCCTTGCAGCTCGAGGCCCCTTTTTCTTATTTATTCATTTTAAAGAAGTTGCAATTCATCAAACACGCAACACAACACAGAAAATTGTTGTTGCTGTTGCTAAAAAGGAACCGAATGAATTTGCTTAATTCCTTTGCTGTTGTTATTGTCGTTGCCATGCCGTGTTGCAAAGTCTCATGCAACAAATTACCCTGAGGTCTACTACCAGACACTAACTATAAAATAAAACTTATCTTCTTAGTTAAAGAATTAGGATAACACCAGTAGACAAAACCATTTTACTTATTTTGCATATGATGTAACGTATAAGTTTTTGATTTCTAATCAAAATTCTCCTAGCGAAGTCTTACATACATTGAACATCAGATAGTGTAGCGTTCATATTTGCACACACACGAGCAAAACATTTTTGCACACTGAACTCACGATACGCGAGCGAACGCCAAAATTTTTATGTTTGGTCACACAGGTAATTACACGTTTGAATACTGCCACCACAGCACACACTCTGCATAGAGAGCGATCATTAATAAAATAAAAATCAGAACGAGTGAGATCACACACAGTCAAGCATACTACTTACCAGTTAAGTAATCCGTCACTTAACCGATATTACTTGACGCACTCAGAGCAAAGTTTCCGTCACTTTCTTAAGGGTCATGTGACGCATGTGTGTTGCTTTATATTACCTTCTCACGCACGCACTTTTGATCATGTAAGGTATATAGATATTTCGCTTCTAAGCTTCAAAAACAGTAAGATCTTAATTAAAATATCTATTTGGATTGCCTTTTATTCGTATTGAATACACAGACCCACAAAAAAATCTTTTCGAGCTGTAGTTTGAATGCCAGTATGGTACTTCCATGCACTGCCGGATTTACAAATCAAGGGGCCCATGGGCACAAGAGTGGTGGGGGCCTATCCGGACTGAAAAAACGAAACCGAAGTAACCGAATCGACCTTATCGAAGTCTCGTTTATGAACTTTTCAAAAATTATAGAAATTTTTATTAAAAAACATTTACATAAAAATATAATTATAAAAACACTTTTCTTGCTTTCTTCTCAGCAAATTGTTTGATGATATTGTCTATATTTGATTTTTCCACAATATCAATATTTGCGCTTAAAATCGTTAAATTATTCAAGCGATCTTGAGTCATTGAAGTTCTTAGAGGATTTTTTATCAACTTTAATCGTGAAAATGATCGCTCTCCGGTACAATTACTGATCATCAAAGTTAAATAAATTCGTAAAATCATTTCCACGTTGGGAAATGATTCTCGTATATTTTTATCCATTATAATGGAATACATTTTTTGCTCCTTGCTGATAGTAAAAATTAAAAAATGCATGAGCTAGGTCGATTGGGTTACTTGGGTTTGCATATTTAACTATTTAAAAAATTCTACCTGCTGGGTCGATTCGGTTACTTATAATTGATTCGGTTACTTCGTACCCTGGGACTTTTCTTTCATTCGCAGCCTGAGGTCATTCCTTCAATAAATTATTTTTACTAGCGTCATACCTCACTCGCTAACGCTCGCTCGTTATTTTAATATTGGTGGGGGCCCTTATTGGGGGGGCCCAGGAGCTCGTGCCCGTAGTGCCCTTATGTAAATCTGCCACTGCTTCAATGTATGTATGTGCTCCTCAACCTAATCCGGGGTCAAAATTGCTCTAGCGGGTCAAGCATTTTAGACATGCTAATTTAAAGTGCATAAAAAATCGTTTTTTGAGGATATGTAACACCGCGTATTTTCTTTCTCAAAACACAATGTGTGGGATCTTAAAGTACAAGTCTTCCTATTTCAAATGCCGTTAAATTTGCTCAAATATTTTTTTTTCCCACTTAGATATCGCATTTTTAAATTATTAAAAAAAAAACAATCTTTCGTGACATTTTTCGTAAAAAAGAAATTTATTACAAAAAATTTGTATACCATGCCTCTTGTTTTGGGCTTACAAATACAGATTACAATGACCCATAGATAGAAGAAACGGTTTTCCCCTTCCTTCAATGTTTCTTTGTGTTTTAGATTTCTCTAAGTGTAGCAATCACACTATTTTCTGTAGAAATTTGAAGCAAGATTTCGTGCTGTATGGTAGTAAAATTCTGATGTTGACTTATTATTCAAGAAGTTCACTTTGCCTTGATTCGGGATTCGGGAAACTTTTCTGATTCAGAAGATTCTGTTAAAAAAACTAAACTTTATTTTATTATAATTTTTTTAAACACTCATAAGAGTGCATAAATTTTTTTACCACCAGTATATCTTCAAAATTGAAAATAGTTTAAAAACAAATCCGAAATGCTTTTGGAATTACTTAAATAGTAAGGAGAAAACAAGTATGATCCCTTCTAGTATGGAATTTGAGGGAGAAAAATCTAGTAGTACAGTAGAATCGTGGAATCCCTTCGCCAAATTTTTTCAAAATGTGTATGAGAATTATCCAAATTCAATTGACATTAATAGCTTTTCTCAGGAAATATCCCATCCAGATGTGGTGGAAAACTTTGAGTTTTCAGAAGAAGATGTTTACTACGCTATCTCAAACTTAAAGCCAAGTTTTAAGTATGAAGTAGGAAGTCTTCCTCCTATATTTTTTATAAATTGTGCAGAACACTTATTGAAACCAATATCAATTTTATTTAACAACTGCGTAAAAAATGGTATTTTCCTTGACTGCTGGAAAACTTGTTCAATCGAACCAATTTTTAAATCGGGCATAAGAAATGATGTCAATAATTATAGAGCTATTGTTAAACAATGTGCATTCGCCCAACTACTCGATTTCATTATTAAAAACAAGCTTTTTAACATAGTAAAAAATAGCATCGTTGACTGCCAACATGGTTTTTTACCAGATAGGTCTACTTGCACAAATTTAGCTTTGATTACTTATCACATAGTGAATGCCATGGAAAGTGGAAATCAGATGGATGTGATATATACAGATTTTTCTAAAGCATTCGATAAAGTTGACCTCAGTATTCTGCTGTATAAGCTCAGGAAATTAGGTTTAACGAACTCATTGCTAAAATTCTTATCTAGTTATTTATATAACAGAAAATTACTTGTTAAAATTGGTTGCACTTATTCTGAATCACCAATAAATGGAACTTCTGGAATCCCTCAAGGCACACATTGTGGGCCATTTTTAATTTTCATAAATGATCTGCCTAAAACATTCAAATATGCAAAGTGTTTAATGTTCGCAGATGATGTGAAACTATTTTTAAAAATTTCAAACTCTGCAGATTGCTTAAAACTTCAATCTGATCTAATAAGATTCCATGATTGGTGTTCGCTAAATAACTTAAATTTAAACATTAGTAAATGCTGTATAATGTCATATGCTAAACATACAAATACGGTTCTATTTGATTATTTTATTAATAATTCTCTTTTAGCGCGTAAAAATGATACAAAAGATTTAGGAGTTATTTTTGACTCAACTTTAAGTTTTAAACTTCATTATGATTACGTTATTTCGAAATCGAATTCCACGCTGGGTTTTATTAAGAGAAATTCCCAAAACTTTCGAGATCCTTTGACCATTAAATCGCTCTTTGTTTCTCTTGTGCGCAGTATCTTGGATTATTGTTCAGTTATCTAAAACCCATATTATAACGAACATTCTGTCCGCATTGAAAGAGTTCAAAGGAATTTCACAAAATACGCTATTAGAAAACTTCGTTGGCCTGGTGATCTTCCACCATACGAAGTCCGATGTAAATTACTCGGAGTGCAGTCATTAAAAGTCAGAAGAATCACATATGATCTCATTTTTGCTTACAACATCTTAAATTCAAATATACAGTGCAGTGAACTGTCTACTCTTTTCGTTTTCTATCAAGCACCAAGGGATTTACGTAATAATCGTATGTTGGTAGAGACATTTCATAGAAAAATTATGCTGCTAACGAACCTATTACGAGATGTATTAGTCTATGCAATAATTATTGTTCAATATTGGAATTTAATTGTTCTTTATCTAGCTTTCGCTTGAATTTATTTAAAATTTTTAGTTGATAATTTTAATGATTAATAATCTGTTACTAGTCTGTAAGAAGTTATATTCAGTAGACCGAAATAAATAAATAAATAAAGCAGACAGTTAAGTCATATCCTCTTTAAAATTAAACAAAACAAACCCTTTACATATTGGATAAGCACAACGTTGCAGTGATCCACACATCTGCAATGTGCTATACTTTCGATATCAAGAGAAAAGCCAATCATTACTTTGTATCTACAATCTGCCAGTACGCGAACACTAATTATCTGCAGATGTATGCAGGGTGCATCTCAATCTCTGATCAGGCTGCCAATCAAAAGCAACCGACATCATAGCCACTGTTGCGCACTACAAAACAAACTTTCAAAGCGCAGTTGCGAATGCCAAGTAATTCACGGATGCGGATACTTGCGCGAATCGTGAACACGATGGCGTACAAGCAATCAAAGATCTGAATTGCTCAAAGATCGTCGATAGATCTAGCATTGTGATCGACGTTATATTTTTTCAATAGCATACGTAATATCGATAATGCCACTATTTTTGCACTACCAACACTTTGCCCGAGGCAGAAGCGGCAGCAGCGTTTGTTTGGAAACAAAATGTGAGCTCACATTTTACAACGCAAATGCAGCGACCAGCAGACAGAGTTACCAAAAGCTCCGAATTGAGCCAAATAATTATATATATGCCAGCTGCTTAACGTCTAATGATTCTAAGCGCCTTCAGAGATCTGATCTGCTGATTTGATCGATCTTGTAAATTACTATGAGGCCTATCCAGGTGCTCATTTATTTCCGGTGATTGGGTATCAAAACTTTGCTAAAAAAATGTATGTGGTACTATGGAAGATAACAGCGGTTAATCTTTTCTGCAAATAAGTTTTTCAGATTGAGAAGTTTGTAAATTGCAGTAGTATGCTTAGAATTTCCATAAAATACAAACAAATTTTTCTCTTAAACGAAAGAAAAAACAGAGATAGAACTTAATAATATTCAAGCTAACAGAAATGGCTACAAAACACGCACCAAGTTGGCATCTCTATTGCCAATTGGTCAGCAAATGAGTTTCCCAGCATCATTACACGCACTGTGTGCAACACAAACGCGCACGGACATGTGTCGACTGTCGTCGTCCGGCTGCTTTGCTGCGTTCCTGTGCTCGTTCTGGGTGCGATATTGAGTGACAGGAGCAAACTACGATTTCCCCGCTGTGACTCGATTAGTTTCAAAGATTGTACGCATCTCTGCATTCTTGCATTTGTAAGATGCAACCAGCAGGCAGCCAACAACAACAACAACAACAACAACAACAAAAAGCATCACGAGATCGCGACTTTGAGCCACAGAAGCCAGCGACCATTTCAACGGCAATGATGCAATGTGACAGATCTCTCAAGAAGTCATTCGAAGATTTCACGCCGAAATGCACTCTCTTGCCGTGCGGTCCCGGTTCCACAAGCGACTTGAGTTGCATTGTGCTGAATTGAGTTGGGCTTTTGTGCGCAGCGTGGACAACACAAAGAGAGATACAAAAAATGTGATGATGTCTCTGGCTTAAGAAATTTAGTCAGCTTCTTTTAGATATGAAGACACTTAAGTGAATGTGCACTTATTATACTTCATAAACAAACCCATAAGTTCAGCAAAAACTGTTCGGATTTGTTTCTTTATTAATTTCTGATCTCTGAAAATGTCAGATTATAGTTACATTGGTAGACATTATATTACTTCTTCCAAACATGCAAATTTCTTGAATCTTTGTTAGACTTATCGAATTTTAGATTCATACCTATTAATTTTAGAATCTGTTATTTCCATTCGTTGTAAGGGTTCCGAGAAAGGCAGGACCTCTAAGGACTATTATGTTTTAGTTTTCCCTAGTCAATCCACATATCCACTAAGTGCCTTAATATCATCGTCCTTTGTCTCTGTAAGAAATTTTTGCTCCCACATTGAAAACCCTACGATATACATAAATATAAGCACAGTGGGCCAAAAATCTACATTTTTCCCATGCATGTTATTGTAACTCTTTTGAATTTAATAGTACGAGCCATGCCTCTACGCCCTGGGCGACGGACTCTTTCGGCCTCTCTAGCTACGCCACAGGTCTCATTTCATTTTACCTCACTTCACTTAACCATACCAAATATTTCCCATCTCAGCATAACCTCACCTAATTAACTTTCCTTATCGTTATTTAACCTTACCTTACCTAAACTAAATTGATAAAAAGAACCCGATTTTGCATTGTAGGGTATTTTAGCTTCGAATTATCTGATAACAGCACCCTATTATTCGTTTTTCTGTTTTTCTTTGTAACACCTGCAGGGAAAATTTACAATAATTAAGTAAAATTATATAAAAACCATAGAACCTAATTTAAAATCTATTGAAACTAATGGCATTTAAAAGTTATAAACTGGGCCAAACTTTGCTTGGCATCGTTACTTTTGCCTGCATTTGTGTGGCTCTTGAAAATTCCTTCAAATTTACAATTGCAAGTTTTTGTTGAATATGCAACAACGAATCGTTGCATTTTGTTAGCTAACCTTCTAAATTAAAACGAATTCATTTGATTTGCCCGTTATGCTGATTTTGTTCGCATTTGGCTACAGTTTGTGCGCGCCTAATGAATTTTACCGATTTCCCTTTGAGATTTCTTCCGTAAAGCTTTTCATATCATGAACTGACGTTACTGTGTCCACGCTTATGCCTTCCGTTAGCTTTACAAATTAACCCTTAGCAGGCAAATACTTTAGGCTGACAAAAAGGGGCCCGGCTATATATTTGGATTTTGTACTTTTGAGTTTGATACGAAATTGTAAACTGAATTTAATCTCAAGTGGAGAAAAAAATGCTCTTGTTGTATTCTCTGTTGGCTATCTATTCCTATGTCCTCTCTAAGCCTTTCAGAAAAGTTAAAATTTGGTAACTCTGCATATGCGTTAATTTAAGATTAGGGGATTCATTGTTTGCGGCTCTGCAATTTCCGCAGTCAAGTCTCCGTACTTGTGGAAAAAGAATACATTAATCGCGGTTTCCACAACGAACTCGCCACTTTAGACTACTTTGGGGGAAGCAGCGCAGGAATAAGACTTTGTGTGGCCCGGTGCTGAAACCTGGAAAGGCGCCCCTTATGACCAAACATAAAAAAATTGAAGTCCTAAAAATGCAAAGCAAATATTATATTACATTTTGAAGATCAAGAATGAAATGTTGAGTTAGATGTCTTTTATATACATATATATATGTTACACATGTTAGTCACCACTTTTCCAATAAGTATTTTAAGACTTACGAGCACATTTGGTGGTTCTCAAATTATGAAAATTTTATTTAATTTTGTCAAACACCAGCTTTGCCCACGCCTTAGGCCGCGGTTCAGTATACTATATCAAACATGGGCTTCACTTACACACCAGTGTTGGACACACTATAGTGAATCACATAGCCGATGTTGAACATAATGGATGATGTAAGCCCTGGGTCACGGCTAAAGGTTGCTCACTTACCCTGGTGAATAGGATTGTAAACTGTGGTCCACGGAACTCTGGCGGTCCGCTATGCCATTACGGGGGACCGTGAAATTATAAAAAAAGGTTGCAAACAGTTCAAGAGTGTTCGAAAAGACTATACGCGCATTTGTGAATACTATTGGACCAAATTTCGATTTTTTTTTTACTATCGCAGCTATCTTATCTTTAACTTTATATATATTTGCTGCTGCAGATTGTAGGCTCAAATGCAATATTTTCAAATAAGAAAAATCATGTTCCAAGAATGCAACCGTTCAGCACGAAGCTTAAAAAGGCGGTTGAGAACTTTCCTAGTGACAACCAACATAATTCTGTGTGCTATAATAGATGTATGTGACTTTCCATCCCCTCGCACAAGACTTTAAAAACTTGGGAATTAAGTAGACGAACCTTACCTTACGATACACACAACTTTAAAAACTTCATTCAATGTTTTTTTTTAAATCTGTTGACGTATTTTTGGAGCTGATGACTCCCTGCCAATGCAGCAATAGTTCCAAACGACTTGAGGTGCTACACCTTTAATAAGAGGAAACAATCCAGTCCCCATTAGTGCAAATTCCAACGCATTTTGACCACTCGATTTCATTTCTGGTTATAAAATGGTAGAAACTATTAAATATCGCTTAAGCTGAAGTATACGAAGGAAGTGAATCACAAAATTACAAATTCTTTTGTATTTTATATTCAATTTCGTATTAGAGACGTCGATACTCTCACCCCATTTCGCACAATAACTCGGACAGTATTTTCAATAAATAGGTACTATAATATAATGTAAATGCTGTTTTTATATAGGAACGTTAATTTAAAACTTCCAATAAAATCCGTATTTTTCCCAAAATGGAGATGGTCATTAAGAATTTTAAAATTATGAAAGGTGGGTCAGACTTTGTCTTACGAAAATTTTTAGGGGACGAAACCGATAAATTTTTATTTCATCTACAACATTGGTCTTAATATATTTTTCTCTTTATCGCTTGTAAGCGAAATTAATAATGCGCAGAAATAATATTTCATGTCAGGCTATGAAGTTCGAAAAAAAAAGTATTTTTGATTACAAAGCATCCAAAAAAACAGAAATTGATTTATTAATACATTACATAAGCATGTATGCTTATGTGTGTATAGTATATACATACATATGTATTATATCCTTTTTAAGTCCATGAGACAAAAATATATTAAAATTATTTATCACTTTTTCTTAAGTCCAAAAGAGTTATTTTTTAAAGTTTTTTCCGATACCAAAACATATATTGTATATAACTTTATTTATTTTTGATTTTCTTTGTGGGCCTTGTATTCAAAGATCTTTTAAGTCCAACTAAAGAATTTTTGATTAGTTTGCAGGTCAACAAAAAAACTTTTCTTTTACAATTCCAGATATGAGAAAAATGTCACCGAAAATTTAAAATATTGAAATTTTTTTATCAATACCATTAATTCTATGAAAAAACCCACTAGATTTTTTTCCCAGAAAGCTTAAAGACTTCCAAAAACGCTCAACTCTAGGGATCAAACTATATTATTTATTCAAACGAGTTAAAGCTTTCACTGCTCTTATCTCTTAACATTCCTCTATCTATCATAACGTTTTGTTAACCTATCCACCTCAAAATTGATTTTATAGCAAAATGAGTCATTGTGGTTCATAACCAATTAAAAAATGAAATGATTTTTCAGCATACGCAATTCTAAAATCTCCATATTTGAAAATTTTTATAAAGCAAGCAGTGTTCAATGAAAGATTTAAATGGCGCAGTTCAGTAGAGTAATAACATATTGTAGAGTTTAAGGAAATCTATCCATATTCCATTTAATACCACCAGCGCATATACGCTATGCCATGTAAATGATTTTATGTTGCGTCTCCCTGAAGTTGGTACGCTGAACATAATTGAATACCATATGGTACGCCCTGCAATGCAGTATCTTCTTGTACAGTCTAACAAACAGCACGTGACGTTTGAGCAATGGCGGCAATTTACTCTGTCCGATGCAATGGCGGACTTTTAATTGCTGCATTTCTCGGTGTTGTACTCGTAGATGCGATTTGTGGAAGCACACAACATCGTGGTTGTGAACGATGATGACACGTAGTTGATGCTGGTGCTGGTGCTAAACAGTGGCAACATTACTACTCGTACCACATGTTGGGGCTTAAGTGTACGTGACAACCAAGCTCCATGGAATCGTTCTGCTGAGCGGCAAACAATAAATTCTGGAAGTCCATTCGGCATGCTGCTGCAGCAGTTGTTGCAGCTACTGTTTGTGAGTTGAGGCACCTTCGATGCACTTAAATGGTTTCTACGCCAATTTAATGAGCAAGATTTTTACGATGGGATGTTACATTTACTTACTTTTGCTCTATGCTGCAAAGACAGACAGAATTTTAACCAGTTTTTAAGAGACCAATGTGCAATTTAAGATGAAAATATGTTTTAAGTTTTTCATACGTTATAATCAGGAGTTCGAGTTTACTTTATAAAAAAATTTTGTTAATGAAGAGTTTTGATAAAATGTAGTTTTAATTGAAAGGCAGTTAGAAAATTGTAATAAATAGATACACATGAATCTATTCGAAATGTATGTATGTAAGTACATAGCTAGCTTTTTAATGGAAGTTTCAGATATCATCTTAATACATAACTTTTCCAAATCGTAGACGTCAAAGCCTGGCAGGCTCAGTAATAAGAGCTTAAAAACATTAAACTATTTTTAACAACTTCATTTGAAGGCTTGGCCAAAATTGCAGTTTTTGGCCGAAGCTTTCAATCGGACGCTAGCTTACATTTTATTCATGTCTATAAGTCCATTTTTTATCTAGTCCGACATATTTCATAAATTAGATAAGGCATTTGATTGTGATTTTGTGAACGTTCTTCTATGAAGACCTTTAAAAGCATTCCTCAGACGAAACTTTTTCTATATATAAGGGAAATTTATCCATTTATTTACTTATTTATAATATATATATAAAACGATTTCGGTATTATTTTCTTTTTTTGTAAGCTTTGTAGTCACAAATACTTTTTTTTACGAACTTCATAACCTGACATAAAATATCCAAGCTAAGCCCACCCCCTTGGCGCATGGGCCTGTGTAATACCATATAGACGCTCGACTCGCGCCACAACTTTGCTAAAAACTTACAACGGGTTCGTTTTCATATAAAACTTCAAATATTCATGTTTGTGACTAAAGAAAAAAAAATATCATTCATAAAATAAATGTACCAAAGTATTTTCCTATTGAAATTCACAAAGATCATTGAAATATCTGCGCTAGCTATAAAAACATCATCGATTTATAAAAAAAATTCCCAAAAAAGAGTCACAACATTTTCTTACGTTTTAAAAAAAAAAAATTTAACGTAAAATGAAAAAATTTATCATATCAAAATTTTAGAAAAATGAAAAGGCACATATTTACGAGTATGTATGTATGTTTGGATGAAATGTCAGTAAATTCAAGTTTTATTTGTTTTTATCGATTGATTGTTAATAACAACAGAAATTATATTTTAATTGAATTTATGGTCATTAGTATTAGTGATAATCGACCGATTTCAATTAAGAAAATACATATATATATGCAAGTAATAGCGTTAATACGATTGATTTATCACTCAAATTTATTTACGTACACATGTATATATGTATGTTAGTTAGTATATAAAAAGAAAGCACAACATCTATGTCACGCTTTATGATGAAACATCAAAGATATTAACGAATAAAAAAATCATTCATTAAAGACGTTAAAAAAATTTATGAAGCTATGAAATTGACTATTTCCATTTAAAAGAAGTTTCTGGATTGAAATGTTAAAAAAAAAAAACTTTACGTGCCATAAGTCGAAATGGGAGTTAGGCTAGGTAGTTTTTGTACTATACATTTTGTTATCTATAATCTTTATTATGTGGATAAAGTTGTAATTCTCCGGTTCTTCGTACTAATCGCGTATACTTGAATGCGATATAGGTGACAAATTAAAAAGTTGGTCAGCATGTACTTCTTAAATGTGGGGTCAGTGACCCATAAGCTTTTCTGTAATTGGACATGTTACCCAATTTTTTATTTTAGCAACTAATGATGTTAGTTAAAACTCCCATGTGTTAGCGAGTATATGCAGATGGCATGAAAATATACAGGAACGTGAACGAGGTTGGCAGTACTTTTCCCCTTCAGTCTGACTTGAAATCCTTTGCAGTTTGGTCTTTCAAAGACTATTTACATATCAATTCTGATAAATACCAAAGTGTGACATTTTCCAGGAACACAAGTGTTATAAAGTCTGATTACTTATTTAAATATAAGAAAATTAGTCGTGCTGGTTTAGTCAAAGACCTTGGTATACATATGATGCTTAATTGACGTTCGACGAGCATATTTATCGAAATCGTAAAAATTCATTATCTATGCTTGGCCTTATTAAGTGGCGGGCAAGATTATTTAATAGCCCTTTAGTAATGGTGACTTTATGTAATATTAATGTGCGTCAGCCAGCCAAGTATGGTCACCATTTTATTATATTCATATAAATTCAATTGAGACAATTCAAAAAAAAAATTTAATCGCCTCAATCTTTAATTAACTACAATTATTTTAAATCCATTAGTAGAAGTACTCGTAACAAAATGTCAACTCAAACGTAGATTAAAATCTAACTGTAGCTACATTTATGGCTTTATGTTTATATTGTCCAAGCCCCTTTCCCGTAGGCAGGAGCAAGCAGCGCTTCTAGAAGGCCTTACCAAAGTAAGCCAGCGCAGAAACAAGCCTTCCCAATGCCTTTCAAACCAGTCACTTCACCAAATCTTGGGAGGGGGGGAGGACGAGAATTATAATTCCACCACTATTAGATAGGTTTATTGAATTAATGTATTGAATATTAAATAGTCTCAGATCCTTAGGGTGGGGGGAGGGTCAATGCCCTCTCCAGCCCTACTGAATTGACGCCGCTGTTTCAAACGTACTTCTTTATATGAAATGTCCTACTAAAACAGGCCTTGTAAGACCGCTTGCCGTAAAATGGCTCACAGAAGTACTTGGAAAAAACGCCAAGAGAAAAACAAAAATTTTATTCGTCATGGGACTTTTTATATTTTGTGACGCTTCTTAATTTATAATTGATAACGATTACACAAAACTCTACCACCTTAGCATAACATGAAACAGGAGAGCCAACTGGTATCTTGCACACCGTTATTTACTTCTAACCATTTATCTACTCCTGATGTCGTATATGTGCGACGCAGATGACAAAAAATAATGTCGAATCATTGAACATTGCAAAAGATGAAATAAAACAAGTGAAGATGTTATCTTTGGCCAGGCCGAAACTCACATACCCTACACTACATTAAAAGTATTTTTTAAGTAAATGTTAAAAAAATGTTGAGGAGGTTGAATAAGTCGAAAATAATGTAAAAAGGTTCAAAAATGTTGGAAAGTGTTGGAAAAAACTGAAAATGTCAAAAGAATATGGGAAATGTTGAAAAAAATAGAATAGAAATGAAAAACACGAAATATGTCACGCCCACTCCTACAATTCCGCCCACTTTTGTTTCAATAAATGATATTCGTGATTAACATGATCAAACCAAATTTTAGCACAATAGCTTGTATAGTTTGCGATATGTGCCGTAATTATTCCTAAAATTTAGGGCGGTGACAGACCCACTGGTGCAATCCACTCCGATTTTGATCCAGAAATAGTTTTTTATAAAAAACTTCTTACACCAAATTTCACTATGATTGCTCATATATTTCGATAGTTATGCCACTTAAGGTATTTTAATTGTATGGGAGGTGCCACGCCCACTGTTGCTATTTCACCTATCCCAGTAAACCACTTACATCAAATTCCAGATCGATTGCTCCAATAAATCATTTAAAATAGCACTTACAACTTTATGTGAATGAAGGAGGTGCCACGCCCTCCTCATAGCACACTATCTATAGCATTAAACGTATTTCGTTTATATGGGAGGTACCACACCCACCGGCGCAATTGTGCCAAAATGCAAGAAGACACGTTTTAGTAAGTGTATCCGCCACATTAAATTTCAAAACGATTGCATTGTTAGTTCTCTTTTTATAACGTTTATAAATATTGTAGGCTGTGCCACGCCCTTAAAATAAATTTTTCAGTATATTGACGTGGCTTGTATTGTTGACTACTTTCAGTGGTATCATCCCTAAAATTTTAATGAAAATTGTATGTGCCAATTTGGAGTTATACGAAATCCAATTTTTTAATTGTTAAGAAATGCCACGCCCACTTTTACAATTCCGCCCACTTTATGCGCAATTCAAAATTCACAAGTTCTGTATCCGTGTACCAAATTTCATCTCAATATCTTGCACAGTTTACGAGCAATGGCGTCATAAAACTTAAAATTTAGGGCTGTGCCACGCCTATTTAAGAGCCTTTGCAAACTTAAGACCTAGCTTTATCTTAATGTTGTTCTCATATTCACCAAATCACCAATTTTGATCAAAATCGCAGCAACGTTTTTTCAAAATGGACTTGGGTATATTTACATAGAGTATGTGCGGAAGGCGTGGCTGTGAACCGATTTCGCCCGTTTTTATATGCTAGCAGCTTGC
Organism: Meiosimyza decipiens; assembly: GCA_963680825.1. Taxonomy (NCBI): domain Eukaryota; kingdom Metazoa; phylum Arthropoda; class Insecta; order Diptera; family Lauxaniidae; genus Meiosimyza; species Meiosimyza decipiens. The sequence continues at coordinate 54,613,498 of OY804258.1, forward strand.
AAGAAGATGTGAGCTGTGTGCCAAATTTCATTGAATTAGCTTGCTTAGTTTTTGCGTAAACCTGATTTCAACAGACAGACACACAGACGGACGGACAGACGGACAGACAGACGGACACAGCTATATCGACTCAGGTGGTGACGCTGATCAAGAATATATGTACTTTTCCATACCTGCCACGCCCCCTTCTATACGTTACAAACGGAATGACAAAGTGAATATACCCTCTGTGTAGGGTATGAAAATACCTAAAAAGCTTTAATATAAATGGGGTCCATCTGTTTTGCCTTCCAATATCAGGCCTGATAGCACGTCTGCTGTGGTACTTAATAGACTTTTTATTAGATTTTTAGTAACCCGTAATTAAACCTTACTTATTCGGTAGTTGGTTAATTAAGGCATATATTTAACTTGACTTAGTGATGTTCAAAACTAATGGAAAATTGACCTTAAGTCAATTGTTCTTGACTCGACTTCATCTGTTTTTCCTTGCAATCGCAAATTTTTTTTTTTTTGAGTTTTAGAAAAAAAAGTTCGTAGATCCATTCGTAAACCATTAGGTAAATTGAATTTCCATGAAACACTTATTTTTAAGACTAATTTTTATAATTTTTTTGCTTTGTACATACATATATATTTATATAAGTTATATGCATATGTATTTACAATTCAGTTTTGCTTATATATACCTTATATTTCAAGAAAAAAACTTAATTTAAGACTGAACCCACATAAATATCGTCTTCACCCTTTGGAAAAATTCATTTAATTGTTAACCATACTATTTTTCTCACTGTTTTCAGAAACTTTGTTGCGTCACGGTTCAAATGCGCCCTGGCACGTTACATCCCAAGTGGCCATTGTTAAAGCGTAGGCACTCCAGCGTATGCTCAAATGTGGGTAGCCACCACCGAGCGGACACGGGCGCGACTGCGGCTGACAAATAAAACAAAAAAAAAATTAAAAACTCCCCCATGCCAATTTGGCGGTAAACAGCAACAACAACAACAACAGCAAAAATAATGAGTTTTGAATGTTGAAAACAAAACTTTCCTGTGATAAACACTGGAAAACATAAAACGATTCTTATCGCAACTGGCGGTGGACAAGGGGAGCAGCAGCAGCAGTTGTTGAGTGCCGTAGCTATGCGACTGTCAAAAAATAAAGAAGCTATAATTAATTCAAAAAGTAAAAACAAAACAAAGAAAGAACCACACAACAACAACTATGAGGAAAGCAAATTAAAATAATTAGGCAGCAGCGACGCCAACGGGAACAGCAACGCACATTGGAGTATTTTCAATTTGCTAAGCGAAGTTATTTTTAATTTAATTTTTATTTTTTATATACCTATCTTCCTCGTTCGACAGAAGTTTACTTAAGGTGTTATGGAACAGTTTTTAGGGGCCTAAGCATTTCAAGCAATCGCTTGTCTCTTACCGCCCTAATGTATATGTATATCGGTCATTCTTTTAATGACTGCACAGCTTGTGTTCTTGGACGTTTTTGAACATTTTTTGAAACGAAATATCTCAAAAATTATGGGAAATAGAATAAAAAACCAGGACATTTTTGATTTAAAAAGGCTTTATTTTTATGGAAAAAAGTAAATAAATTTGATTAAACATTAATTTCTTTATTCACAGAAATGTTTCTCAAAAAAGCTTTGATATATCTGATGTTTTGATTTGTTTTTTTTATATGTTATTCTTCAATCAATCCTTAGAATGTTTCTGCTTTCATATCGAAATTCCTGCCATAACTTTGGAAATTAAGAGATTTTTTTTACGCACCAATCTAATTGTATGAATTGTAAGATATTTTCCAAAGTTATCTTGGGAATTTCAATTTGAATGCAGATGCATTCTTAAGATTGATTGAAAATAGCATTACAATAAAAGAAAAGCCAAAAAAAATTTTATGGTAAAGTTATTTAGAAAAAATGGTGCGCGTCATCAGTAAAAAATTCGTTGTTTCCAAAGTTATGACGGGTATTTCGATATGAAAGCAAATTCATTCTTAAGATTGATTGAGAAGTAATATATGAAAAATCATCCAAAAAAGAAGATGTCATGTTGAAGATATTTTGAGAAAAATATTTATTAATTTTGAAATATCAACAGTTGAAACAGTCCTCTATTGGACGATTACTGCGCACGGGCCTGTGAATATGTATACCTAAAGAATGACGTAAGAAATTTTAAAAATTTTAGTTTTTGTCGAAATGGTGAGCATTTGAAAAAAAAAATTTATTTTAACCCCTAAAATTCACACTTAACATAAAGTTAACAAAAAAAAAATAGAAACAAAACCATTTTATCAAAAATTCCGTCCTACATTTTCTAGATAATTTTACTACGATTGTGCAGTCAAAATTGAATTGAGTAAAGTGAGTTAGTCTGTGTGTCATTTTCAAAAAACGTGTTTTGAAAAAACGTGTTTAAAGTTTCAGATAGGTACGGAAAGGAGCGCTCTGACACGCTTATGTAAAATTGTCAAAATTTCGATGAAAAAAATTTTAAAAAAAGTCTGGGTTTCAAATATAAAATCTAATTGATTTTAATGTGTGGCAGAGGTTGGAAATCATGAAGTTCTAAGTGACACAAATAGTTGATACGGAAAATCTCTACCATAGCGTTGTCACTGTAATTCATTGAGAGCCCTTTAAATCTGAAGGTACCATAAACAATTTAATCGTTTCTGCTTCTTATTTTAAAAAATGTGTCTAAACACAAAAACAAATAAATGCAAGAGCAGACGATTTTGTTGCTGCATTTTTTTCAAAATTTTATGATGTATACAAAATTAAGTGATTTTATCTTCAGGCAGATTGCGATTGTTCTTAGCAGATTATCCTTAGCCAAAAGCTGTTGCTATGCCGATGCTTACAATTAATTATTTTTTATAGATTGCTTATTTTCCGCATACATATATACCATCCATGAATATATCTTAATGAAAATTCAGTTGTACTAACCAACATCAGAGCCTGATTTGGGTGCAAAAGAAAAAGGGTAAAATTATTTAGTGTGCCACGACATGCGTTGCAGTAAACGGGGTTTTTTTCTAAATTGAATATAAAAGTTAGGCTTTTAAAAATTTAATAAGAAATCTCTTTATTTCAATCAAATTAAAAAATTTGCGCCGATCATAATTTTTGCAATTGGCGTAATTCACAAGTTTTTCTCATACCAAATATGACAATTGGTCTTGGAATACCAAACACAAACTAAAAAGTTCGACAAAGTTGTAGCAGAGTAAATTTTCCACATACCTTAGCTTTCGAAAATCAGTTATGCAGGGCGAAACGCTAGAAAAACGTTATATTTTTGAAAAGTATATATGTATCTTGACAACGGTAAGCTTTTCCAAAAAAATTGTTCATCAATAGCCAATTTTGACACAGTTTTTATGAACGCGATAAAATGATTGCAGTTATGTGGATCGCCACCACCGCGTCTATGATCCGCGGGCCCCTGGGCTGAGCACGTTGAGCTTCTATGTGTTTCGTGCATCATGCAATGGGTTGCATCAACATCTCCTATAAATTCCTCTAGGAGAGAGGTTACGGCTATACTTTTCGCTTTCTTCTACATATATTGATTCAAAACTATATATGAAAGTTCATTCTTAAAGAAGTCATGACACCCAGAAGCCACCCCTTGTATACGCAATTTTTCTCCTTGGATTTCCTGGTCTGCGTTTTACTTAGCTACATACCTAACCCAAAAGACATTTTCTTGATTGAACACTTTCGTTGAATAATATGAACAGCATACCTACCAACATAAAATAGCCTGTTGTGCATCAAAATGTAACGAGGGGTGGCAATGTAATAAAAATGGCAGTTGCTGTAACAAATTAACAGTTCGGCCAGCAGAAAGCGAGAAATTTATGACATGCAAATGCGGGCTGACGTTTTAAATGCTTTTGACAGCTTTAAGTGTGCGAAACGAAATGCAATGGTATGAAAGAGGACGAAACAAAATGAGGAAATGCAACACTTAACAACAACAAAAACATCAACAATTACAACAACAGCAATTAAGCTAATCAATCAACTCGAGCTGGAAATTTAATCAAATTGCAACAATTAATGACAACACAGCGATAACACCAACAACAACCACAATAGAACACCACAATTTCAAGTTGTTACTCGGCAAAAATCAACGGAAGCGTTAATAAGCGTCTATTTGTGTGCTCACAACGCGCGAGCACCAGCAACGCGCTTGCAATTGGCAGCAATAATTTCATTGCAACAGTGTATTGCTATCATATAGCAAGAGAGAGAAGACTACTGTTTCGGCTTAGCACTATAAGAAGAAAAGGGAGAGGAGTATTTGGATTTGGGTCCCTTTTCGACGCATATATATAATAATCGCACTCTCGTTCATCTCGCTTGCACGTGAATGGTTTGCACACGCCTTCTATGCATTATTAGCTCTAACAAAGTTTTATTATTTTTGTTAGCTCTTACAGCTTTCCATTGGAGTGAAATCATGGTGTTGGAAATAAACGCCTCTCATTTATTGACTAACTCACTCAATTAAATACTAACTCAGTTGGAGTTGACTTTTCTTCGATGCAAGCAGAGCGAGAGAAAGAGAAACCGGGAGAGCAATACGATAACGCATTTTAATCGATACTTAGATATATGTAGTTGGCTGTGTGTATAATTGATTTAATTAAATTATGTTTTGTAACTCCTAAATCGGTAGGTTACATGACTACGCGCACAGGCTTAGTTTCTCATGTTTGAACTTAGGTTGTTTTCATTTTTCCATACGAATTTTAGTATGCAACTGGCACGTGTGGGAGCAAAGTTTGTATTTAGCTACACCTGTCATAGAAGAACATTGACGAAGTGACACACTTCATCTTTTGAAGGCTAGGTTAGGGTGGCAGCGGTATCGCCTCATATTAGTGACGTAAAAGACATATGGGCATAGTACGCTTAGCCGGTTCACATCTGCTCGCGCTTCGATTTTGAAGGAATGTGGTTGCATGTGAACGTCCCGATAACATACTGTCAATCAAATTTAAGCAATGTGGTATCCGTTGAAGCTACAACCACCGGCAGATTAAGGCTTTGCGGTGCCTGGATCTAAAAAGTAGAAAAGGGCCACCATCAGGGATACCATGTGACTGGGATTGACGCGGCGAGACCCGAAATTGCGTGTCAAAGCAAGCGGTTTTTCTGAAATAACCGGGAATTGGACGTGTTTTTGTGATAAAGTCGAGTTTTTCCCCACATAAAATTTAACTTTTTACCATTTTATGAATTAATTTTTTTTTATTGCTAACAAAAAGGAAAAAAGTCATCAACTTTTCCCTAAAAGAAAGTCCTTCGTTTTACCATACGAAAAAAAAATTTTTTATTAGAAAGCTGGGAATTTCTCTAGTGTGACTTGGTAGCCCTGGTTCTCACTGAAATTAGAAATTTTTTAATCACAACGCACCAAAAATAGAAAGGATACGAGAAGCGGAGGGTGTACTACTGGATTCTTCCAGTACTCTGCCCACATTTAGTTGGACACAAGAGTACTGTGAGACGGCACTCCTGATAACTGGCCCATGTCAGCACCGGTTTAAGGTAGGGTATGGGTAGGGAAGATAAAACTGAAAAGGCACTGATTACATTAAGAGTTTGAAATTAATTTTTGGTCACAATCTGATTAATGTGTTTCCGAACATTTATAATTCGTATAGGTACTTGCTAACGATTCCGATATCGAATTGCGAGTCGGATAGATCATTTTCAATCTTAAAATCAGTGCCGGATTTACAAATCAAGGGGCCCATGGGCACAAGAGTGGTGGAGGCCTATCCGGACTGAGAATACGAAACCGAAGTAACCGAATCGACCCTATCGAAAACTCGTTTATGGTGGGGGCCCAGGGGCACGTGCCCGTAGTGCCCTTATGTAAATCCGGCACTGCTTAAAATGGAGAAGAAAAATGCATGGATCTACGATTCAGGTTAAGTATAAATAGCGATTTGCTACGTTTTTTGGATTTTGATTTAATAATCTGTGATTTTGTAGAATTTAAGACTTGGAAAAATCCGTTAAATTTATATGTTACATAAAATATGTAAAGTGTCTTAAATGTAGTTCTTTGAAAATTTTGGAAAATATTCCTCAAAAATTTGTAAAGAGCTCTTTTGAATTTTTAGCGCCGGGCTCCGCAAGTACTTGATACGGATAATAAGTTGCATTAAAATAACAAAAATTAAAAACATATAACAAATTTCTTTTGTATTTTTATTTATTTTGGCTAACAATATTTTTGCATGTAAATTTATTTTGAAAAATTAAAATTAAATAATACCTACCTTTTTAGACATTATTTTATATGAAAAATCTTTTTTTTTAGAATCTAGAAATAATTAAATTTTTAAAGTAAATTTGGGAAAGTGTTTCTAATGTAGTGTAGCCCACATTTACACTCCTAAATTTACAATTTTACAGTCACACTACACAAAAAACAGCTGCCCAAATTTACTAATTGGGCCGACGCTAGTGCTGGACAGACAGCCCAGTCAACTGATTTACGGACACACTGCTTTTTGAAAAAAATATAGACGGCTCCGCTACTGCCACGCTTATTTGGATTTTTTAATAAAAAGGATGATATTACATATTGAAGAGCTAGATTATTGAAAACGCAACCCCCAACGGTGTAATTTGAAAGAGGTATGCCCAAGTGTCTGTAAAAAGTGTTAAGTAAGTATCTACAACGAACTGACAGGTGCCTTCTCTGAAAAAAAATTTCTCTTCTATATCTATATTACTTCTGCAGGTTACATACTTCTGCATCGAGATTATATGTGATTTTCTATATATATTTAGACCTTAATAATAAATAAATATGAAGGTGAAATCGCGCTCAGAACCAATGAAAAATTGGCCTCAATTCAACCTTAGCTCCATATTTCTTGACTGCACTTTGGATTTTATTGCTTTTTGCCACAGCATTTTAGCATAGATGTCTAAATTAGTCCCGCCGTACCCATGATTTCTCTCATAATGCTTTTGATGCCATTAAGTATTCTAGCAAAAGTAAATTTAGTAAAAAAACCAAATTACTGGAAACCACAATGGTGTAATTTTTTTCCAATAATCTTAAAAATAAAATAACAACAAGAATCACCCAGCAGGCAATTGAGCAAGGCCTTCCCCGGAGAAGGCCTGCTAGCAGTACTGCGATGGTAAGAGGCCTTCTCAAAACTCACTTTTTTATTTTTTTTTTTATTATGATTTTTGTTTTTATTTACAATCTGTTAATATTAACAATAAGTAAATTTTATAAGTAGTGAAATCTTAATTAGCAGAATAGTTGCGCTTCATTGAGTGTATACTCATGGAATGCTATTATGCCTTACCACAGCAGGCGTGCTATTATGCCTTCTCACAGCAGTCGTGCTATAAGGCCTTCCCACAGCGGCAGTGCTATAAGGCCTTCTACAGCAGCACTGCTCTTATAGCAGCGCTTTCATTCTCAATGTTTCAATTTACATTGCAAATCCTAAATCTTAACTTAAGATGCGTGTAAAATGAAATCAGGTGAACAAAAATGAATAAAATTTTCAGAGATGGTACTCCTGAATGTTCTGAAAATTTTGAGCCTAAAAAAGCTGAAACCGATGATGGAGTATTTGGGAAAGTGATGTTTTCTTGGAAGGTCAATTTTTTTATCTTTTACCACATAGAAACCGTTCAGGCCTTCATTTATTCAGATTTGCAGTTTTTTTGTCATCTACTAGTACACAACTACCTAAAAATAATATAAAAGCTAATTTGGATTGTGTTGGTTTGTTTATATTCATCATTGATTTTTTTTGTTTTACTTACGAGTTTTTTTTAACACAATTTGAAACTTTTTTTAAGCAATAATACTGGTCAAAAAAATTATATCGATTTTTTTTATATCTTCTACATGATAGACCAATCACTGAAAAAAGTTTCAGCCTATTTAAAAAACATGAGGGTAATTATAGGCCCATTATAGATGGAATGACCCAAATACATTTTTAGATATCTTGTTAACGTTTCAAAAGTATAAAAAATCACAAGCCAAACTATAAGAACCCTAGTACTGCTTCTATCATAGTAGCAGAACTAAATTGATTTAACGCATAGCAAATTGCTTTTTCACAAAGCCATACAGCTAGAATGTTAAATTTTTCGAATTACCAAGCGTGCACAGGCAGATATTAAGCCTTATGGCGTGACTTCAAAAATAGTTATAAATTTAACGGGATAAATACGAGTACATCTACTCTGGCTCTTTTACTGATTAGGTAAGTCTGTTAATGATATACAATTAAAATTAGTTGATCATATGATTGAAAATTTACCATATCCCTCGTTTGTCCGTAGGTCGTCATAACTCAAAAAATATGAATTGACGGTATTTCAGCAAAATAAACTCAAAAAAAATTTTTGATTTTACCATGCTTTGATAGCCTTCCAACAAACCTGCGATATGTCTTAAAGCAGGGGTGCCCGATCCCTACAGAAAGCATGCAAAATCATTTAGCTCGGACAACGGTAAGAGCCCGAGGAGAGCTCTTACTTATTGGTGTTGTAGGAGCTAAATGGGCTTTGTGCTGTGTACATTAGACCTCTTTTTAAAAATCTCATGTTCTGAGAAGCGACGAATCAAAATAAAAATTTCACCATAGTAAAAAGTGATATAACGTGTAGTGCCTTTCGATGTATTGTGATAGTCTCTTACCATTACAATTAAGTTTCTAAAAGATTTAAAAATTCCTGAAAAATATTTTAAAATTAAATTGATTTTATGATAGGTTAATTATACTTAGCGTTTATTCGTTCCTTTAAAGAAGCTGAGTATGGCATTGATCATTCATTCATTGATGGGAGTTGAGTATGGAGTTAGTGGTTCATTCATTCATTGGAGTCGAGAAGTGTTTGTTGATTTTGAATTTGGATTGAAACTTCTTGAGAGTTGGAATTGCTGGATAAAATTTCGTTAGCTTGTGGATCGGTAGCAGTTAAATTTATCGTTAAAATTGGAAATGCTAGATGAAATTTCATTCGAATAGACAGTAGGATCGACAATGAAAATATTTTGCAAATTTTGAAATTAATTCATTGAAAATTGAGCATAATTAAATTTAAAGAAAATTTCAACAGTGTGTGTAGGGCACTACGCATAAATATATATACATATGTATTACTCCCCAGTAGGCAAGGGCAGGAGCTTGCAGACCTTCTAGCAGGCCTTCCTTGGTAAGATTAAGGCCTTGCCACCTCCTTTCAAACTTACTTTCTTTTTTTATAGTATATGAAACGTCCCGATAAGACAGGCCTTCTTTAGCAGGCCTGATAGAAATACTCTTCAAGCAGGTCTTCCTACATCGCTTGCGTCAAGAGCCCTTCTAAGAGCGCTTACCGGAGAAGGGGTCACAGAGTACTTTGAAAAAATTAAATCTTAATACGTCGCGAGACTCTTAGTTAAATGTTTTTTTTTTATCTGCGTCAACCTCCCTTGCGCGTTGATATTTTTAATATTTATTTTTTGTGACGTTTTCTTAATTTATAATTTGACATTGAATACACAACACTCTACCAATTTAACATAACATGAAACAGAAGACCAGCCTAGCAACGTGCACACCGTTCTTTACTTCTAACTATTTATCTACTTTTGATGTCGTATAAGTACAATCCAATGACAAAAAAGTAATGTCGAATCATAAAACATTGCAATACATGAAACAAAAAAATACAAGAAGTCCTTCTGTTTTGCCTTCTATTATGAGGCCTTATAGGACTGCTGCTGTGGGAAGGCCTTATAGCACTGCTGCTATGGGAAGGCCTTATAGCAGTACTGCTGTGGGAAGGCATAATAGCACGCCTGCCGTGGTAAGGCATAATAGGATTTCATGAGTATACACTATTCTGCTAATTAAAATTTCACTACTTATAAAAAAAGTCATAATAAAAAAAAAAAATCATTTTTTATTTGCATGAAAATTTAGTTTTGAGAAGGCCTCTTACCATCGCAGTAGTGCTAGCAGGCCTTCTCCGGGGAAGGCCTTGTTCAATTGCCTGCTGGGTCGTTACTCATACGACATTTTTGACAAACTTATACATACATATATCAGGTGTTAAGCAAGTCCTTAGAAGATATCTCTAGCTACACCAACGCTCATAGCCACTTTTTAGAACAATATTTTTAAGGCCTATTTACAACGCTAGCAGTAAAAAAATATTCTTAATACATAATTCGAGAATAAAAGACAAAATCAACAAAATAACTTTGAGGCCCCGTAGAACAAACACATAAGCAGTAAAAAGTAAATTGAAAACAAAGAATTAAAATTTGTGGACCAATTGTGTGCATTCCACCATGAAATCAAAAAAAAATTACACCAACAAAAGCAGACTCTTACGCGAGTATGTATTTGCCTACATATACGCATTTCATATTCTGTTGCTCTCTGCATTTCACCTTTTCCCGCACCTTAGCAAATCAATTAAATCAATCCTCTTTCCCTAAGAAAAACTACAGTTGGCCATTCTGTCATGAGCAGCAATAACAACAAAGTCTTGCATCCTTTTCGAACCTGGAAAGATATGAGCGGACACCAGATGCTCTCGTTCGCACACTCATTCATCCACACCACCTCAACTGCTAGTTTGCTCTTGCACAAACTTCCTACTCAACTCACAAGCTGAGCTACCGCTCTACACTGGTGGCGACGGTGGTGCCAATGACGACTGACTGTTTGCGCTTCCGACTACAACTCAAGGAATTTAAAATTCGAATTACTGCAATTGAACTGTGTGTAAGCCTGTATATGCGAGTGTACTATGTTTGTGCTGCCATTTCTTTTATTTCTACTTCTTAGTTCTTGTTTAAGCGCGCTAATCGGTTACCAACTCTTGTTGCGGCCCACAATTCTTCTCTTTTTTATGATTTTGCCATTGCCTTCACTCTGACTATGCTCGTACGTTCAATCGGTTAAGTTTTGTTTTGTTTTGTTGCGCTAGCTCAATGGCACTGGTTTGTTGCTATTGCTGTCGTTTTTTACGTTTTATACCTCAATTATTTGCTTAGAGCTTAGCGCGATTACAAGCAACGACTTGCTGTCTGACTTCCGTTGGTTTTCCTACTTTGATGTAGCACATTGTTTTCTTTTTCGCTGTCATTGTTGTCGATTTGCCATAACGACAGCGATTCTCTTTTGAGTAACAACTCAAAGCCACGGTAGAAGACTGATTTCATTTATTGCTGCAAATCATCAGTGGCGTTGACATATGATTCATAAATATGTGAGGGGGCCTTTCAGAAGATGGAAACAACCGAGCAATAAATAGGAACAGTTCAGAAACAGACACTACGATTCACAGAGGAGCAAGGACTGACTATATTCTATATTGAGAAACGTTATTACTAATCTGGGTTCGGTTTTATAACCAATGCGCCATTCCAAGACATCCATAGACATAAAAGTAATCTTGGAGCTCTTGGAGGCTCTTTCGTGGTATGGCTGAGGAAGTGTCAGAAACTTCTAGATTAAGGATAAGTCCCACTTCGTCTAGCTTCTGCGGGAACAGCTGGCAGTGAGGAAACATTAGATCATCTAATGGGTACCCACTCTGCGTGACATCAAAAGCTGCTTTCGTTCCAATTCATTTACAGCTCGCTTCTCATAAGATTATTCCGTGGCTGAAGTGCTCTTTTGGACGTTAAAAATATAGAACAGTATTTTGTGCCTTTTAGATGGTAGCAGGGACCATGCCTCCCAAATACCTAAAGTCTATCTTACTCTCGTCCTCTCTTATCTTCCCTCTGAAAACTCTAGAAGTGCTACTTGACTTTCACCTAAACTTCGGCCAGGGGATGATTTCATTAGCACAAAAAATTTTTGTGTTTAGTGTTTATGACATCGAATTTAAACGAAAGGCATCAATAAATCCACAATATAATTTTATATACAGATATTATATAGACTAATTGTACAATACCTAGGGTTCAGGTCATTTGTTTCATATTCTTTGGTATTTTTATGTTTTTTATTTTATTTGAACTTATGATCAGTGGCTTACCGTGCTCATCGGGCGTCCGGGCAAAGAGGTCCCACATTTAAAAAATCCTAAAACAAAATTTTTTTTCAATATTGTGAGGACCATTTTGCCGGCTCCAAGGTAATCTACTACTTATCATCCAGATTAATTATTAAAGAAATTCACGTTTAATGTACCTACTTCCCCCAGTAGAGAAATAAATATTCTTTAACCTTGCAAAGATAGAACAAAGTCGATATGCATACATGTAATCAAGATCAATACTCTCATGAAAAATCCAGGTGATGTGGTTGCAATTTCACCCACCTTGTGAGGTGTCCAAAACAGGGATTATTGATATAACAAGACGGAGGGCTATCGTTGACTTAGGGGGTGACTATGAGGGCAGACACTTTTTGCCCCCAAAAAATAATTGGTGGTTTTTAAAGATATTATGATTAGTTTTGCGTTCGTCTCTTAGCGGCACGTGTGGTTTAAATTATCGTAGTCATACGGTACAAAAGAGTTCCATAGGCATTGAACTACCACAAGCAAAATGCAAAAGAAAAGTTCCAAAAAGTTGGATGATTCTAATATTAATACTGAAGATTGTTTCCAAAACTACGAAGAAAAATTCAGAAGTCAATGCTATGAAATTATTGATAAAATTGTGAATTGTTTGAAAGTAAGGTTTGTCACGAAAATTTTCACTCTTCTTAGCCAGGCGGTAAGTTTCCTTTTTGAAAATGACAGATTTCAAAAATACATTATAATGTTTTTGGTTCAGATATTGACAAGGATCGACTAATTTCACAAAGAAACATGCAGTAAGACATTTTGCAAGCTAAAAATTTACTGCAACAAACGAACTCCAATAGTATATAAAAAATTTCGACGACTTTGTAGGTTTTTTGAAAAGTGATAAAATGGTTTTCGATTTGTTATCACAACTAATGAAATTTGTCAAATTGATGTGAAGGCATGCACAGCCGAAAGATCGTATTCGTCCTTAAGAATATTGTTAGCATATTAGATGCATTGAATGTAGATTTAAACGAGATTGCATATAAATTCATACAACGGTGCGAAATTAGACGTAAAACATTTGCATTCAAATTAAAATTTTTACATTTTCACAACCCCCCCATGATGAATCCCAAATGGGGAAGTCTCTCGCGAGCAGAGTTCTAAACACACACAACAGGTCTTCCGGCGCCACTGAGTTAATTATCGTATCGTGCTAGTCGTTTTTTTTTAACAAAAAACATAAATTTTCGTAGAGTTCAGATCTGGGCTTTAAGCTAGCCACTACAACATTTGAAATTTTTGGTTCTTGATCCAATTTTTAGCTTTCCATCCTGCTAACAAATTACTTCGTCCTCTGAGCAAGCACTTTTGTCCAAGAACTCTGGTAGATTCAACTCCGAAATACGAAGATAATTTTTTTTTTTTCATAATGCTATTCATTTTTACTAACAGTCCGACATTTGACCAAGTGAAGCAACCCCAAACCATCAAGTTACTTCCTCCAGGCTTCATTGTTTTTTCTCACTTGGTGCTGTTGCAATCTTTCATATGAGCGGTGCCAGTAGTATTGCTTATCAATTAATTAATTTTGCTATCGCATATGTTACCTTTTTCCAGACATCTACGCTCCAATTCTTAAATTGGTAATGGCACCGCCCAAATGAAACATCCACCCACCTACCCTAACTTTAATGTAAAATTTCTGTGACTATAAAGCAGTGTAAGGCATTATGCCTCCCGCGGGCAACTGCGGCAAAGCTCAAGCAGAGGCTGCGTTTATGTATACTCGTCGTGTAAGCTGCAAAATACGATTCTACATGACTCGATTACGTTCGGCGTACACAGTGACATGCATCTGTGTAGGTTTGCCTTTCACTGTACTATAGTGAAGAATTCGATTTTCAAAAAAAAATATGAAGGCGGTGTTTCCGTGCCCAACATCTACATTTGTGTATTCCGAACCGGGAAACATACTAAGACCTCAAGAGAATCGGGAGTTTATAATTTAAACGATATAATTACCGTGTGACAATGCAAAAGAGCGGGGTAATTGACATCTTTTTGATGTGGAAAGGGGATGGGTAAAATAGTCCGATATGTAAGCGACACCGAAGAGCTCAAAGTTAAACCTTTAAGTTATAATTAAAATTGATTGAAAAACTGGATGATGAGTTTAAACTTAAAACAATGAGATGAAATTTTTAAGGACTTAAGCTGCTTAGATATTATTTTATATTTGCTTTTTATATCAGCTCCTCTACGTTTTCGACGCCACTGCATCTGACGAACACTTGACACACAAATACTTAGCCAACTCACTCAAGTTCTCCCTTGCGCACTCACTCATTGTTTTCTCCCAAGAAGAGACCTGAGTGACTGCTTGTTGGGGTCTACGTCAGTATTTGTCGTGCGTGTGTATCGAACGAATTGTCGACTGCTTGGTTGCGGATAAATTGAGCAGGTGTCCATGTTACGTCGGTCGGTAAATTGTAATAGAAAAAAAGGAGAAAAAACGCTTCGCCGCAAAAAAGAATAATAAAATATCTCATTTTTATTTCGAAATATTTAAACCAACAAAGCAAAAGTTTTAGCACTGCTGTACTTTGAATTTAATGAGAGAATTGATCAATAGAAGCCATTAAATCATTTCCAATATATCCGCCGGTGTTGTTTTTTTTTCGGACATTTCACTAAAAAAAATTTAGTAAATTGAAGCAGATAAGAAGGATTAATGAATTGAAGTAGGTAAAGAACATTTTTTGCACTCCACATCATGTTAACTAGCTTTTGATACTCGAAAATACTTTGGTCATGTTAATCGGGTCAAATAACGACGGTAGTGAGCCTAACCAGTTCCCGTGTGCTCCACGGAGCATGGAATCACCGCAAAGGCAGACCATAATGACAACAGTCACTGCTGCTGTTGGAGGTGCTGGTGGTGTTGCATCAATACCAATACAGTCAACAACCATAAGTCCAGCGACAGGTATCACCCAAGTCACTACAGTTACACCACCGTCGCCAACGTTACCACTTTCATCTACAGGTATTTTCTAATGCCCTAAATCTTAGAATTGCTGTATTAATTTATGAGTTCATTAAAAAATTTGCCAAACTTATAAAATCGCCTCGTTTTGTACATATTCCGTCGGCGGAACATTTCAATTAGGCGATTCAGTAAGTTGAAACATAAACAGTGAGAAATTAATAAAATTTTGCAACCGACGTTTAAAACAGTTATTATTCTGCACCCAGGGTTGCCAAGTGGTCGTTAATTAGATTCCAAAGCCATCGGCCGCGTAGAAGACCGTTTAGCAGTTCATTGTAGAAACTATTGAATATTGCTGACCAGAAAAAGTGGACGTTTTTGCGTTTTAACCATTCTTTGTTGTTTTTTTGGAAGGTTGTTAACTCACCATTTTCAATTTGACAACCCTGTCTGTGCCTAAGTATCACATCGCCCATTTCACTCAAAAGAAAAAATTGGCCCGTCTCAGCGTGTATTAATTTAGTTAAATATTTAATTTTTGTTTTCTTCCAATTTTTTTTTACGAAATTTGAAAAACTTACAGCTCCGTAATTTTTCACCTGATTTCCAAGGACAAGGATTTGCCTAAAAGTAGTTTTACTTGGTATTAAAAAAAAGAAACAAACTTCGTTGGTCCAAATGTGAACTTCAGTTTTCAATAGTGTACCATACAATATCTCAAAAATTCGCGTTCATGATTGATTGAGGTACCTTAACGTTTTTTTTTGTGTTTTTATAAAACTTAAAAAGTTAAGACTTTAACTTTTATTTAAACTTTTTTGGGAAACTCAAAACGCATTATGTCGGGTAGTTCTTAATCTATATATAAACAGGCACTGGCATAACGGCTCCATCTCTTTTTATCTGCCATAACACAACATTGTCGCATGTTTTTTTTTTGGAATGGCTTTGAAGTGGGGCAGCAGAGAATGTAATTTTTTTTCTAATGATAGGTGGCGTCACGCTTCTAACAGGAACATACGTTTCCACGGCTAAGCTAATTTACCAATTTTGATGAAATTTGGTATGGCAATAGGTTAAGTTCCAAGAAAGAGTACTAACGACTGTGATCTTTTAATAGGCGTGACACTGTCTTTAATGGTAAGAAACGCTGTTACGGCTGAGTTGCTACACCGATCTTGATTGAACTCTGAGAAAAGAGTTTGTTTTAAGTGGACGGTGATACGCCCCCAACAGACTAAAATCTTTTCACAGCTAATGGACTAATTTTCATGAAATTAGACATGAGGCTAGATTGAAGCTAAGGAAGGGATAGAGGAGGGATGGGGCAACATGATACCATAATTTTATTTTTGGGAGCGATGGCACTTAATCAGGTACGATGGCACTGAACTGTTTTGTATTGTTTCTATAATGGAAGATTCTTCGGGGACCTGCCCCTCTTGGAGAAAACCGATTTTTACCTTATTTTTCATATTTTTCAGCTTTTTTTGATTTTAGCCCTTTAACTGACGTTCACTGCAAGTTTTTCCGACCTTGAATACAATATTTAGTTTATTCTGTAATGTATATATATTGTGGTGCCGTCCACGTACTTCAGTTTGGGCACTCCTAAAGGTTATGAAGTATTCATCTATATACAATAAAACAAAGTCGGTTTAGTTATCCGCTTTGTAACTTAAGAACGGCTGGACCGATTTCATTGATCTCTGATTATTTGGATTTATCTTCGATCCGAAAGAAACATAAGCTATAAAAATTTTATTGAAGGTGCATATATACGGTGGCCCTTGCACAAGAATATTTTTAAAAAAGCCTTTTCACAAAGACCACGTATTCGATTCACACCAAATTTACACCACATAGCTTTTATATCAAAAAGCATAGCTTAGGCTATAAAACTTTTATTGAGAGTGTATATTTAGGGTGAACTATATACATATATATACACATAATCACTGGTGTGTCTGTTTGTGATTGCGTAACTTCTGAACGTCTTCACCGATTGAGGTCATGTTAGCGATATTTATCGGATCTCGGTGAGGCACTTGTTCTCAGCGGCTTGTGCTACTGGGCTAGTTACTATTTCTTTAAGCCTTAAGTTTGAAGCATCCCATTTCAATACTTTTCCCATGATCTATAGAGCTATGATGACAAATGTACAGGTACTTTTTTGAACAAAATCTGTATATAATTCCAAAACGGTTAGAGATATCACTTATAGTCTTCAAAAATGTTGTTGGTTTTGATGAGATTCATGAATAATAGCCTTTAAAGTGATCTTTGATCTATAAATTGTTTATAAATTTGATGTCAAGGCCACTGAGGATCTCTGTGTACCGATCATAGACCTCGCTCAGACCAACAGCGTTTCTGAAGACTGTCGTGATTATCTCTAACTTTCTTGGAATTGTGAATAATTTTCGTTTAATGGGTCCAATTCGTACTAGAAATCATAGGTACCAGCGGTATTATGTATTGTTGGAAGGTATTAAAATAGATGATTTCAACAGAAAACTAAAATATGAAAAATTGGTAACAAACACTATACTACAAACTGTCGAAAACTGAAATTCACATTTTGATCAAATTTGTCTCAATAAGTACAAAATTTATTTAGATTTTTTCTGAATATTTTCTTTATATTTTTTGTCACCCATTTAATTGCTAGGTATATGAAGGACCCGTTGATAGTTTTTAGCCTAGTGCCCTGAAAAGTCTTAATCCTGCACTGATTTTCCACATCTCATGTAAAAAAACTCAAATTATATGCTTTATTTCTCAGAAAGAAAAGTTAAATTTATCTGTAACTAATGTAACAAGTTTTGGATTATTAAAACCATAGCGTTACTTATGCCACAATGTGAACTTGATAATTCTAAAAAATGATAACATGAAAAAATTAAAATGGGCGTTAGAAGCGACCATGTTCGAAATTTTGGCTTTCTACTTTGGTTATTAAAGTTACGCTGCTTTTACCAGATACGTACTTTGCGCTATTCTCAGCGATATATTTCACTTAAGCCTTTTAACGATGCACTTTACTTAGGCGTCGTTTTCATTAGAATGTTGAATATTTTTGAAGCTGACGGAATATATTCTTTAACATATACTACATCGTGTCTCCAATATAAGCAAAATTTTAAAAGGCGGGAAACTTAAGTTTTTCTGTACGCAACTTATTTCAATATACATAAGTAACCATTCTGGTACACATAATACTACGCCTAGTCCACAACAATCAGAGACTATTGAGTGACCAAAGATTTTCCATCGTTATTTACTCAGTAATATGTCATTGTTTTCGTTAACAGAAGAGCTACCAAAACCATGCAGGTCTTCAAACATTTATTGGTTTTTTGAGCGGTTTTTACCATGCATGCATATCGTGCTTTCGATAAAGCTGACACGCTAAGACCTATTCAATATTTTGAACAACCAAGCACAAGAAATAGCCTTGACAGCTGCAAGTTTGCGGCTATAGTTTTCTTCGATATTTTTATGTAGGTATTGAAAAAGAGAGGTTACTTCAAATGTTTGCGTACTTCGGTTCTTTCCCAAACACTAGGTCAAACC
Source organism: Meiosimyza decipiens (assembly GCA_963680825.1). Taxonomy (NCBI): domain Eukaryota; kingdom Metazoa; phylum Arthropoda; class Insecta; order Diptera; family Lauxaniidae; genus Meiosimyza; species Meiosimyza decipiens. The sequence continues at coordinate 54,632,133 of OY804258.1, forward strand.
TTATAAGCGTAAAACTTCCGTTTCTGCAAGACCAACAACATCGATTTCAATTCAAGCGCTAGTTTTAACTTAATAAAAGCAAACATGTAATTTTTCTTTTAATGTCTGTATAGGTACCTACCTACTAGGGAATTCAATCCTAGAACTTTTTTCAATCGCAGGATTGTCTAGATTGAAAATTTAAGTGCCGGTGTCATTTCGGGATTCGAAAGAATATGATTTCAATTAAAGTTTCATACAACAAATTTTTCCAGCTCACTTAAATTTCGTAAATAAATGGAGAGGTGCATTAAAAATTGATATTGAATTATAAAGAAATAACACAGAGAAATTACAAAGGTTTTCGAAAGAATTATAAGTAGATCACATTCACATTACCTACATCGAAATTGATAAGTTTTAGAATTTTTAAAGGTTAGCTCATCTTAAAGGAAAGCCTACAGATACTGCTCTACAAGATATATTGTAAGCAAACGAAAGTCCATACACTTTAAATAATATGCCCTAGGATATATACACATATTCGCAATCGTCTTACCTCGATGTGAATCGTATTCAAACAACTAAAAAAACTACCCCATAGAGATGTACCCCTCCTTAAATTCGATGTGTGTTAAGAGGATAATGTTCGATTTTCACAAGTCCCATGAATGTTGTTTTGTGCTGACGCTTGCAATTTCTTAAGATCTGACAAGGCATCGTGAACAATATCCGCAAAGCTGATGTTCCGTGTCTTACTATTTTAGACTTATACTTAACTTGCAATTGGACTTAGATACGTTGTAGGTGGAAAACTGAAAGAACTTTCTTTAACTACTTTAAAGAGTTTAACTACTCCAAGCAAAGTAATGGAAGTTACATTAAGCATTTTTACAATAGATTTCCATATAAGAAAAACGGCAGAACTGGTTGAGGGATATGCAATAGTGAAATTAGTCTCCTGGAATCGACAAGCAGTAAAACGCTAGGTGAGGCGACAAGTTGATAACGATGAGGGAGATACCTCCTACCATATAAGCACTTAAGGCGACAGTAAAGGTACCATCAATAGGGTCGATTGAAATTTAAATTAGTTCCACCACACAGATAAAGAATTTTAGGTTGACCTTAATATGGTCTATTGTAAGGGTATATATGTGGGCATAAAAAAAAAGATATGCGCAAGCATCGGTTTTATGAAAAGCACCAAAAATTACAAACTTTGGGGTACCGCGCTGCCTCAATGAGCGCTTAAAAAAAAAATTGTATACGCAGTGATGTTCAAAATGACGATAACTACGATTAGAAGACAGAGCTAATTGAAAAAAAAAAATCAATACATTCGGAGCATATATATTCCAGACTTATGCCAACAATATCACATTATTTGAAGAAAATTTCAGACGATTTAATATTGGAGATGATGTTTATATGGGATAGATCGATCCATTATCGAACGACCAAAACGACACTTTTTTTTTTAATACTGTGACCATAAGGCAATAGCATTAAACGGTTTTACGTATAAGCAAGAGGGTGGTCTACAAAAAAACTTTGCTGCTTATGAGAAAATTAATCTTACTAATTAAGGAAAAAATCAAAAACACATAAGATGTATTTGCACTTTAAACAGACATAAGATTTTCTGTGGAACATTTTTAAAATATATATGTATGTTATCTAATAAACATCATTCACAAGGAAAAAATTAGTTCAAGCCTTCGTGAAAGTGTTAAATTTTGTGGTAGTAAAAAAAAATCGATGAAGTTTATTTAATAACTGGAATGAGGATTTTTAGACACTAACTCGAAACGGATGTCTTAAATCGGAAAATATATCAGAGGAAAAGTATTAAATTAAAAATAAAAAAAAATCTCATCATTTCCTTCGCTCTGCAGCATTCTTTCTATCACATTGTCAGCGGAGCACCGGCCTACTAATGTTTGCAAGGATGCGCGTTCGTTTTACCACCGACTGCAGTTGAAGAAAACTTCCATATAATAAAACCTGACCGAGTTATGATCTTATCAAGTTCCTCCTAAAATATTTAATTTCCAGTGCCTAACTTTTAGCAAAAATAAGCATAATAAAACAAACTCTGTTTTAACTGTCTTGATGCAATACAATTTGGCATCAAATTGAAATTCACTTATCCTAAAAGATTTCAGACGTTTGAGTTTTTTACGTCTTTAGTAAATCAAATTAGGCCTTCTAACAGAATCCTGGGATTAAACTCCCTAATACCTCCTTTACCTTAACCTTACTGATGCTGTGCTGCTGAACATTGGTTGTCATAATTTTTTTTAGTAATTTTTTTTTGTTTGAATATTCCATGTCCTTTAGTCGGCTCATCAACCTTCAATTAATTGAAAAAGAGTTTTTGTTGTAGGAGAGACTCGTTGGCACTTCTCAGAAGTTGACAGTTGTAATTTAATACTCCAAGTTGTGAGCGCATAAAAATTGTCTGTATCCCTTATTTTGCGTATAATTTATTTATTGTTCATCATCCAACACCTTTCAAACGTAGCAAGTGAACATTGAGTCAACTTTAAAATGTCATGGTCGAGGTGGTTTTCTGTAGGTATACCATATAGAGTCATGAAGGCCAAAGCGGCTAATTTTACAGTGTATCCAAACATAATTTAACTTTGGAAAAGTTTTGAAATACATATTACAATTTTTTTATAATTTGGAACTTTGCAAGATTGATCCACTATGGGTTTGATGATATAATACCAATCAAATAAGAATTTTTGTTCTGAAGACGAGTGATTTGTTTCATATGAACTGGAATCAAATGTTGGCATGGTTTCTGATATCTCTTCAGGAGTTCGCTAGATTTTAAAATCTACTTTAGCCAGCGATATGGTTTTAAGTTTATGTTGCATAAGCCTATAATTTGCATACACATTACCACTTTACATAATGCCCATGTTTGGCAAATCAGGAACACAATTTAAGGTAAAATTCATAAATAGGAAACTTTTCATAAGTGGATGATAGGTTAGATTACGTTAGACTGCCTGTCCAGTTAGCTTACTTACGGGCACATTTCTACCAGAGTTGCTCCTTTGTGATACAAGTGCCGAGTTTCTACTCTGGTAAGCTAATTGGCAACAAAACCTGAGAAAGATTGATCAAATTGTACAATCAAAACACTTGGAGAGTGCATTAAGGATTTGTATCCAATACATAATGTACATAAAATTTTTTTCATCATTTTAAACATTTTCGGCTTTGGCGCTAAGTCATATGCGTTAATGATTAAATCCAATAAAAAATCATTGATTTTTCCCTGGGTGTACCATATGATCATTTGAAAGATTTTTTAACAAGCTTAGAAATTTAGAATGGTAACTATCGCGATTTCTTCGCACTAAATATTCTAAGATATGATGGCTTCCACAGCGGTAACATGATCTTGGAAGAAAATTCTAGGTCCATTAATGGAAATAACGTTGCAGTCAAAGTGTTGCTGAAGTCTATAATGTAATTGACCAGCCGTCCTTCTTTTGGGAGTACAGTACTCTTTTTGGTCCGTTGTACCTAGTACGTAGTTCGAAGTGAAGCCAAACAGGGTCGTGCTCAAGTACTAGCTACATAGGCTGCAACCTAGGCACCCGCACTTGCAGCTCCAAATGTACTTCATTTACAACTAAAAAAGTAAACAGTAGAAAAACATTTACATTTTTTTGAAAATTTGTTTTTTCTTTTGTAGTGCTTTATAGATCGGTTTGTACTTATTTTTGCTCCAAAGTAGCTATTCACGTTTTAATCATCTGCCGATACACTTCTTTAAGAGTAGTCGTTGGCTTAGCGTGAACATTTGCCGAACTGGACGAAGAACAAATTGCTGCCTCCCGCCTTAAACAAAAAAAAAAAAAAAAGAACAAAATTTAATTAAAAAAAAAAAAAAATTTACGAAAAAACATCATCACTTGAACATCACAAAAGCTCTTGAAAAATTCGATATTTTTGGGTTCAAATAAATAAGAGCTTCTTTAGTAAAGATCAAAACTAAATTTTATTTTAATATTGCGAACAAAACTTTTTCGTCCCCAAGTCTTTGCGCCCGGTGCGATGGCCCCTAGCTTCGCTTCTAAGGGTAGCGATACATAAATTAATTACTTAAGCAACTTTTAAGAAAGCTTTTGATAATACGGTTAACACCACGCCCGCTTATTCAGTGCTCGCCTGCATCTCTTTTAATTTCTACGTTTTTTACACAATTTTTCACTGATCGCTCCAACTAATTGAATCAAGCTTGATTGTAACCAACAAAACTACTTCTGTAGAACAGCGTTTTACAGTTTATTTATAGGGGAGATGGAAGGCCACTGTAGTATGTCAAGATAAAGACATTATACTCTAAGTTGTTAATACTTTTCAGCGGCATCAAATTTCTTAAATATGAGTTAGTAGCTTTTAAGTTAATTCTCAAGGTTGTTGTAGTCTTGAACCGATTTCTCCCGTTTTCAATAAGATTAATGTAATACGTAACCTGCATACCAAATTTCATATTTTTATCTCGCGAACATGGTTGTATTGACTCAGGAGGGAGCTGAACTGAAAATATGTATTTATTCGGTTGATACAAGAAACTATGTGATATCTTTTCAACCAGACACCCTAAAATCACATTTAGAGTCTAGAAAATAGTCTAGCTTCCGATTTATAGCTCGATCTGAAAACATTTAGAGGCCGCTCATGGCGATTTTTTGTACTGTAATAAATGCAAAAAGTGAACTATGCCAAACAATGTTTTGAGATATGAATATTATGAAATTCCACAGAAAGTTCATTCATGAAATGGACTATCGATAACCTTAGTCAAAATTTCGATAATTTGTCAATTAATTATGTATTGTTGATTTGTAACATTGAATCGCAAATTTTTTGTTTCTCCATTAATAAAATGTTAGGAATCAGTTGCTCATTCGAAAAAAAAAGTTTTCAAATTTTTATTGATATATAGAGCTAAACTTGGAAAACTCAAATTTCAATATTATTTATTTTTAATTAGAAAAACAAAGAATCAGTCTTTCTACTTTTCTGAGTTTTTAAAAATTTTGTTTCTGTTGAAAAAATTTTTTTATCATCGGGTCTTTTTAAAGCGACTCATAAGATCCCAAACCAAACATTTTAATTAACAAAATTTAAACTCACCGGACTTAATATATTTCGATCACACGAGCGTTTGAGTCCTTATTCTTCTTCATTTATACAGATGGTGTGAAAAAATATAACTTTGTCTAAAGCAGCAAATTTGCATTCCTCGTATTCATGCACTCACATCCAATTAGGGCAATGAGCGGAAAGCATAGATGCGGTTTTTTATATACAGTGGGAAGAGAGAAAGATTAAAAAGGCGTTGAAAAGTTAAGCAAAAGGTTACACAGTCTGCTCTCTGAATGCCCGATTATTATTTTAAAAATAAATTCATATATTTTATAATTAAGGATCTGAATTAGCCAAGAGCTTTTAGCTTTTAATTTTAAGATCTTCATAGTGGATGGTTCACAAAAATAAATGCACTTGAGCGCGATATTTACGGTCCTAGGAACTTTCCTAACCAACTCTGGATTTCACTAGACCAGAATATTGTCTTAATATGTGGCGTGTTAAATCAATTCTGCTTCATATAATCTACACTGCTCGTCATGAACTAGTTTCATTTAAAGAAGTGATTTTAAATTCCAGACTGTCCAGTTATAACTTTATAAATGATACCATTCGGGGGTAGTTCACTTATTAAATAATACGATTTTCTGACTTTTTTAATCTTCTTTTCAATTCTTTGTCACAAAACGCACACCGCTCCTTTTAGTAATGTTTGTAAACTTTACTTTACTCCAATGGTGTCAATTCGGTAGGGCTGGGGAGGGCATTGCCCCCTCCCCTCTAATTAATATTCAACACATTAATTCAATAAAACCATATAATAGTGGTGGAACTATAATTCGTGCCCTCCAAGGTTTTGGTGAAGTGACGCCACTGCTTTTATCAAAACTGTCACGTTGAATTGTCAAAATATACCCAGTTTGCAACCAGTTTTCCTATACACCTTTAGGAAATATTCTTGATGTAATCATTCAAGTTAAAAATTAAAGCTTAAACTACTACGCTTACTTCCTTGAACCTGCATATATTTTATCCGGACAGAACTTGTCCTTTCATTATTTTAGTTACTTGGAAAACTGTCTTCACGAACCCAGCAACCGTTTGTCGAATGTATGTGAATTTCACCTAATTTTTACATCAGGGTCTTATAGTCCATGTATTTTGTTTCGTGATGATTCCATTTCAGTCTTAAAGGAACCAGTAAATTTTTTATCGGATTAGGGTTTTTTGAAAGTGAACATTTTTTTTAGTGAATGAAACTAAATCTAGTTAAAGTGAAACATATCGCATTTTGCTAGAGTTTTTGAATGCGAAAAGTGAGGACTTTTTTTTTTTTGGTGAGGTAAATGAAATATTTGTTGAAAAACACAAACTTTTTATCGGTAGGAGCAGCAAATATGTTTTTTGCCTCGGGCGCCCGATATGCACTGTACGCCTCTGTCTACATGCTGTCAGCGGAATAGCTCACAAGGTCTCTATACAGTTAGAAATCTTGTAATATATTTCAACAAGAGCGAAGTATTACAAAGATTTTTAATACAATTTTGATTACATTTAGTACTTTTGAATAGATTACAAGATTTTGTAGTACATTTTGTATTAAATTTTAATACAGCTCAAACATTGCAACGATATTGTATACCATTTGAAATCAATTTGATGCTATCGTTAGTATTATATTTGATTTTTAAATTGTGCTGTATTATTTTTCAATACTTTCTTTATTTAATTTAAAAAAAAAATTACGTATCGTAGTAAGTTTTTACATAAGAAAAAATGTTTCTGTGCCCCAAAGAGTCAAAATCAATTAAAATCATTCATCAACACTCATATTTTCACAATAGGTGCCATATTAAGTGCATAAAGGAACTGTTAAGAAAAAAGACCTTGAAGCCAAACTATTATCATGGTAGCAGCGATCCATGTGACATTGTGACATTTCTTCTATTTTATTTTAAATTCTGTCTTAGCTGTCAAGTTCAGAAAAGAAAGGCACCTACATTTCCAAATTACATACTCATAACGAAAAACGCGCGTCGTCGGAATTTTTGGCTCCTGAAAAAGATTTAATTTGGAAAGTGAAGAATCTTGTTATTTAGCAACGGCGCTTGATCCTCGATATAAGCTATGAACATTCCAATTGTGGTCTACTATTTGTACGGCAAAAAAGCGGGTAGCAAATTTTATTAATTTACCACTATATTCTGAAACCTATTCAGAAACAGTTACGTCCCCACCTAGTATGAGTTCTGAGCCAATTACAAGAACCTGAAGAAGAACAACCATTGCCCTCATTGTGCTCCGATACTTTCAAAGAAGAAATTGAGAGATATTTTCGATATCCCAATATTGCAACAGATGCAGATCCTCTCAGTTTTTGGCGTAATGAGGTTCTGCATCCAAATTTAAATAAATTAGCACAAAGTATATCAGTTTTTTAAAAAATTTATAAATTTTAAAAAATAAATAAAAAATTGAATTCTTCTATTACTTATGGCTGTTGATTTATATATAATGATTTTACAAATTTGCGACATAGTTAATCCTTCTTTTTAATGCAATGTCAGTCTCTGTGACAACTTTTAATAAATATCGGTATTGGTATCGGATATAAATTTTCATGAATATCGTATCGGTATCGTATCGTAACGCGTATCTTTGCATCCCTACTAAAAATCCATTTTAATATTTAGGCAGAATTAAATTTTAATACAATTCTGGTGTCATATACTTAAGCCCAAACATATGTATTCCAAATTTTGTAACCGTGTAGTATAGCAAGGGGGAAGATCCTCCTGACTCAAAATTAAGTCTCTCACAATCGCTATTATACTATTCGTAATTAGAACTGAAATGGTTGGAATCAGTTAACTTAGTGAGCAGAAAAAGCGCTTATATCATGTAAGTTGAGTTTGATAACCAAAGTAACAAGCAAAAATAGGCCAAACCTTGTGTTTCTATGGAGAGGGGAATAACAAAGTCATCACTTTTGTTTCCGTGAGGAAAGAAAAAAATTTCTTTTACAGTTAAAAAATCAGAAATTATAACGCAAATTTATAAAATAATTCAGTGTCGTTCACCTGCATCGCAGTCAATCACACACTGGCCTTGCCGTTGTAATCCTAGAGTCTCTTGAGAAGTCTCACCTTAATATCATCTTGAAAGTATGTTCTGCAGCTGAAATATGAATATATTTCTTGAATGGGATATATGCATTTAGCCTCCATTATTCAAGGGGTTCAAGAAATAGGCTTGGTGGACTCATTACTTGATTCCCACAAAAGTTTTAATTTTGAAATATGACTATTTTAAAAAACCTTAGAGCAAGTCGAAGCTGTCAAAGTGTTCGATTTTTGACAGCTCTAACTTGATCTAGCACACCAAGTCAAATGCGAGTACAAGTAATCTGAAAATGTATTAAGAGAAAATAATACTTAAATTTAAATATGAGCTCAGCATTTTCAAGATTCATCTATACGCATTATCTAGCCTAAAAGTGCCTCCACTTACCTATGAAATTGTTCATCTAAATATCTACCAATGACCTGCTTGATCCAATAGAGATTTCAGTGCATAACATCATCATAACCAGCAACAGAATACACCTTTGCAAGAGTCGTTTGCCAAAACCAAAACCAGAAGCGTTAAGTCCTAAAGTGAACAAGACAACTGCTAACTGATCACGTTGTGTGTTGCACGCGGCTGCATCATCTTCACAATTTTGTATGCGGTGTGATCGCGCGATGAGAGCAAAAAATTACCGGTAGCAATAAATCAAACTATCAATTGAATTCCAAGGTGATCATCATCAGCAGCTCACTACCGCGGATCGACATCAGAGTTGACTAGCGAAATTCTTGTTACGAACAAACATAGCGTAGCGACCTCCGCTTCATCATCATCATCATCATCATCATCAGTATCGTCATCATACCCACCGATTGTAGAACGTCAAACTTCTTACTAAACTACTGAGCAAATAAAGAGTCGCGATCGCATTAGAAATGAGAAGCGCGCCAAGAACTTTTCGAATCACGATCCGCAAGCATTTAAGCCGATTTACCAATTTACTCAAAAACGATGAATGTGCGCGTACGTACACACCGCTCATGCGCGTTTCATGGATAAATCATTTGTGAGATCAACTTGACGTCCGTGCTATAAGTGGAGCGGCAGTGCTGGTCTCAGCAATGACTATAGCTACAACAACAATATGGAATGACGGACGGGCAAATGAACGAAATGACGGTGAGCAAGACAAACAGACTCAAAGGTATGCAGACGGTCGCATAAATCAGCAAATACTTGAACAACAATTGACCATACATGAATCAGCTACAAATTGTCGCTGTAAGACGCAATTTTCTTTTTTTTTATCTTACTTCCAGAAGAACACTGCTGCATCTCTGTGGTGCGGTGCGGTGTCTTCTCTTTCATATGTTGGATGATTATTAGCGCAAGTTGAGTTGTACCTAACAGCTGCAATGCGACTTGACGTTTTGAAGACACTCCGCAATGAAACAGAAGTACAAACTACCGTTCATATTTCAACAGAGTTTTGTTTTTTTATTTGGAATCTAAGGGACCTACGTAGAATACTATTCTTTTAATTCAGATCTACTGTTTCCAAAGCTTTTCTCTTTTTAGTAGTACAAAATAAGGATAACTTTTCGAAGCAGAACATTAAGTGAATTTATCATGAGAGTTTCATCTAAGAAACCTTATGAGTGCCTGTGATTTTGGCATTGTGTCCTTGTACCATTTGATCTATTCATCCTCACTTTGTAAGTCGTCTTCGCCATTACTCTAAAAAATTAAAAAGTAGATACACATATTAGGAGCAGTTCAGTAATAGCCATTGGCGCATCTTGAACATTTGCCGCCCAAGAACCAATGTGGCTCATCGAAGAAATAAAAATGTAGGTACTGCAAAAAAAAACAAATTCGGATTTTCTTCAGACGTATTCTTTCATATATTTTAAAGTGTGTCAACATACAAAAAATTTAAGAAAAATTTCAAGCTTTGATCAATTCCCAATAAAGCCTTTGCGTCCGGGGCGACACATAATTTAATTGCACGACAAGCTCTGCAATTAGTTTAATTATTTAATTTTAAAATGCAGCTGAGAAGATACAGAATTTTATTCCAAACACAAAATAAAATCCGTTTATCTGATGCCCTTTAAGAACAACGTGTTTCTCATTCCAAGCAATCCACTTTGGAGCTTCTGGAATGCTAATGAAGTTCGAACATTGCATTCTACACAAACATACAAAAGCAGAACACCATGAAAACAAATTGATTTCAGGCCTAAATAATCCTTTAAAGATCACAACACAGAAAAAATGTAAGAAAATGTGTGCCGTCCTCAAACACAAAGGAGTCAACAGCAGTTTAGGCCACGCAAACCAAAATAATCATCATCTTCAGCATCATCGTCGGCGATGTCGTCACCAGTGTCATCATTATTGTCATTGTCTGAAATCTAGTTAGGGCCCATCGTAAATGGACATAATGGAGTATTTTTCAACACCTTTAGCAACAGAACCTTACGGGTGGCATAGCCAATGTTCACATAGCATTGCTATACCATCGGCAATTGTCATCCTCATCGTCATCGTCATCGTCATCATCATCATCATCATCATCGCAATGTCGTGTTTTGCTGTGCTGCTAATTTCAGAACTTCTTAGGAATTCGTAAAATTTCATCAATCTTCAGTTAAGTCCAATGCGATAACAGAAGCAACAACAGCAAGCGGCAATGTTATGGAGCAAAAACGCGTAAATTCTTGTTATTCCTCTTGGAGTCTCGAAGAGTAATTTAGTAATTCCTCAGACGTGGAAGCTTTTATGTTGGAATTGACACTTTATCTGATTGCCAAGACTTCGCACTTCGCGCATGTGAACTTTTTTTGTTATACCTGGCATTATTTTTTAATAGGGAAGCTTAAAAAGAAGACAAGGATACGAAAAATAATAAAAAAAGAAAACCAGTAGATTGCTTACATAAGAAATCAATGGTAATGTCATTTAACTGGCATTAGCTAAAACTGCTCCGATCCTCACTTACTGATTGTTATAACTTGTAAGATTCTGCCAGACCCTTCTTGAATACATGTTCAAATGACCCAAAAATATATTAATGTATATTCATGACGGTGTTATTGTTCCATAAGTATCCATATCTCATATTAGGTATTAGGGCAGGATACATGTATTTGCACAAATAAATGAACATTTTGATTTTTATCGAAATATTGAATGAATCAGACCAACAAAGTTACTACAAAATTTAACTTAAGGTATCTTTGTAAACTAAAGCAAATGAATCGATCTGAATAAAACTTTTGCATATTAAAGACGAGGATTTGGATTTAAATTAATCATTTGAAAATATGCACACACCTGTTTTCAAAAATTTGTAGAATTTTGCTTTTCATAATTATTTCACTAATTGTTTATTAGTGTTCTTATTAAAAATCTGTACTGTTGAGAAAAGTTACGAGACGTAAATATTTTAGAACTTATGATGAAAATAATGCTGCGCGCGGCGCACAGTGGTATGGCGTCATACACATGGTGGGAAAAAATAGAAGAAGTTCTCTGAAGACAATGAAATTTTGAATGCTTATTTAGTTACACTAAGGACGTGCTTTCTCTTATACAAAGTATACCTATCTGCTCTCAGAGAAAGTTTACGGACATATAATTGCAGTATAAGTAGTGACATCCCATCAAACATTCATAGTTACACAGAAAGTAAAGAGTTCTAAATGTTTATGTACCAAGCACTTTATTTGTGTTAAATTTAATCCGTATTTAAGTGTAATGTGACGAAATCTCCCCTAATTAAATACAATTCTCTTTAGTGTTTTGGTAAATTTATATTGGTCGAATATTCATATATGACCTGATCTTTGAAAGGGGGCTTAGGAGTCAATCATTTCCACTTTTTGTCGTTTCGGGTAGACGAAAGGAGTTGTTTACCTTTTCATAGACCAGGTCACATGTAGTATGGTATAGTACTACAAAGTAAAGTGTGATTTGAAGTACATGTAGAAAAATTTGGGTAAACTATTTAACCCCAAAAGTATGCAACACATTATTTTCATATTAAATTCGCGCTGAAATTCTCGTGACCTTTTCCAGAAAATTTATAACATTGTTTAGTTGGCGCAAATATGCGCAAAATCTTTTTGATTTAAGTTAAAAGAATAGATTCTTACCTTTCATTAATAGCAAGGGGACGTATGTAGATGTAGTTAGCTTTGCAGTTTTTCCAAGCGAATTGCAAACGTTAAGGAGGCGTTTCATTTGCGCATATCTTTTGCACCATTTGTATAATCTAGATAATTTTTTCGTTTAATTAATGAAAAAATTCTATGTAGTATATATCAATAAAAATGGTAATTATAAAAATGTTTTATAACTACCCCACTGAGTTGAATGAAAAAGTTGGTTAGTTAGTTTCCCACATACATGCTTTAAGTGAATTCGGTTAATTTTTTCGAAGGGAAAATATCACTTTTCAGGAAAAGCATTAATGGCGTCCACTTAGTGAAACATTTCTTTTCCACTAAAATACAACTGTGCGGCATGGTGCACTGCCATATAAAGTGTATCATAGTTTTTGAAATAATTACAACATGTACCTTTTCGCAACGGACTTGGACTGGGTTTAATGCAGGCAATTATTTTTCAGATTCTTGAAATATTTAGTGAAAAAATAATAGAAAAAATTATTTTTTTCGGAACAAAAAACGATTACCTAAAGCCCATTTCAATCCCTCCGATATGCCGAACTTTTATTGAAGTTGGTTGATTTGTTCAATGTCAACAAAATTTTCTAAATTGATTGTGGTCTTTTAATTTGATGAGCGGATTTGAATTTAAGTAGTTTAGATGAGGTAGATGCGCGTACCTTTCCAGAGTTACTCAATATTAACTACAAATTGTAGATGGGTGAGGTCATATTTCAGAGTGATCAGCATAGCTATCTGATATCAAACTATCACATAATATCGAAATAATTTGGTGATTGAGTGGCCAAAGTCCAATATATCCTGCTATACCATAAATTTTTCACGAGTTAGTCTACAAAATTTGCATTCATTGATTATTTCAAATTTAACATATAAAACCTATCTCGCTGAGTTGTTCATTGCTAATTGTAGATTATGTAGAGACACCCAATCTTAATTGTCATTGACATGTTAGCTAAATGGTATTATCTATATTGTTTTTATATTGTAAAAATGTTTATATGAAAATGGTTTGTAACGCTTTGGAGCAAAGTATACTGAACCGATTTGAGTAATATCTTTTTTCAAAACAACACATTTTTGCTAAAAATGTTATATAATGATTATAAGACATAATTATATTTTGTTATTTTTAAAGTTAAATTTTTTTTGGATTAAGCTTTTGCGAAACCTCACAAAAATTGTCGTTTTGCTTTTTCTTGCTTATGCTGCTTCTTGAACTCTGTGTTGTTATTTTTGTTTATTTCTCTCTCATTTGAACCATTTGTATTTGACTTCGAAGCATCGTTGGCATGTGCATATTTGAAAAGATTGCGAAGCCTGGCAGAAAAAGTGCCAAAATTATAAAAATAGTACCAAATATCGGATGAAAAACACAAGTAAACCGTTAATCAGTTACATAAATAACACAAATGAACACATTATTTTTCAAATTCATTCTTGTGTATAAAAAATAAGCATAGGGACTAATACTGTTTACATCAATTTAGTCTGAATCAGTGTCTGACACATTATAATTTTACATGTTAATTAAATTTATTTCTTTTGGCAATTTGTAACTGAAGCAGTTACCTTTACTTGCTTTTAATAAATTCTCTGTCTCCAAGATTTCCGAAACTGTTTCTAACTTCAGTCTATTTTGAAGATTTGTTTTATTTAAGCCGAGTGACAAAAATATTCTTTCGACACTTGCTGAAGAATGGGGTATAAATAAAAAGCCCCTTTGCAATTCTCGAAACGTTTGGAAACAGTTGCTCATGAAACTATTATTTTATACCAAAAATCGGTTATTGACAAATTTTGCATATGATCTCATATCATCGTGGCAAGATAAATTTCAAATTTCCGTGTTAATTTGCTCTGCGAGATCAAAATTTTTTTTGATAAACAAAATTTTAAGAATTGGTAATAAATGTTGAAATTGTCTTCCCTGCTATGTTCCACATAGATTTTGAAGCAAACGAAAGTTTTTGAGAGAAATAGTACCAAAGATGATGGGGATGTAGAACCGTACCATGGTACTTCAGCTGTGAAAATATTATCAATTTGGTACTAAAGTACCGTCTGTGCGAACACGGCTTCGAAGTTCAAAGAACGAACTCTCTCTTTTTTTTCTTTTTTTTTAATTTGGAGAGGGGATATAAAATGTGTTCTTAAGAGGGTAATTTCATTATGAATAAAACAAAGGGATGAACCACTAGTAGGTACTATAAAAGCTTTCACTAATTACAGTGAAGCTGCGAAAGCAGCTGTAGTCCACGATTTCCTAAGGACAAAATAAATTTTACAAGTAATTCGATTTCAACAGTCGAATCATGAAAATATTGATTTTAAGAGTTTTTGGCCATAAATATGTTTTTTTTGAGGCTCGACAAAATTTCCAAGTTTTCATTCTCAGGTCCTTGCTTTCATACAGGACACAGCTCATAGTGAAATTGAATTAATAACAAAATTTCATGTTCAATTGCCCAAGCCAGTAAGAATTGTTGGAATTGATGAATTGTTTTTCCCGAAATTTAATCGATTCTATAGTTTTTCTTTAAATTTTCGATCAACGATGGTACTCGTATAATACTTCAAAGTACTCGTGCATTATATTCTCTAATGGTGTCCACAAATGTGTTACATTTGAGGCCATTATTTTGTAACATTTTTCAGAGATATTATCATATTCTAAATGGGATTCTTTATATTATAAACTTTCTTTTCTGTCTAGTAGGATTGGCCACCGCACCAGTGATGGTTTCAGGAGTCACAACTGTTCCTGGTGGTGTATTTTCGAACAGCACACCGTCACCATTAACACTAGGTGCCCTGGTATCGCAGCATCGATTTCTAGAGCTATCCCAATATGGATTACGTGGTTACGATTTAGCTCAACATATGCTGTCGCAACAAGGTGCTGTATCCAAGTTATTAGGTAAGTTCGAAAAGCTGATCCAACTGTGCGAAAGAGCCCACATAAAGTCAGGCAACTAACTTATGCAAATTGTATTTTTTCTAACCTTTAATGAAACTGTGATTTAAAAGCGTATGAACTACTCGTATCGTAATAACGCGGATCATTAACAAAATGATAATCTGATTGAAATCAAACAAATGGAGAGGATGGCATTAATCAAGTAAATGTCAGGTTGATAGTTCTATTTACATACAGTTTGCTGGCTTGTCAAACAAAGGCACAAATTAACAACTGAAAGTCTCACAATTATGAAGACAAATTGCAATCGTGTTGTGCGTATGTTTTAGATGAAGAAAAAACCTAATAGTTGACTAAAGACCGGGGCGTTATTATATCACCGCATAAGACACGAACGAAAAAGGTTTCTGCTGCTAACAATATACCATTAAGTGTCCCATTATAGGCGACTAAATTCACGTTACCAAACTATGATAGTCGGTGGCTGATGTCAAACAAAAGCGTTACATCGTCATATCATCAATTGTTTGAGAAGTCAACACTAAGCTTCCGGTTAAACGTTTTGTCTCTCACTGTGTGTTGAGATCAACAGCCCGATTTCAGTCACATCCGATGAGGTTTCGTTTGTTCACTTGGCATTCACTTGTTAGCTTGACTTTTGTCGGTATCAATGAAATTTTTCATATTTAAATGAGCGAGCGCTTGTTGCTGAATTTTAATTGTTGACGTGGTCTATTGCGGCACAGTGGCAACAACGTGGCGGCGCGATGCAACATTTCGACAAACCATCCATGCGGACGTGTGAATCTGTTCATATGATGCTCGTAATTTTGTAAGCTTTTCTTTGCGCAAAATGCGTTGGTCGTTAAATATTTGTGGTTCTCACTTATTAGACATAATATATGCGGCAGTGGTTGTACAGGCAAACAGGGTGGTTTTTCATTATTTATCAGTTTGCTTGGTAATTTGATCTGCGCTTACAAAGATCTTTTGTGGCTCAAACTAAGCTGGTTAATTGCTAACCAAACTATTCTCATTTCAATTAAGTGTGAACACTTGATTTTGACTCAGTAAAAAGAGAGCCGAAACACCCTATATGGGCAAACATATGCTACATGTACAAGTATTTCATATTTAGCATAATTAACGCCAGTCTACAATAAACAAGAGTTAACATGCGCAAGCAACTGTCATTCTACCGGATGCGTGAGACAGAATGCAAATGTATTTCAGCGCATTTGCAAGTGTGTCAATGCGATTAAGATAACTGACTGATTATGGAGATACGTAATTATGTTTTTTTAATGAAATAAATTTGCAAAAATTTATTAAACGAGGGTTGCCCGGAAAAATGACACCTAAATGAAGTGTTGTCATTGCACCCTACACTCAGGATATATTGACTTTATTATTCCGTTTGTATCACATAGAAGGGGGTGTGGCAGATATAAAAAATATTTATACATTCCTGATTAGCACAACCAGCTAAGTCGATCCGTCCGTCTGTCTGTGGGTCTATGGAAATCACGATTACAGGTAATTGAATGAAACTCGGCGTACAGGCTACACCTTTAAACAAGCTTTTTGCGATTGAAAATTGGCGAATTGGACACGCCTACTGCCGATAAAAGTTAAAAATTTGAAACGCTATGTTGAAAGCGTTATTTTATGCAGTGTTGCTAAATTTCTCAAAAAAATTAGGAAAAACTTAGATAAGCTCTGAACAGAAGTTGTGAATTTTGTATTCCATGCAAGCAAAAGCTTCAAAACGTCAGACTTAAGAATTATTTAAGATAATGGAACCAAGTTTCTCACGAATACAACCAATGGTTCGGTCTAACATGAAACAACATGTTCGCAAGTATCGAAGAAGGGCGTGGAACTTCCCACTCATGTATAAGCTTCAAAAAGTGACACAGAGAGCCACATATTTAAGTAAATATATATATGTATTGCCAAAACTATTATGGTCTACACAAACCAGTCGGCACGTAGCAAGATGGAAGGTACACCTTTTTAATAAAACTTTTGGACTGAAACTGTTCGCGCACTTGTGCTGTTAACATGGTGTAGGGTATTTAATTTTTGGTGAGGCCAAAGATAAAACCCTTACTAGTTAAGCTTAATTTCTATTTCATTAATTAAGCCAGTAGTATTTCAGATTATAATTTGATTAGGCTTTATAGAAAAATCTTAACCTCTTAACAAATCTGAATCATTGAACTGGAAAGGATGCAAACTGTGTCAAAACGTACAGAAATTTCATTGATTCTTGCCCGTTCTCTTTGTACGTTGGATCATGTCTGGAGCAAAAGAATTTTTAATGAGTATTTTTGGAGACGTACCAGCTTAACTGGTATTCTCTAGGTTCTGGAAATTCTGGCCTATGTTAAAAAGTCTAGTGTGTGACAAGGAGGTGGCTAACCCTTAAATTAAAATTTGATAGTGATAGATTTGAGTTTAATTAAATTTTATGAAGCCAGCCAACATTTGCTATCTTGAAAGTCACTTATTAGTGTCTTGCAAAAGTTGAAATTCATCGCATACGATAGTATCGTAACGATACCGTACGAGGATCTTATAACTGCCTTCTGTCGGGAGAAAACGTACTCCGCGTGCGTCAATTCATGAGGGATCGGAAACGATACTTCAAGAAGTAACTTTTTAGTGCCTTACTGAAGAGTTTCAGTAAGTTTTGCTTTGTGGACTTGGACTGTTTATTACTAAGGAATAAAATAAATTTTCTAATAGATAAAAACCAGAAACTTACTGTTTGCGAGACCACTACAAAAAGCCGACCAATATGTACGAGTATTAAAAGTAGTAGTACTCTTACCAATTTCTCAATTCGAATAAGTTTTATTTTATCAGAATAAAATAAATTAGATTTCAAAGCCTACTATATAATATGTATTAGAAAAGTTATTGAATAATTAATACAACCATCCTGCGCAAGCCATTTAAGCGATGTATCATGGCAACGGTCGTGCAACTATCTTCTATGAGTGACTTAAAAGTTACTTCATAAAGATAAGCGATGAAAAGATCTTGTAAATGCTGGCAGGTAGTATACATATAATTAAAAACAGGATAACCTATGTTGTTAATGTGTGTAGCATCCGTCTGTATTATGCGTATTAGCACCATAATGAAGCAGGACATTTGAGCCTAGATCTTAATACAAAACTCTTGCGTTTTAAGAGGACTATTGGATCAAGGTCAGTTCCACACTCTTCTGGGCTATGAAAAGCAACAAATCATCGCTGGCATCTCTAGGTTTTTGTAAGTTTAACTGCACCATCTTCAACCGTTGTAATTTAGATTGTACGAAGTTAGCATTGTGTAAGGTGTCAGAAAGCCGACACCGCTCGAACATATTAGGCAAATTCATTTTGCGGGCGTCTTTTCTTCAAGCGTAAGAAAGTTTTAAAGACGTATTAAGGGCACACATATAAATCTTATCAAAATCTGATGAAAACCTATTTAGGAATTCAAGATCAGGTATGGGAGAGATTAACCATATTACATCCCTATCAAGAAAATTTTGTCCAATCCTGACTATATGATAACAGCAGACTGCTCTAAATGTTATTGTCATGCATAGTGTGATTCTTCAACAGCATTTGGTAGCAGGACATCTTGGCGAAAGTATTTACAAAAATCTATGCTGCGCGAGTAGTAAAATTATCATTTAGTAGCTGCTGTTCAATCAAACAAGTAACAAATTCTCATCGCTTAAAGTGGTCCGCTGTACTTAAATACGTGACTATATTGAGACTGAAAACTCTAACTTTCAGTTGAAAGACAATTCGCGTACAATCTTGGCTTAAATAAAAAGGACATAGAGTAATAGTGGGGAGGAACAGAGGAAGCATGACTAGATATTGCTCCATAGCAGCAGGGTCATTCCATCTATAATGGGCCTATCATTACCCTCATGTTTTTTAAATAGGCTGAAACATATTTTAGTGATTGGTCTGTCATGTAGAAGATATAAAAAAATTCGATAAAATTTTTTTCACCAATATTATTGCTTAAAAAAAAGGTTTTAAATTGTGTTAAAAAAAACTCGTAAGTAAAACCAAAAAAATTCATTGATGAATATAAACAAACCAACACAATCCAAATTAGCTTTTATACTATTTTTAGGTAGTTGTGTACTAGTAGATGACAAAAAAATTGCAAATCTGAATAAATGAAGGCCTGAACGGTTTCTATGTGGTAAAAGATAAAAAAATTGACATTCCAAGAAAACATCAATTTCCCAAATACTTCAGCATCCTATATGTTCTGAAAATTTTGAGCCTAAAAAGGCTGAAATCAGTTCTCTCGCTCTTATTCTCAATGTTATCGAATTTTTTATATCTTCTACATGACAGACCAATCACTGAAAAAAGTTTCAGCCTATTTAAGAAACATGAGGGTAATAATAGGCCCTTTATAGATGAATTGACCCAGCATTAAATCACTTACATATAGCTTAATCTGTAACAATTTTTATATTGATAAAAAATCACTAATTCAAAACTTTTTTCACAAATTCAAAAACTTTTTTATCATCTCATAGGTACACTAAGACCACCCGGATTGATTGGCGGTTCAAAGCCAAAAGTTGCTACACCAGCCGTGGTTTCTAAAATTGAACAGTACAAGCGAGAAAATCCCACAATATTTGCGTGGGAAATTCGTGAACGACTAATTTCTGAGGGTAAGTTTT
The DNA here is from genome assembly GCA_963680825.1 of Meiosimyza decipiens. Taxonomy (NCBI): domain Eukaryota; kingdom Metazoa; phylum Arthropoda; class Insecta; order Diptera; family Lauxaniidae; genus Meiosimyza; species Meiosimyza decipiens. The sequence continues at coordinate 54,652,135 of OY804258.1, forward strand.
ATTTTTCCCCTTGTTAAGAACTAAACTACTTGGGCACTTTAACATGCACCAAAATTAAGGAAACTAAGCATGCGTCGATGATGGTTATCGTTCAGTGGATTTTCTTTTGATGTGATCTTTTGCAGGTTACTACGCAGAAAACAAAAACAATAAATTTTTTGCGTACTCACATTGGCTTTGTACGAGAGGATGCTTTGACGAATTTATCGACTTCCAGATTCTTAATGCAGAAATGATGATAATAGTGCTGGATTTGGCTTGGCCAAAGTCAACATATTGCTTTTGTTGTATTGCATTTTCATTACTGCCATTACTGATATATCGGTTGGTTAATTTATTAGTATCCGGACACCAAAGAGCACAGAAAACAATCTTGAATTAGCTCCAGCGAGCTTTATGTGAAACAAATTTTTCTTATATACATACATACAAGCACAGAGATGTTTGCACCTACACAGAGAAAATTTTTTATAAATTTTTGATATTAATATTTAAATGTTTATTGTCCACTGATTACAAGTACAATTGAAATTATTTATAATTGAGCTTACAGCTATTTACAAAAATCGATATTCTTAAAGGTTTACAAAGCGATCAATGCATTTTTTCATATAGCTCGTCATGTTTATTGATTAGCATTGATCGCGCTTATAAAATTAGAATATCGATTGAGCGTCACTGAAATGACCGCTCCTAAGTCTTTTCAATCGAAAATTTTTCATTCAAGACCATCCATTGCAAGTATTGCGATTAAAAGAATATCACTTTTTTAAGTTGTTTTGAAGGATAATCTAAGGAAAACTTTTTAATAGAATTTTTGCTAAAATAAATAAAATAATAAAAATAAAATAATTTATGAATTAAAAAGCTCGTCAATTGATGATCTCAATTTTTATAAGAACTTGCTTGATATCATTAAGCTGTACTTCTGAATCTACAACGTCGTTTGATAAAACTAAGTATATCTATCGTCCTTATTATCAATTTATTTTTTAAAAGATAATTTTTGTTTGTGTATGATTGTCTAAAAGATTGATATGTAAATACAATTTATGGCACAAAGCCTTCAATCGTCTGCAAGGATGTAAGCCTAGAGCTTATCATTACCAAAACAATATAAGGCCACAACAAATAAAAAAAGACCATGAAAACTTCGTAGTAAAAAAGTGTTCATTCATCTTCCACGTACAACTTGATCCCATTCATATGCGAAATCGTCGCAATGCAATGCGATCATACAGACAGAAGACAGTCAGACGAGCAGCAGTCAGACAGATCGATCGCTTTATGCGATAACGCGTTTCGCATGGAGTGATTCGAACTACCGGTCCTCATTATGCGGTCCACTCCAATCTCATTTGTGTCATCATTGTCACATTAGCGGAAATCAATCTTCGGTACAGGACGATTAAATGCTGCGTTTGTCGATTTCAAATTATTTTATTTGTCGGCAACGATGGTGTTCCCACAATCAATGGGTACCACCGAGCTTGTTTGCGTTGTTGTATGGATTTCATTGTTTTGTAAAGCTCTTTTTAATACATATTTTACATTTGTTGTGCGATTATATCGTTATTGGGTCAATTTAACTACAAATGTTTTAAAATTGACTCTTTAATGTTGCTGCAATAAGAGTTTTGATTTCGAAATTAGAATGCTGGCTTCTTTTTTTTTTGTAATTATTACATGTGTGAGAAATATCTAATTACTAAGACTACTTTACCAGAAATGCCGCAAAAAAAAAAAACCTCATGTTTGCAAGTTTCGGGATCGGTTAATATTGATATTAGAAAACTTATAGCTTTAGGAGAATACTATATATACTTAAAAAATAAAACATTGAGGGTTGCTGTCAGGGCTTAAAATGATTGAAAATGGGCAAAATTGATTTAAGGACACGACCACCGCCCATGCGTATAAAACTTTTGAAACGCAGTATTGAAATAGTTATTCAGTATAACCACAAATACTAGAAATATCTTGCGCAAGCTCTTAAAAAAAATTTGGCGAATTTTTAAAAGAGACCGTGGCACGTCTTGTGCAAGTAAAAGCTTTAAAACACTATACCGAAAGAATGTTTAAGGATTGAAACAGGGAATCATTCGGAAAAGCCAAAGAAGCAAAAACTTTAAAATTCTGTACGAAGGGTGTTGCAAACAAATTTCACACAAATACTAGAAATGTTTCAGCCAAGTACCAGGAAATGTGGCCACATTTGGAATATAGGGTGTGGCATCAAACATAGATATAAAACCTTAAAACGTTATACTGAAGGAGTTATTTAAGGCAACTTAACCATATTCTCAATAGTACCGGGAATAGTTCTAAAAAGCTCTGGACACAAATCAGATAAGTTTCAACAAGAGACCGTGGCACTAAGTGAACAATTCAAAACGTTATACTAAAAAGTTATGCAACCAAATTGCTCACGAAAATAAAAAATAGTTCGGTATAGCATTAGACAAAACGTATGTGTAGCACCTCCCATACAAGCATTAGCTTTATAGCGCTATACTGGGGGCTATTTGAGTAAATTTTGTGAAATAATGTAATTTGGATAATTTTGTCAAACCAGCCCGCAGGCAGCATACCCTTCCAATAGAAACTTTTATTGTTAAAGGGTATTTAATTTTTTTTTAGGCCTAAGATAACACCCTTGCGTTTGATTTTTTTTTTTTACTTAGCGTGATGTGCCGAACCAAGCATTGGATTCAGATTCAGTGACCCAAAACCTAATTAAAAAGAAGTTACGATATAAAATTATTTTTTTTAGTTTTTTAACCAAAAACTAACAATTTGACAGAAGTTGATCAATGGGAGCATTACATGATAAAGTTGGAAATTTGGTAAGACCAGAGATATTTGTCAATATGAGCAAAGTCCGCCAATGGTTATACCTTATAAGAGAGGTGTATCGACGAGGCCGTTTAATGAAACTTAATCGATATCTGTTCACAACTGCAAAACTTAAAAATTTCAGTAATGTTCATGGTCCTAATGAGACCCACGATCGAAACACGATTTTTTTTTGTAACTGCCGTGTATTCAACCATCGCTCGAATCTTTGTAAACGTATCTTTACATGAGAATTTACGGTCAAAATGTTTAATTGTCTTAACCCAACAAAGTGTAGCCATAAGCAAAGACATTTACACTTTCACACTAATCAATACACATGTATGTAAGTATGTATGTATATCATTTGCAATAACTTATACAATTGAATAACGTCAATTATTAGGCTCACTTAAATTACGAAAATTTTTTCCTCCAATTAATTTTTCTGAGTATAAAGTCAAACTGTCTAATACAAGTAGCCAGCCATTGACGGCATAAGCGATATGCTACGAGTACTATTAAAAGTACACACAGATAAGCGATTGAAAGAAAATGCACATCAATTGATCTACAAGTAATTAATACAATCCTCATTAGCACCATTAATGGTAGCGCTGCTTCTCGTAATGCCCCGAGCCGACATAACATGCCGTAATGCACGCGTATAAATGTCATTTTAACCGTCCATAAGCGAGTTTGCTTGCCTTTTTACGCGTATGTGCGCGTCTTCAAGTCTAAAACTTTAATCGATTCCTCTTGTAATGCGATACATTCGAACTCATTTCTTAGCCTCTTACACTTTCTATTAAGTATTTTATATTTTGTTTCTTGTTTTTATTTCTCACCTCAGGTGTTTGTACGAATGCCACAGCTCCATCGGTCTCATCAATCAATCGAATTTTACGAAATCGTGCGGCGGAGAGAGCGGCCGCAGAGTTTGCGCGTGCAGCCAGTTATAGCATGTATGCGTCCCATCCCTACACCAGTTTTGCCACATGGCCTTCGACTATGGCGGCGCTGGCGACACATCATCATGTGACAGCATGGCAACCGAGTACGAATGCATGCAATGAATTGCCGCCTGGTTTGCCTCCCAATGCTGTTGTTGCTCCGCCTACCGATTTCTGTATTACCCCACCAACACTCTCACCCGAGTCTTGTGCCAGTCGTGATACTTTGGATTCACCAGATGACAATCGAATGATAGGTCCGTTCAATTGAGATTTTTTTTACTGCATATGTTAATCTTTTTTTTTTTTCTGCAGATATTGAAGGCGAAGATTCAGATTCCCAGGATAGTGATCTACCAAAATTTCGCCGAAATCGTACCACGTTTAGTGGAAATCAATTAGAGGAGCTAGAGAAAGAATTCGATAAGTCACATTATCCCTGCGTCAGTACAAGAGAGAAACTTGCGGCTAGAACGACCTTAAGTGAAGCTCGAGTGCAGGTACATATACTCGTATATACCTGTTCTACACATATATAAATACCTTATTATATATGTATACCAGCAAATAATATGCAGCAAGGCAATAATTTTTGCTAGGATATTTTTAAGAAAGAATGAAATGAGTTGGCTTAAAGAAATGCTTATACCTCTAATGGATGATTTGCCACCTGACAAAATATTTTACCCACTTTGCTTGCTACAAATTTCATTCCCTAGCAAAAAGAAGGCCCACAAAATCGAAAGTATGCTTGATATGTTAAAAACGAAATTTGAAATTTATATGACGATGCCCATTTTGCCGCCCCCCTAGGTGCACCCCCTAAGTATATGTATATATAAAAGTAAGGCAAAATTAAGCCAAAAGTTGAATCGAAGAATACAAATGGACTATAGTCAATATCTAAATTTTGTAGGAAACGAAAACTTTCGTTCTTAGTTTGCTCTTGAAAAATTCTCCACCGTTTTTGTATAGAAAGTTTTTTTATAACCAAGAGATATGCAAAATCACCTTAAACAATAAAACTTAATAAACAAAGAATTTAAGGCCATATGGCTTGGGAACATTTTTTATATAACGTCATACTACCATAGTCGACCTACGTTATTGATTTCTTTACAAAAATTTTATTGCTCAATTAAGCGTTTCGCTACCAATTTTTAACTTTACCATCACTACAGATATAAGGTGAACGGTGGACATATTTCGACCTGTGGTGGTCCTTCTAAAGCCTGTCTTATAATCACGATTCCGCTTCTCTATCTCAAAACTATTTACTTTTTCATAATATATTTCATTTATACGAGTAACATATGCTGTTCAATACAAAAATTCTTTTCGAATTGCAATCATTTCTATGCTCTGCAGAAGAATGAATTGCCGAACAGACATTTTTTATCAACTAACAAATTATCTCTTCACATTGACCAATTAGGTTTGGTTTTCCAACAGACGAGCGAAATGGCGACGACATCAGCGAATGAATCTACTCAAGCAAGGAAGGTCCTTGTCACCAATATCGGCGTCAAGTCAACAACATTCACCAACGACAACAGCAAGTCATTCAACATTGTCCAAACAGAGTTACAGCCAATACGAAAACAACAATACGATAAATTTGTCTTCACGTCTAAGTTCCACGATTTCCGAAACAATATCAACATCCAACGATATCAAACACAATCCAGCAATGAACTCAACAACAAATGTTTTCATCCCTACAAAAGGATTAGGTTTATACCCCAATTACCAAATGCCGCAGTTATGCCAAATGAATCCCACATCAGATGTAATGATAAAGAACTTCAACATCGATTCCTATCGAGATCAAATAACCACATTTCCCGCCCAGAGTCCGAAACAAAATCCAGCGGGTGCGGTACTATCATCACACACAGCATCAGTTCCATTATTAATGGGCGGTGAACATAGCGCATTTCACACTTTGGCCAATACAACTCCCGCCGCTATTTATGCATTGAATTTTGCTCGTCATTATGTAGCAGCAGCTACCTCGAAGCAATCACAAGATCATAAAGCAAATTCGACATCTCCCACTGATCCGGTGTACTTAGATGGAGAGATAAACGTGATACATGACGATAGGAGTGAAAATGACAACGATCGATAATGGTTAGCTGCTTACTTCGTAATAAGACTATTCTACTTAAAAAATAAATCTATAATTGCAAGAAATAATATCATAAGTATCACATGTACTTGAAAATCAATCAAATCTATTTTGAATACATTCCCAATTCATACCAGTCTCAAAGTCGGGGCGAAAAGTTGTGGACATATTAAAAGGATGAAACTATCACCAATATGTAATGCAAATAAACTAATGAAAACACTTAAATTAGTGACTGCGTGCATTCTGACCAAACACTTTAAAGCTCACGACTTTCGGCCGGCCTTTATCGACCCAGATTAGCTCATTATTTACATAGCTAAACTTCTGACGTGAACAAAATAAGTGTTGTTTACTTACAAAAATCTCATGCGTTTTGAATTAAAAGATAATTCAGGTCATGGACACTAAACCGAAAATAGGTTGTTTTGGAGTGTTTGGACAGGATGCGTAAGACCATTAGCGTAACTAGAGATTTATTTTGTCCCCAGATATTGATATTACTCCAGTAGCAAAAAAATGTTTGATAGCTTCTTTTACAGGGCTTTTAAAAACGATATACCTATTTATAAATTCTTTATAGGGGCTAATAAGGGCCATTTGGCGTATGAAGTATAAATATATTTTCCCCTCTTTGTTATCTTTCAAGAAACTCGGGCTCTCTTCTGCGCTGTTTAAAGGGCACATGCAAAAAATAATTCCTTCCCGTATCTTGCAGAACTTTCTTATATTTAATTTTACTTTACTATAAAATTATTTAATATGCAAATGGTAAAATGAAACTTTAATCTATTGTATATATTAAATTTTATTTTACTATCAAATCATATTTTTTACTTACAACTTTACAAATTTGCAAAGTCAGAATCGAACCTATGACCCAGCGATTCATATATTATGATATATGTCAAAGGCGAATCATATCTTTCTCACATTTATTTTGGTAATGTGACAAATAAGGGACAATCTTGTGCCCTCTCTCGTGTATCCCTGAAAACATCAGACGCCATGTTTTTCTAGTGACTTATGTGGCTTCAGAATTAAGTCATAAGAGACATGCGGTCTCTTTATCATGATTTTATATCTTGTTCTAGCAAGATATTAAAAAACCAAATTTCGCTATAAAGGCGGGTATATTCTTAATTTTGATTCAAAGCTACTTTAATGACAGTACTGTTTTGTGAGCTGCATTTTTGTCTCCATAAATTCTCCTGATGCTACTAGGGTATGCATACAATGTATCACCAACCAATTTTTTTGGGAGGTGCGACGGTCTATATTGTGGACTTAGTCCTTTAGTTGTGCCGATGCATACGATATTGTTCAATGCAAGTAGTGCAATATTCAGTTCTAGTTAAATTCTTATTTATTTGTCTATAGTTTGTTGAAGCTGAACTTAAATTAATAAAAATTAAAAAAAAAATTTTCTTTTCAAATACTGTAGTAAGTATGTAAGTACCTTTAAAGTACCTTTTTAAACTTTAAATTTTTCTATCATTTGAATCTTCAGACAGGTGTCAGCTATCTAATTTTGCGTCTATTCTTTGTTATTTGCAATTAAAATTAATTTCACTATGGAAACATTTTTTAGAAAATACATATATTTAGATCTCTAATGAAAATCTTTAACAGTTAGACATAAGATATAATGGCAATTTTTTTTCTGCCAGCTTTAGATTTTATTGAGGATATAAGTTTTTGTAAAATATTTGGATGGTTAAACTTTACTTTCACTATATTTTTAAGTTTTATATGTAATTGTAATAATAATAAACACATTCATATAGCACTTGTACATATGACCTTTTGTTGAATCTAAGAAATATGCTCTAGTAAAATAATATTAGTTTAAAATTTTTCGTCCTATCTACTTGTTAGAATGCAATAAAACTTACTTTTACTGATATATAATGTGTTTTTATTTTAATTTCATTTAGATTTACTTTTCAGCTTTAACAAACCAGTCCAACAAATTAACTTTCATGGCCACAGCGATTAAATAGCAAACATCTTCCTGTTTTTTAAAAAATTGATTCTAAAAGGATCCGTTTGGCGTACTTAATGAACTTTTCAAATATTATGGCCCATTTGTGTATTTCGGATACGTTCTAGAAATCAACTCCGTGTCGCCTTATCAAGAACAACGTTATGGACTACCTCCATGTATTTCAAATAACCTACTTGCAGTATGCAGGGTATGTTGTGATATATTGGAGTCACAAGTTATTGAAGTCTTTCTCAGAAATCAACAAAATTGTTATGGAATTGACGCAGCGGTCGAAGAAAATATGAGCTGATATATTTAATTTTGGTTCAAACTTTATTGCTATATCAACACCACGTAAGCCATAAGCTCATTAAAAATTTTAATAAATTCACAGAGACATATTCAGGCATTGTAAAAAAGTATTTGGCATATCTTTTGGCCATATCAAGGAATGAACAATTTATGATGGTAATGTGTTACCTGACGCAGGTTTGACATTTTCGTCTGAGTGTATGACTACATAACCACGAGACTGGTAATTAGCTCGCTCGACAAATTGGCATTGATTAAGAATCTGGGTTGCCAAGTGGTCGGTTTTGACCCGGCCGAGCCGAGAATTGCAGGTCGCATTTCTGGCCCTGTAGAAACTAAAAAATTTCCCACACAAAACACTTTAATTAATTAAAGCTAAATTAAAAAAATCATTGAGTTTTTTCCACCCAAAAATTAATATTTGACAATTATAAGCTTGGCAAGCCTATTAGGAATCCTTGAAAAATAATTAATAAAAGTTTGAGAAAGACCTTTTCATCTGGTGAAAACCTTATAAACGATGAACAACTTCAGGAGAAGAGCTTCATTGTGTGAATAATTCAATCGAAGCCTAGTAGGCCCGTGCGCAGAAATCGTCCAGGGGGGGGAGGGTGTTTAATTCGGATATTTCATTTCAGATTATGAAGTTCCCAAAAAAAGTATTTTTGACTACAAAGCACACGAAATAATGCAAAAATACAGAAATTGATTTATATATATACTATACATATATACGTATGTGGTTATGTGTGTATAGTATATACATATATTATATACTTTTTAAGTTCATATATATAAATTTTTTACTTTTGATTTTCTTTATGAGCTTTATGGGACTGCAAAGTCAAAGATTTTTTAAAGCCTTCTAAAGATTTTTTGACTAGTTTGCAGGTCAACAAAAAAATTTTATCGGAAGTTGCGGATGAGTTTTCCATATATTACTACGAGTATAAGCTGCGAACCTTTTAACTGATTTCAACAAATTAGGTATCATTTGAAAGGCACTTACATACATAAGTAAACTTCAAGTGTATCATTTATTATACCTTTATACTAACGTGACCATATGATTCGCGTTTCGCGGAGCAAGTCCGCGTTCATTGTTTTCTGCTCCGCGTTTTCATTGAAACATCTTATTTTGATAGTGTGGGGACCTTTTTTTAACTAAATATCTGATTTGCTACGGTTTCCGGGATGTAAAAGTGAGGACCTTCTTTAAAAAAGTTTCATTGGCTTTTTCCTGCTTCGCGTTTTGGTGAAAAATATCTGGTCACTTTACTTTATACCTATTTCTATACATGCATGTGTGAGTTTTTATCATTTTCATAAAATTTCATAAATTTTTTAATTTATCTGTCATAAGTCAGATCATATTGTCAGTAGAAGTCTATGTAAACAATTTCCAATGGGGGGGTTAGAGCCCCCAAAACCCTGCGCAAGGGCCTGAAGCCTACCCTTCATAGCAAAGCAGGCACATTTTTTTAAGTTCTATTGCTCTTGTTATTTTCCTATCATATATTCAGTAAAACATTTACTTTTTCGGCTTTCTTCGAAATATTTTGCGCTAGAGTGAACGTTTTGCAAAGCATTTAAGTACATTGACCCAAAATATTTTCTTTTTCGAGACTTTAATAAAATTTTGCATGTGGGCAAACTTTTTGCAAAATACATGTGATATACTTTAGCTTTCTAATACCACTAATTGAGAACTTATTTTTTAAAATTAAAAAGATTTTTTAAACCTTTTGTGTGCAACAGCTCATTCAAAGCTAAATACTTTAAAGTGCTTAATATGTAACAGGTATTGATAATACATTTATAGAAATGATTAATTTTGACAATTTATTGCTACCAAACAATTAAATCAACAGAAGTTGTAAATTGTCTAAAATAAGTAACTTCAAAATCAAACAAGTTACAGACATAATAGTCTGTCAAAATGTCAATTAATGACAGTTGAACACTGAGTTTTTTTCTCAAGTAAAACTCAATCTAACAATAAAACAAAATAATAACAGGGCAGCAACATGAGATGAATCGCACTGAGTATAACATGTCCAACATTCATTCAATAATTCATTCATTAATTCACTGATGTTTGATAGATCGATTCGAACAAATTCAATAAAAAATACGAAAAAATACAATATTTATAATTATATCTGTTAATGTGTGAAATAGCAATTTGAACAGGTAAACTCGCCATACTCGTAAGTAGGAATAAAAGAGCAAATCATTGCTTTGAAATTTCAATAAACTCAAGTCTATTGTCCACTTGAAAAATCAATTCGAAAACTCTACACATTATACAAGAGCAATTAATAAAAAATATAATGTTTTGTGTTATTCTTTTAGAACCGCTAAACGGTGCTACAAGTATGCCCCTCAAAACACCAAAAATAACAAAAGCGCAACAATGGCAACAGCAACACAAAAACAACAAACCTTCAGGGCTGCTCAGTAATCAACAGTCTCACAGTGAATCTATGACAAAATGAAAATTTCATATGATGGCGCTCTGTTCGGATGCCTCATCAAAAATGATTTCACTTGAATGACGGGGTGGGAAGAAAATGAGTCTTCTCGGGCATCATCACATTTTCTAATTCAAATTCACGTCTTTGTGATGCCCATCATTCAGCAGAAGCTATCAGCAGTTAACGTGTCGATGTCGATTTGGTACACATCGTCGGGTAGATATTAAAATTAATGGTTTATGCCGTTGGAGCACAATAGAATTGATCAAAGCACTGACTGCGGCTTTGATCACTCCTATAAATGATGCCACAAACTCCTCCTCAATGAAATGAATAATAATGTGATCATGGGAGTTTTGTATTGCGTTCTCATTACTTTTGTGCGCACCTAGTAAGGCATAATGGAAAAACGTTTATTAAATGTTAACATTAAGAGAAAGTACACACGCACAAGTGCAGCTATACGAAATATGGATATGGAAACACATTAAGTTTTTCGAAGCTTTATTTCTGTTTGTTTTATTTTCTGCCGGAGTCAGTGGTCTCTACAAAATTCATATTAAAAAATGACCGTCCGAGATTCCTCAGATTTCGTGTTCCAGCGATCGTTTTCAATTTGATTTATTTAAGTTAGATGATATTGCCGTTTCCGATGTTTGATTTGAATGGAAGTTTAATTTTATCGACACCTAATGAATAATTCGACATCGGATTTGAAACTGGACTGTCAAAGTTGCAGTATTTGGCGAAGAGAAATATAAATTATGTAACTAAACGCTGTTTTTCAGCCATGTTTCACAGTCGTACTAAGGCATTGACTTCATATCCTATTCAAAAATGCGTACTTTCATTGTTAACAGGAACGGATAGTGCTATAAATTAGCACTATCCTCTTAGACGAAGAGATATATGTTATCTGCATAAAAAAGATATTCTAGAACATCCACATTTAGTATATTCTTCTAAGGATACTCTACAGTCCAACAAAAAGCAGCCTTGGCACAAGCACGACACGTACTTCATCTGAAATTATTCTGTTATGTACAATGGGATGTCCGTTTTTTTAATAAATGAAAAAATTTTGGGGGTTAGACGGTTTCCGAAAATACAATTTAGTAGACAAGTGTTCGTACTTGCCACAGCTTTTAATCCGCCATATTTGAAATTTACTAATTTTGTTTTTGAAATTGACACAACTTGAACTGGAAAGAAAATAGAGAATAGTTCCAAAATTTATTTCTATGCTACAAAAATCGATTTCGACAAGCGTTTAATGTAAAAACGGTCTACATCGGATTCGCATACCTTTGTACAGTTAAGTTCGATCTGTTTCCTACTCCTTTACAGTTATGTATTATATATAGTTTTTAATTTTAAGCAAAGGTAAATGAGCAAAATCGGAAAAAATTGCCATTATTGGTAATCTGATCATATGTGACATAAATAAGTATAAAATGCATATTTCCTGTATATGAATGTATAATATGATAATCAATAGATCAAAATAGCCACAACATTCGAACTTTAAAATAAAATAACGCGGTCAAATTCAGAAATATGGTAAGCTTAAGGCATTAAGCCTTATGCTTTTCAAAAACTATGCTCTCGTTTTCATCGATTTAGGACATAATGCTCGAGTAAATGAGTCAAAACTTCGATTTCGGCCTCCCTAAACAATCACTAGTAGAAACTGACATCAGATACAAATTATTCTTTCCATATGAATGAGTCTTATGTGTAAAAATATGTATTTTTAAGTATATGTTATTATATTATCGAATATTAGACTTTTGGCATGAAATCGATTTGCATTTTCCTTTTCTTGAACTTTGAGCTAAACACATTTTCGATTTGCGGCATACTTTTCGAGTAGGTATATAACCAGAAACCTTTTTTCAACCTCTTACGCAGATACTGAGGGAACTTCTTCAACTTTTTACTTCCTAGCACCGAGTTAGCCAGGTTTCCATCAACTATCATTTTTTTTTGACATATAACTTAAAACTCTTTTTTATTCATAGTGGCTAAGCTTATGTTCTCTTAGTTCTACAGTTTTGGTCTGATACTCGGTCATATCCCAAAACATTGTTTTTTAAGGTAAATTTTATATTTTTTTATCAATAGTTCGCCATTTTTGTTTTTGGTACTGACGCTTTAGGTAATTATAGTACATATAAATTTACCACTTTAGCCTTGAATTCGCACTTGACCAAACGTTCTGTTATCTGTATTTAAAACGGGCTTATAATATTCTTTCACTGACATGTTGCCAATTCATACTAGCTTTATGGCAATTTTGCTAAGAAGGAGCCCGATAGAACCGCGCATACATATGGGGCATTCCACGCCTAATCGGACACCATTTGGCTTTTGCATATCTGATTTTTTTGAAATATTTTTTTTCTTTTCTGTTGCATTTTTGTAAGAAATATCGGAAATTTTTAAAATAAATCGCTATATTTAACAATATATGCACTGAATCACTTTCTTCAAATTTTTTTGTAAGAATCTGTTAATTGTACTAAATTTTAAGTCTATTCTGATAATGTTCAAACGATGGGATTTTTTTCGAACTTTCAATATTCATGTTTTTAGTTATCCGAATTGAAAAATATTCATATGCGGCATTTTTAATAACGAAGAAATAATTTTCCTATAAAATTTTTTATTATATAAATAAAATTTTAACAATATTGTGTCATTACTACACAAAATCCTGCACTTGGATATTTTTCAATCGTTTTAAAAAAAATTTCGATATTTTTTATAAAAGTTACGCTTAAAAAAGAAAAAATCCGAAACAAAAAACATGTAATTTGGTTGAATATTCGTGGTATTTAAGAAAAAAAAAATTTGTTAGTTTCCAAAATACTTATTATATCTCTTAAATATGTACCCTACATTGATAAAAATTTAAAATAATTATAGAAAATAATCTCAACCAATATAAAAATTTTCAAAATAAATCAGAGATGTAAAATCAAAATGATGTCGGTTTGGCATGGAATGTGCCATATTTAGAGCTGCATAGATATGAACGTCTAGTATGTATAGAACATTTTTTTATTCGATAATGATCTGACTATATTTATATTTTTTATACAAATTACATGCAGTAGTTTACAGCTACCACAAGTTGTTGAATTCATGTAAATTTTTTTTATTATTGCTGAAATGGGAGGCGCCTTTGAAAAAAAAACGTCGGCTTTTGCTTTGAAATAAAAACCGACTGATCATCGATTCATGTAGCTGTTAATAGTTTTTGAACTCAAAATTAATAATCCAGAGCTATCAGCAGATGATCGCGTTTGGAAATCGATCATGTAATTGTGTTTTTTTTTGATTAGATTCAGTGAGGAGTGTGATAAATCGTTGTTTTAATTAACTTTCATGATGACTTGACACATTTCAATGTATTTATGCACTCATGTGTGTAAGTGTTTGGTTGTGTGAATAAACTAATTTTACATATAAAGTACATTCAAGCATCTACACATTCCGGTTCCTGTCTTTTTTCGCTTGCGCACATGTCAGATTCATCTACAATAACCTTTTTCGTAAAAGAAGTTGAAATGGATTTGTCTGACTGTCTCTTTAGTTTAATGAATAATTTTTAGTCTATGTTTAATGTACTTCTAATAGTGGACTTTTAGATGTACAGCAGTTATTGGACAAAACAAAAAACCTTATGGCGGAACCAATAAAGACATCTACTCTAGAATCCACACAGTGTCAAGTGTGAAACCAATCATTCGCTAAGACAGTCGAGCGTGGTTAACCACCAGCGCTTTGCTTCACAATTAACAAGTGTCACCACCTCGGTGGCTCAGAAGCTTCTATTGTGTGCAAGTCGTCCAGGGCCTGGAGCACTCCATATGATATTTTTTTGTATCTTATAAGGATATATATGAGACATAGCACGTAAAGCGAAACAAAAAATATATTGATTTGTCTAAAACTTTGTACAAGTATTCATAAGTAGCTCATTTGATTTCTAGAATTTTAGAGCTAAGGTCACATTGGTCTCACGGACGGTCACAAACGGTCAAGAAATTCAAAATTTTACTTTGATTTCAATTTTAAAAATTTTGTAGGACGATAAAAATTCCAAATGATAGTTAATTTGTAGTGCTGTTGCTGTAAATACGATAAAAATATTTTAAAATTTTTTAGGTTAGCTTCAATATATTAAAATCAAAATTTAAGATGTATGGCTTCTTCTATTTACAAGTTTGAACCTTATATTTTTAAATTCATTTTGCCCCATAATGGGGCAGAAATTATGTAACAGGAATTATATTTTTCTATGAAATTCATATGAACATTACGAGAAAAATCGTGGTTAGGAAATAAGTATCATGGAAACTAAGAATGGTATGACAGTGGTCAAAAGAAATCCGTGCAGGTTTTCAGACCAAAACAAAGTCATCATTATCTGTTTTCCTCAAAATAATATTCATAGTAGGACGTGGCTATAGCCTTCTTAGCCCTACCTTTATCCAGCGCTGCTCTTTTGTCTAATATGTCCGAATTCTGAATATATGTTATGAGCATTTTTTTTAAATTTTCGTATGTATCGTTAACCTCTTGAAAACATTTCCATTGTTTAAAAGTGGCTTAAAATATTATAATAATTTGTTATATTTTGTACAAAAGTTAAAGGAATTAAAAATTGCTTCCCATGTTATTAACGTACTTACTTGTGTAGATACAATGTAGCATTAATTTATAGATGTGGTGGTAAAAATGAGTTCAAATAAATATGCAGTGCAAATACTTAACTTGTTTTATAAATTGTAGATATATGTATCCGAACTTGTACCAACAAAAGATAAAATTTGCCTTGAAATAAACAAATTGAAAGTATGTTTTCCATCCTTATGACTGAATGAGTTTTTTAGAGGTCTTATATTTTCCATATGTTATATTTTTAAGTCAACAATACTTACCGCACTCGAAAGGTTTTAAAGAGAACTTTATTCATTCTAAGTAATCAGTGCAATTGGTCTTATAGAAGAGATATCCAAACACTCAATGTTTAAGTTATTTCCTATCTTGTGTCCCCACACAAGGCCATGCATTTTCTATTTTACAAATATTCATAACTTTAAAGATTGTTCTTAATACTCGAACCTTTTTTTTATAGGTTTCGAAGTCGTTAATTAGGCATAAGAGGTGCTGCAATGAGTTCAAACATATTTGAATATTGAAAATAAGTTGCAGTTTTTGTATCGCAGAAAATAAATCAACTGCCAAACGATATGAAAATTTGGAAAAAAAGGGCCAAGAGTTTGAATTATTTATACACTTTTATGAGGCCAGAACTACAGCCCCGGTGTCGGTCCAGGATTTGATATGCTTATGAATGAACCATCTGGTGAAAGTACCTTATCCACGCCATATAATAGTATGCCTCAGATTTTTCCCTTGCCTTCACCATTCTCATACCGATAGATAAAAACGTGTAAAAAGTTATGTAAAGAGAGATGGTCCACTCTGAATTCATTTCACAAAGACAAACGGATGATAAAGAATATTACTTAGGCGTCATAGATCATAGATTTTGAATCATAACCGTACATCATCGAATAAGTCATCGTTGTGAAAGAGTTTTTAGCTATAAATTCAACGAGTCCACAGTATCCTAATATCGCTCCGTCTAACTTTTCATGTTCCCGAAGCTAAAATTATCACTTCGAGGAAGGCGCTTTGAGTCGGTTAAAGTCAAAAAAGCATATTCGCTGAAGGAACTGAAGGCTAGTCTTTAATCAGCCTACAAAATATGTATGGAGGACTAAGTCAAGCGCTAGCAATACGCTAGCGTTGAGTCTTACTTTGAAGGCGATACAAAAATAATTTCTTCTCAAATTTAAAACTAAATAAATCCAACAGCAGAATCGTAGTTCCACAAAAGTCCTTTGTCTTCAATAGCAATAACACATTTAACAGTTAATTTGAGGTAGATGCCCCTTTGGCCACTAAAGTTCATCATTGATGTATCAATAGGACAGGGCCGAAAGATCACAGTTCGTCAAAAAATGTGATTTTTGGGCTATGCGTATAACCGCAAGGGAACAGCATCTCAAAGCGAAAACTTCGTCTGAAATACCGCATATGCTTTTGCATGTGTAGGCTCAAAGCCTGTTTTCGCCCTACCTTTTGTTCAGATTCTATAAGAAATATTATCTACTGCCGTTCTAACCAATGACAGTAAGCTTGTGTGACAATATGCACGTATTCTGATATCTCGAAGAACTTCTTATAATCGTTTGATAGAAGGCATTAGCAGTTGCTTCCAGCTCACCTCTTATTCCAGTACGTACATAAAATATATGTATATGTCCATATCACCTACTATATTTTCAATATTTTACTCTATTCGTAAAATTCTGTTCTTGTGAAAGCTCCAGACAAATACTCATACTACAAGATTTCAATTGTTAAAACAATGGAACAGAAGTGAATATCTGAAAGTCTGCAAATTAAAGTCGAATGATTCGGCACTTTTGTTTTTATAAAAAAAAAAAAAAACAATTAAACATTAATCGAATTTTTAACGGAAATGCAAACCTAGACAGAGGAATCAAGTGAACCAAACTCATGTAGATTGGTAACGTGTGTTCAAATTGTATTTTCATTTTCAATAGTAGATCTGCTTTGAGATATTTTTATTCCCACATATGAAGGTGATCGTCAGCAACATGCACAGGTAGTAGGTACCGGCAGAAAAGTGCCGAGTTCAGTGGCTAAAGCAGAAGTTGAGTGGTAAATGCTTCAGCAACTGTCACTGGCCATATTCACACTTGATGTTATAATGAGCTGCGATCAATTTGGACTTAACTGCATTCCGATTGCCTCCAAACTGCCATGTCATGTATCTGATTATGCTTCTCGAGGAGAAACCCTTGCCGTGCATACAGCGGGATGTTGTGTGACTCCTGTGATTCGGTTTCAGCACAACTTGCATCGACACTTGTTCACATTTTTAGGGCTTTTTCCCTTTAGTTTTTTTTCTTCGTTTTTCTTGTTTTGGGCAAGATTTGTTTTCCTTTTTTTTTTTCTTCATAAAAATGTGGATCCTTTATAGAGCGATTTATTTCTGTTAATTGCCAGAGGCGTTTGGCTTAAGTGGTTTTCGTGCTTCTTATAAATATCTCTTAATTTTGCACTTGGTTCTCTATGTCCGAATGGTGACAATCGGTGCGCGGCAATCGCCAGATTCTTTTGAGCTGTAATGTTCCATTTGGCACGATTTGTAAACTTGAACTTTGTTTTAGAGGAGCCTCAGAACTGGTCGACGCTGGTCCAGTACGCTTACGATTCCATATATTCATTTCAACTTGTTCTTGGCCGTGTGTCGTTAGCTGCCGTGCGCGGTTGCATGATGACAACGATTCAATTGATTTGTTTGTCCTTACGGCAGCGGTAGTGAACTGCTTCACTCCTTCACACCTTTTGTGGCTCGAAGAGTAAAAAGTCCGCATTTGATACGAGTACGTGATTTTTTCATCATTTCTATGGTCTCGGTGTCACATGCAATCGCTAAATTGAATTCCGGCTATTAAGGGATAACATGACTCAAGTTTAGAGAGAATTTTACGAAATATGTGTGTTTTCAATGTGCTTTAGGCCATATATCTGTGGTACCAAGGCAAATCGAATTAACTCCATTTCTGAACAAAATCGAGATAAGCATATCACTTGACGTTTTTAGCGTACAATTCCACAGTAATTCCATTATTTCTTTACCATCTACCTCTCTGTTTTCAAAAGAAACAAATTTAGATTTACATTTAAAGCTGAAATTGGTAAAAATACCATCATTTCTTGTATTGTTCCATGGCGCAAGTTCCGAAAGCATTTTTGTTCTTCTTGGTGGTGATTCAATGTGGGTGTCACACTGGCAACGTCTCCTAAAATAATTTGGACATTGGATAAAGAATTTATGACATTTCACATAGTGCCAAACTTTCAAGTTGGGTACACACATCGTTGTAATTATTTGAAGTAATTCTTATTTTCTTATCATCGAGTCAATAGCATAGAGCTTCTCAAGTTTCTCATAGCTCTTAAAAGAAGCTCGACTGTCATTTTAAATAATTTTTAGAGCTTTTGACTTTATACAGCATTAAAACTATTGTTTGTTTTAGCTTAGAAAAATGATTACAATTCCAACTCCACAGAGTAGAACTGATCTCATAGCTGAGCGTGCTTGCTTACTAACATCTTCGTTTTCTTGGAATCCAGAGTGACCTGGTGCTATTAATAATGTTACTATGTCAACTTTTTTGAGCCATCTTAGATTGCCATTGACTTGGATGGGCGTTTGACAAACAATGTGATGCTTCTGATTCAGATTTGCTTAAACGCATCTTTTAACTACGATGTTTAACAAAATCGAGTAGCGTTATGTGAACGTAATAATGTGTCGCTATGTTAATCGAAAAATGTTGAAAGAGTCGAATAAATTTAAAATTTGAGATATTTTGAAACGGTTAACAAAACTAAAAAGTTGAGAAATTCCAAAACAGTTAAATAAGGCTAAGGATATCGAAATAAGTTGTAAGCATTGGAAAAAGTTCTGTAAGATTAAATAAGTCGATAAATTTAAAACATAAAAGCTAAAAACGTTAAAAATTCTAATTAAGTTGAAAAAATCAAATAGATTTAAATAATTCGGAAACAAAAAAAATTTCCACAGAGGTGGAATAACTTCAAAAGTTAAAAATAGTTATAAATGATTGAAATGTTCGAATTAAGTTCAAAAGTCGAAAAAAAGCTGAAGAAAATATTGAAGAATTCGAAGAAAGATAAAAACGTTTAAAAATTTCAAAAAATCAAAGAAGCCAAAAATTCGAAAAGCGGAAAAATGTTGAAAGAATTGAAAAAGATTTACTACCATACCCACCAGCAAGGATGTTCACATATCAAAAAAAAATCTATTCTTATTAAAAATCACAATTGATTCATATTACCCCTTAATTACGTTGAAAACATATCTTTATAACACAGTTTCAGTTCGCGCTTATTGGACCAACAGCAACACGAAAGGTCTTGATGACGCATTCTTTTATTTTATTTTTTGCCACTGGGTTCATGAAAAAGTAATTCACTTAAGGCTTTAATATGGCAAATAAATCCAGGCAAATGTTTCCATATTCAACGACTGTGTCGGGACACGAGTAAATGATGATTGCTGAATAAATTTTTATTTAATTGGGATGATTCTGTTTGTGGACAATCCAGACATACTGGCTGCAGTTTTCATATTGAACTTTAAAAAAAAATGATGTAGTAAACTTTATTTTTGTTTCGATCTGCTTTATACGATTTAGGCTCTTATCAGTTTAGAAGAAGATTTAGGATTCTTTTAGTAAAAAAAAACATGATATTTCGTTTATTTAATATCAGTGAAACATTTAGATTTAGACTATAGTATTCAGCAAAAAATTAAGGTTATAAAATGTTACGATAACAAGTTGTTCGATTTTTTACAGGTTGCAGTAGTACATTGAATCGTATGTACTTTATTGGTTTGACTTTTTTCATACTTCTGATTAAATAAACTCAATTTTTTTTGTTTTTCAATTTTCAAATCGCTCTGTGTCGATCGTTAAGCTTGCATAAATTAATAACAATAATCCTGATCACAAGAGGAATAATTCATTTATTCGTAATTTTTCTGGAAACGGATAATTATATAGTGTTAGGCTTTTGAATGGGCACAAATTTATGATGTAGTCGGTGTGGTACAATACAACGACACCAATAATATTTTTCAGCAACTGCACACATTCAAGACACTTTTTTGTTTGGTTATCTGATAAGGTAGCTTTGCCTTAGGAGACCAAGAGCAAATGTACAGGAGCGGCTTAATTTGATATACAAGTAAGGCGCGAGAAACTAAGGATCAGTAAACACGTATATTGTGTAAACACTCATTTAAGAATTATAAGTGTAGACTCGTTAAAATTTTGCACTAAATCGTTTCATACCCTTTGATGTTCCATGCAGCTTTTCCGATTTTCTTAATGCAGAAAACATGAACTAATGTTGCAGGTGTTTTTTTTTAATTGGATCAGTTTGTTAATTCAAAAAAAGTTCAAAAGCAGGTCGAAAATTGAAACCTTAATTATGAATTGATTCAAAACAATTCTTCGATAGCAACAATAAGTAAGGACTGTCCCAGAAAAACTTACGATTTTTTATTTTTTGTATTATGCTCTACCTGATAGTCTTTTAGGTCTCAAAAGACACAATATTTGTTCTATATACAGTGACGTTTAATATGATGTATAACGCTTGAAGATAGCATAAAAAGTCCGCGAACTGAAATTGTCTACACATCTGAAAAATCCAGAATTAAAATATTCAGCTATAGCAAAAATAGTTGGTGCATCAGAAAAAACTATCTTTACGGATTTTTCTAATAATAAGAAGGGTCTATTTGCTTCACGAAAAAAAGGTTCAGGCAGAAAGCCAGAATTTTCTAACCCTCTTTAAGCAAAATCCCAACACCTCAGTGCGAGATATGGTGGCTACAGCAGGTCATCAAAATCTACTTTACAAAGGATAGTGGAGTAAAGTAAGGAAAAGACATATAGAGTTCAAAAAATACCAGATCGTTCTGATGAAAAGCAGTTGATGGCTCAGATGCGAGCCCGAAAGTTGTATGAAAGCTACCTGACTAAATTTGATGGCTGTGTTATGGACGACGAAACTTACGTTAAAGCAGATTTTAAGCAGCTATCTGGGCACGAATATTATACATCACCGAAAAAGGGGCATGTGTCTAGTAAATTCAAAGAAAAAAATTTCGAAACTTCCGAAGCAATATATGGTTTGCCAGGCCATATGCACCTGTGGTCTCAGAAGCCAAGGCACAATCAATTCCGAAGTTTATAAAGACGAGTGCCCCGAAAAATGTCTTCTGGCCAGATTTAGCAACCTCTCATTGCTCTAAAGCTATGATGGAATGGTATGCAAGTAAAAAGATCAATTTTGTTCCAAAAATTTCAAACCCGCCAAACTTCCCAGAGCTTCTCCCAATTGAAAGATATTGGGCTCTTATGAAAAGAGATCTTCGAAAGAGTGGTAAAACTGCAAAAAAAATTCAAGACTTCAGACTTAAGTGGAAAAGATCGTACCGTACTGTCGGTGAAACAACTGTGCAAAATTTAATGAAGGGCCTTACGAAAAAAGTAAGAAATTTCTTAAAAGAAAAAAAATTGTAGCTTTGTTTTTATTTATTTATATTCTGAACACTAGCCATTATTAATAAAAAACGAACACCAACAAAATTACAAGGTATTTTTTATAACTAAAAAGCAAAACGTAAGTTTGTTCTGGGACAGTCGTTATCTGATTCGAAAGATCTTATTCAGTACTATAGTACATAGCTAGATTACACTTATACAACTGAATAAGACCCTTAAATAAGAAACATATTATTGGTATCCAAGGGACTTCTTGAATTTTTTCGTAATTAATGCATTAAATCTTTTGGTTTTTCGACCTTTCTTGATCCGATTTTGATAGAATTATTTAAAAGGTCGACTGAAATTTTAGCAAAATCCGATTATTTTGCATATAGGACAAATCAATTACGACTCCAAAAGAATGTGTGCACAAATTCCGCCCCTGTATTTCGCACGATCGTCGACAACCATAGCTAACATTTAAACAACAACTAAATAGGAGCAATATTTAAAAAGGTGTAATCATTGATTTGTAATAAAAGCTGCTGACCTTTAGGGCAAATAAGCGAGTATAATTGAACTGCAGTTCCATGCTTTTCGATTCGGTATAGGCAAATTGCTTAGTCATTTTATGACAAGTTTTTTCTTAGAGGCGCTCCATATGCAAAAAGATACGTTGAGCTACGTTGTGGAATCCAAGCCTAATCTTTGCATTATTTTTTTTTTTCACTGACATCCTAATTGACAAAAAGCTATCACATTTGTGCTTTGCATAATTTGTGTTGCAAAACTACTAACTAAGACTAACCGTTAAACCTGTCAAACAATATGAAGCATAGAAGGGGGTCTTACCCGAAAGAGCCGTATAGTTTTGGGCTGCGTAGGGGAAGGAGCAAGCAGCATATAAAATATTTTAATATACAAATGGAATTGTTTTCATAAAATACACATACAACGGTTCATCAAAGAGATGCTTTAGTTTACTTTTAGTGCAATTTTGTAGTTAATATACCCTATTATGAGAAGTAGCTTCCTACAAGTTGCCTTAAAATACCACCTTTGGGCCGGTTTCACAATACTCAGTTAAAATGTAACTAGGAGCTATAAAAATTGAACTTTGTACTATCATAATATCATAAAGTAACAGCTATATATCCTCAGCTGTTTAGGACTAACTTTTAACAAAAACTTGAACTTAAAGTTACAAGACCAAAGGCATTGCAAACTATTATATATCAGTCTTATTTTTGAAAAGTTCCATATATAGTATGATTGCCGTCACACAGGATCTTTAGAAGACTCCATCAGCAATACCTAATGAGAACATACAAATGTGTTATATAGCATGTGAAGGTATTGAAAACCGATATTATATTCACTTTATTTTTCTTAGAACAAACGAGGATTTCAAATAAAAAGTGTTTTTGATTTTAAAAACACAATGCTAATTAGTAAAGATGTAAATGCCAACACTGCCTTAAAATAAATGTAGCAGGACCGTTACTACTTGGACGCCCTATACTGCGATTGAAGTTTCCATTATAACTACCAGCCTAAATATAATTTTTTGAAATTTTTTTACAACACCCAGATGCGCCAGTTCACCAGGACTTAATCCGCTTCTTATTAGAAGGTCAAAACTATGGTCGTGACAACTTGCATCCCCATGTATTGTCAAAACTTCACGATACTACAGTTTCTATGCAATGGACTTTTGTATGAAATATCGCTCCTTACGTGCAAGGACGTCATAACTCAAAAATATTTTTTCCGAATTAACTAAGCAGAAATATCCGGCATTTCATGTTTTATTTTGCGTGAAAAAATCAGAAAGGTATGTAATGAACTTGCCTTGTGAAAGGAGTTTATGTAAACATACTTTTTTCAATTTTCATATAAAAAATAATTTACTGGAAAGTTTTAATGAGATTAGGATTTTTGAGTTATGACGTTCTTGTGCGCAAGGAGCGACATATACATGAGCGCTCAATAATAAATGCATACATTTTCCGTTCCCATTTTACACTTCTTCAAAGAATATTGAATTATAAGAAAATAACTGGAAAAGTTCATATTCCATTAAAAATTAAATTTAAACAAATGTTTTACCCAGCAATTTGAGTTTTTTGCAGCAGCACAACAAAACAATATTTACGAAGCTCTGCATGTATTTGTGCAAATCGAACGCACATTGAGCTCATCAACGTAGAATTCTGAACGAAGCGTTGATTTGCGATACCTCCTGCTACACTACTGCGACTGCCTCGAGCATCATCTCAATATTTGAATTATGACTTCTGTGGTTGACCACCAACTGCATCAGGGGTCGCGTCGCAACGCCCCCATTCGAGTTAAGCTAGTGAAGTAAGGTTCCTCCCCATTTCGACAATGGTCTCTCAGCACTCTGCACCTACTACTGCTGCACGCGGCCGCATCGCAGTGGCTGGCGACCAGTGTCAGAGTGTTGCAATTGTCCGTTCAGGCAACTGTGCTGGTGGTCTTATCAGAAGCTACGATTTCCGTCGAAGCTTGTCAGAAATGAGTCTGCAGCACATTAGTTTCCATTCATTTGTTGGCAACATTTGTTCATGTCGTCGACTGGTTGGTGTGGTCGATGTCTCCAGATCGTGATCATCATGACCGGTGGCGGTTTTGCACTCTTCCAATGCGCGTAATTGCGCTTGTGCATGAATTGTGTTCTGAGCGGTGTCTAATTACAGTTTTTTTGTTTATTAATTTCAATTTTGCCTAAAGCAAAGGAGTTATTGGCACAAATATCTAGAAAACTATATAATTACATACTATGGAATTTGTGAGTCTGTCAAAAAGTGATTTAGAAATAAACAGAATGCGGTGGGAAATTAATTTCCAAATATGGCCACTGTATGAGGACACTAATCAAAAAAAAAAAAGTTAAAAGGAAATGGAAATGGATGATTCTGAACGTTCGAAGGATTGAAATAAAATATAATTTGAATTTTTGTTTTTATTTAACTAAATGCATAAAAAAACTGAAGGGTAATTTGTTTGAAGCGATAGAGCTTCCTCAACTTATTGGTGCTGTTGCATCGAGTAGAGTAAATGTTGTTGAAATTTGATGAGCTTTGAACGCTCACAGTCCACGCGGAGCGATCTTAGATTTCTGCTGCTCGTTTCGATAAAAACGTCTCAGAACAAAATACGAAGTTCAATGAGTTTTTTTTTACATTTCATTGAATACTTTTTTTCCCCAAAACATAATAATCTACAGATCGTTGTATCTGCATTTTATTGCCGTTTTAAAGGATGAAATGTCGTAGTCTTAAAGGGCTGTTCAAAAATAAAGGACAGTTTCACAAATATAGGACAAAGAAATTTCAGGACAGAGGACAAAAATAAAGTACTGTTCTTTAAAATAAATGATCGTAGATATATATATATGTATATATTATATATATATAAAAGTTTCAGCTTTATATTAAAAGTTACGAGGCAGTAATTGTTTAATTCAATTAAAGAACTCGGACAAACAACATATAGCAAAACTTTAAGTAAAACAATGACATTAAAGAAAACATATTTTATTTTGATTTTTTTTTTTTTGTTATTAGGTATTTACTTTAATTTTTGAAAACGACAATAATAAAATCAAAATGAACCTTCATTCTACAAAAAAAAAAAATTATGGCTTATGTAAAAAAACTCACTCGGACACTTATACTTAACGCTAAGTGTAAATAAAATTTCTTAAAAAAGCTTTTTGTTGGCAAGCCTTTGCCTTTTTTCACAGCTTTTAGTCGTTTTGGCTTTGATTCCAAAAAGTTTCTGCAGACAGTGGGGCCTGTCTTAGCCCATTCTTCTTTCAAAGCATTTTCCAAGTCTTTTTTATCTTTAATGGACTGATTTTGCAATTGCTTTTCCAAATAAATTTTTTTCCCATAAATGTTCAATAACATACATGTCTGGCAATTGTGGAGGGGTTTCAAGCACTTTTGGACAATTGTACACTTACCATAAACGCCCATTGAGCACCTTGTGCTTAGTGTTGTTATCTTGATCGAAATGAAAAGTATTTTTAGTACCCAATTTGCAGCACTATCTTTTTATAATTTTTTTTTGTATCGTGGTATTGTTTGTGGTTCATAATGCAGTCTATAAAACATAAGTTTCCAGGTCCAGCAGCAGGAAAACCCAGAAAATCCGGTAATAAATTAATCGAAGGGAAATTCTTATCAGAGATAGCAATAACATAACAATATAACTGTTCAAAAAGTTACATAAGTATTCTTAAAATTATTTTTACATACAAGTTACATACATTGCAATTATGAAAACTTAGGGTAAGTTCGAGCGACATGGCACCATTTTTTTGAACTTCAATAAAAAAGCATTTAATACAGATTTTTAAGGAAATTATGCATGAACTTATTTTTTAACTATTTAGAAACAAAAAAAGGGCTTCAAGATAAATAAAAATTAATAAGTTGTTGTTTTTTTTTTCAAATTTATAAAATGCTATGCAACGCCAAATCACCTGAGACTGAAGTTGATATGGCACTTTGGGTGATTTGGCACCCCAAGTGCTTTCTAGGTTTTTGTTGTGACAATTGTTGCATGTGTTCAGATTTTGATGTACATGTATCATGTAACCATATACGGCACATACCACATTGGAACCAATTATCTGCTGAGTAAAAATATACCACTTTTTAATTACCATATTTTCACTTCTAATTTTTTATTACCTGGTAAGGGAGAAATGGCTCCCGAATTATATACCGAAAAAAAATAAAACGACACCAATAAAAAAAATCGAAAACATCTTTAATTTTTTACGTTTTCATGCATACACCACATAACTGTAGCAAATACTCACCGTTATGTAGCCACTCGAAACATATTCAAAAAATATGTGTGCCTTTTTCACTTGAACATTTTTTTTTAAAAGCCCGCACACAAGTACGGGTCGCTTTTTACGGAATCGCTCGCAAAACTACTTACATTAAATTTTGTCAATATTTGAATGATACGAAAGCTGCAAGTATTGAAATTGAAGGGGGTGCCATATCACCTGGGGGGTGCCATATCAACTGGGGGGTGGTATATCTTCCGAACTTACCCTACGTAAAATGTAAAAAACGTAACCTTCTGGCAACATTGATTAAAATCTACATATAGTACATATCTCTAAAAGACCTTCATAACTCAATTAAAGATGCTTTTTCAGAATTTATGTAATTGATATTATATTCAAACTAGCTCGCATTTTTCTAGATAAATGTATTTTCTAGATATATGTATCAAATAAATGAATACATATTAGATACATAAATACTTGTTATACATATTGGCCGTTCTTTAAATATCTGCATACACACTTTGTTTTTTTTACGTTTTCGAACATATTTTGAAACGAAGTATCTCAAAAACTATGGGAAATATGATGAAGTTTTTTTAGTTTTATAAAAAAATTTAACTAAATTTGTTTAAACATATTTTTCTCATTAATAAATATGTTTCTAAAAATGTCTTCGACATAAAACTTTTATTTTATTTTTATATGTTATTCTCCAATCAATCTTAAGAATGTATCTGCTTTCAAATTGATAATCTCGACACAATTTTGGCCTTCATTGAAAACTTTTATTTTCCAAAGTCACGGCAGGAACTTCTTAAGATTGAAAAACGATTTTATATCGAAGATATTTTGATAAATATTTTTATAAATAAAACAATTAATTCTCAGTGGAGTGAAAGAACAGAAAATAATTCGAAATTGTTACAAAGTCTTATTGATACACCCATCATTTTGATTTTTTCAATTTTTACATTGTGAATTTCAATTTTGAGTAATTTTGTATCAATTTTGAAATTCATATAAAAAAATAAAGTCTGTCAAACTAAGAAAAAAAAAAAACTAAATGTCACCGAAATGCGATTGTTCGAAGCGTGGTCGTTGGTACTTTGGAGGTGTATCAGCAGTGATGGCGTCTTGTATTACACATCCGCTAGATCTAGTGAAAGTGCAATTACAGACCCAACACAAGGAAAAAGTGTCGATATTAAGATTAACTCAGAAAATTTTACGTGAACAAGGTCTTTTTGGCTTCTTCAATGGACTCTCAGGTGCTATAACGCGCCAGCTGACTGCTACGCTAACTCGTATCAGTATCTATGAAAGTGGGAAAAATCATTTGGATGCCGATAGTTTAACAAGCAGCCTTTTGCTTGCAACATTTGCCGGTGCAATTGGTGGTGTTGTGGGTTTGCCAGCCTCAGTAGTAACTGTACGAATGCAAAATGATATCAAATTACCACCTGAACAACGCAGAAATTATAAAAATGTTTTTGATGGTTTCAAACGTGTCTATAGTGAAGAAGGTGCTCGCAGTTTATTTGTTGGTGGCTCTGTTTCGGTAACAAGACTTATATTTTTAACTATTGGCCAAAATGTAGTTTACGATCAAGCGAAATCTTTTATGCTTACGTTACCACACTTTACTGAAAGTTTACGCACTCACTTCAGTGCTTCCATAGTCGCAGCGATTTCCGCTACGATACTGACTCAACCCTTGGATGTTATAGCAGTACGTGCCATGAACGCCAAGCAGGGTGAATACAAAAATATTATGGACGTGGCATTTAAAACGGCACAAGAGGGCCCACTGGTGTTTTATAGGGGTTTTTTACCGGCTGCTCTCCGCTTGGGACCACATACCATTTTGACACTGATTTTCATGGAACAATTACGTAAGCATTTCGGCTATATCGCAAAAAATTCACGTTGCTGTGAACCACAGTTGATGAGTTTATATCTGTAAGCTTTAGTTGTATGTTTGTAAAGTTTTGTATGAATATAGTAAAATTAAAAAGTGTTACAGTATTAAATTCAAATAGAATAGTTATTATTGAGTAAGACTTGCCCGTATGGATTTATTGAGTGCAAAACTAAAAGGTTTTCAATTTGTATATTAAAAATAAGAACGGCTCTTTTGGTCAATTTTTTAATTTAATGTAAATAAAAGGTTTTCAAAACATTGCAAGTTGGGTAAATAGGTGCGTAAAACCTATGTTTAAAATGGAGTTGAGTAGAGCAGGTGAAGAATTCTTTGTCTAAGTAGTTCGACGCTGCTAGGGAAACTCTCTTCTGTAAAAATATACAGTTAATCTGAGTCTCAAAATTAATTGGAGTGTATCCAGCTCCTTATAGACCTTGCAACTAAAAACAGTACACATAATTTGGGTGAAATATCATTTAAGAAAAGATTTTGATGTCAATTCATATGCTCTATTACGGGGATACCCTTAGTATGGCCTGAAAGAGGCCTGAAGCAAAATCATTTAGAGTCTTTAAAAACTTTAAACTTGGCCCGGCCTGCCGCGAAAATTGGTACGTTTTCATTCCGAACATTTATTGATGCAATTCGTCTTCGAAGTCATATGTATAAGTACTTACAGATTATGTGTGTAAAAGTAGATTTGCAGGGTTTTGATGTAGTTTATATTTTAGTGTAAAAGTGAGAAGTTTTTATATTGAATCAGCTGATCATACTTTGGGCCTTTTGCCCTTTAAGTATGCCGGTTAATAGCAACGTAATAATGATGCCAATTTATTTGAAAGAATTTTTATTCAAATATCTAAATTCGCTTATAGTGCATTGATGCAACTTGAGTTCGAAAAATACATATTATTTTTGTGTCCTGTCTTACATTTTATTTTTTAATCGTTTTCAACACATTTCACTGAAAATTAAAAGTTTTTTGTCACCTGCCGACGGTGAAAATAAAACTAAATTTAAATCGACGGGTACTCGTCGCCTCAATTCTGTTCCATTTCATACGATCAAGTGTGTTATAATTTTTGACTTTGAATATCCGTTGCCGATTTCAAGATCCCTCCCAATTCTGTTCAACGTAGACTATAGCCGGCGTTATAAGTCGACGCTGCGTGTAGACATCACTAAAAGTAAAATAAACACAGCCAATGTTATTACGAGCAACTACCGCGTCGTCTAGCGGAAAGTAACGAAATGTATGAGTCTGAGAAATTCTACAATCTATAAAAGCACAGGCACAAACCAATTGAGTTTTAGCAAAGACGTAAATATCAAAGAACGAGACTCACAATTTTGAATTAATCTATTTGTTGCTGTGGGAACCTTAGTTCCAGCGAGTTTGGAACCAGCGAATCTGGATTTTATTTCTGATGCGTTTCGGCTTTCACAACGAAGCAAAAGTCGCCTCTACACAGCCATCAGTATATTTTCTAATTTATTTAGTTTCTCAAACTAATAGCATTA
The DNA here is from genome assembly GCA_963680825.1 of Meiosimyza decipiens. NCBI lineage: Eukaryota > Metazoa > Arthropoda > Insecta > Diptera > Lauxaniidae > Meiosimyza > Meiosimyza decipiens. Next base: position 54,682,307 of record OY804258.1, read on the forward strand.
TTTGAATATGAGAAAATGTAAATGTATGCAATATAAATTGAAAGCAAGTCCAGAATCATGATTACTTATTTTGACTTTATTTATTTTGATACACATATTTTCGTTAGAGCTACTGAAGAACGTCAAGTTCAGAATTTGTTATTTTCTTAATTCTCAGATAAAGTTGTGAGAATATTGCATAGATAGTAAAAATATCATAGGAAGAATGATACTTTCTAGTCTTAACTAGCATCAATATCCAGGCAGGTTTAAGCACACCAAATACACAAAAACTACTTTTGTCCAAATTTAAATGAGGTTTTGATGTTGATTTCAATAAAGTTAGCAGTGCAGTATTATATTATTAATACCAATTCTCAGGCTTCTATGACATTCATTAAAATATATCGTATCCTAATAGCAATGCTAGATTTGAATTTCGTGTTATTTATTTAATAAAGTTGGCAGCTCTAAAAATATCATTCTGCCACATAAAGAAGAGGAATTTTCATTAGAGCCCGCCCTCAGAACCGTGGGCCACATTCGTTTAAATCTTTGTACCACACAAAGCATTTGAACCTTACAATGAAATAAAAATATTGTTGGTTTTCGAATATATAATACGTTTAATTCAAGAACTAAGTCCGTTGCCTTTATTAGGACACGCAAAAAATACTAGATTTATTTTCTTACTATATATTTCTGTTACTTGCTATATATATATAAGGATATGTAAAAAACTACCTAAGCCACCGACCGAGCCCTGAAGCTCTGAGTTATAAGCACAGTACAATAACAATTAATTGGAATCACTACTGTAAAAAGTTTTAATATGCGTAGATAATTTCTCACTAGATTTATTTGGTGTACGATTTTCAAACGCATAAAACGAACCTTAGCGACATATTCATTCACGATTTGAGAATCGGGGCAATTAACGATTTTGTTACATATAAAATAAGAATTACATTTTGCCCGTTTTCTCAAGCTGCTCCGTAGAACTCAAACACTTTTTGTAATAGATCTCAAATGATTGTAATAGAAACAACCGTCAAAGAAAAAAACGAATGCAAATGCAAGCAAACTGAAGTTAACTGAAGAACCAAATATCTCAGCACGGGGCACGGGCTTTTTTTTAGCTTTTAGGTTTCAGTTGTTTTTGGTTGTTCTATAGGTGTTTTATGTGTTTCGCATTCTTTGTGTTCCAAGTAAAATTCGTAAAATTTTTCGTGATTTGAATTTGCTTTGGTCTTTTAAATTGTTGGTGCAAACAAAAAAAGTGAATGACGAGATGATAACGAATGCCAAATCAAAAGAAACGGCAACAAAAAACACGATTTCTTGCGTTGAACTGTTGAGTGCATTGGCGGATCGCAGTCAGTGAGTGAGTGAGTGGAGTAGTGAGTGCATAAATCAGTCAATTTGTTGGTTTCGTTGTGTTCGCTTAAATCCGTAAAGTCGTAGACGGTGACTTGTTCTTTGTGCCAATAATAAGGAAAAAAACATAGGCAAAGAAATCGTAAAACATACGGTAATAAAAAGACAAAAACGTCGCCGTTTAACGATTCAATTTGCAAAAAGTGAAAATAATTATTAAATACTAAAAGAGAAAAAATTTAATAATCTTGACGACGTGTAGTAAAACAAAAGCGTAAAAGAGTTGACGGTCGGTAAAACGGGCGCCACTGATGCCCACACGTAGCGGCCCGCGGAGTGAAGAATACAAATATTCGTTACAAATACAAAATAAAGCGAAAAAAATCGTCAACTGCGGTGAAAAGAAAACCTGTTGAAAGTGTCAAATGTTGTTGTAATTAATTCAATTTAAACGCGAGTAAATGTGCGACATGGAAACAACAACAGCAAAAGTAGCATCGAATCCCAATGGCGACAGCGGCATCACCTCACCCGATGCGTTGGACTCCTCGTTGGCTGCCCTCGCAGCGGCTTCGTCGTCTTCGTACGCGGCCGGTTTGAATTGCGAGCAGCTGCTCTCATTGGACAGCATTTCCATTAATTCAGATGCATCACTTGACCATCAACTGCAGCACCAGCAGCTGCATCAGACAACGCAATCGCTTTTAATGGCCAGTTCCATGATGGCCGGCATCGTAGGTGGCACCGCAGAACTGTTCGACGTTAACTTTACCGGTGCCGGTGCTCTGCCCAACAGTTGCAGTGGCAGCATATTTGGTTCTACCGAATCAGTTGGCACCACCACATCTACCTCCGTCTCAGCGGTTAATACAATCAAAGTAAACCTTGAAGAGCTGCTGCGCGAAAATTATGCACTTCGCGAGCGTCTCAAGGAGGTGACCAGTGACCGTGACCGTTTGCTGTGTGAGGTGTCAAATTTGCGCCTGGAAATGGATATGTCGGAGTTAAAGCGTTTGCCCGAAGGAAGGTAAGATTTCGTAATTTTAATTTAATTTAACCTCACATGGTGCATTTTTTGTTGATTTTGTTTTAGTTTTAGTAACACACCGTCATTAGCTTAGGGTAGAAGAGGAAAGAACAGTGCTGTAAAAAAGAAAATCAAAAAATTTAAATCCATTGCTCAGGTTTAAAAGGTGCAACTGTTTCGCACCTGCTTGTAAATTTGATTTATTTTGTTATGTGAAATTTCAAACGTTGTTTAGCCAGTGTATGAAAGGTGCATCTTCTGAAGCTGGACTTGGGCGACGAACATTTTTATTATTCACAAATAATTTCTCAGACAAGACATTTAGTGGAACATCCTGTACAAATATTATAGAACTAAGGTTATGGAATAATAATTTATTCCAGTGAGCTTTTAACAATTTTATCCGGAATTGAATAATGTCGATCAGATCCGCTATCGAAAATTGTAGGCATAGTATCTTTTCCATAAGTTAGGAACCCCTGTTAAAAACGGCTTATGTTTACTTTAGCTGACATTCTCCAATTTATTTTCTTTTCTTAGGGGTAAAAGGGGGTCAAAAATAAATAAAAATTATGAAAAAAAAACGGGCCGCTCGGATCTAGTTTCGAAGATATAGCCATCGGAACTTCCGGATATAGCTTTTGTAAAAATGATAATAAGTTGGGAACCCCTGCATGGATATCAAAAATTTTGGTGTCATAAGAAAGATAATTTAATGGCCTTCAATAATGGTGAGTAAAGTTTTGAAATTTAACCTATAATTTTGGAGATGTGACGACTTTTCTGAAATTTGGTCTTAATGACCTATGAGGTTTTTAGCATATTAAGAGAGCCTGGTTTGTTCCCTTTAAAATGGTATATAGTTCGTTGTAATTTTTTTATTATTTACCCCCTTTTTTACCGGAAAACAAAAAATATCATTCAATGAATTCTTATGAAAAGTATGTATTTGTGGACAAAAACAATGAAAATCCAACAACAACAACTATTATTATTATTATAAGGCTATTATCATTGTAAAACTTAAAAAATTTTCGCCTGCACCTCTTTTTTTTTATTATAACCTTCAATTTAAAATAATTATTAATTCATGAAACAAAATAATCATTATAACATTTAAAAATTTTTATAATAAATTGTGGCCACCCTATTCTTATATAAAATTACTGTGACTAGCAAAATAAGAGTTGGATATATTATAGACTGATCCGCGGCCGAAGGCCGCCGCGAAGCCGGTGTTGGCTTTTGGGAGTTTTAAATCCTGAGCTGCGGCCGCAGGCCGCCCACTTACCCCTACTGTTAAATAAAATAACTGTGGCTAGCTAAGCCGGTTTTTGATATGCTCTAAGATATAAATGATTGAAATATGCTAAAAAGATTATAGGAAAAATTTTTTAAAAAAAAGTTGGTCCAAATTTCAGAAAAGTCGTTACATCTCCAAAACTATAGGTTAAATTTCAAAACTCACCATTATTGAAGGCCATTAAATTATCTTTCTTATGACACCAAAATTTTTGTTATCCATGCAAGGGTTCCCAACTTATGATCATTTTTACAAAAACTATATCCGGAAGTTCCGATGGCTATATCTTCGAATCTAGATTCGAGCGGCCCGTTTTTTTTTTCATAATTTTTATTTATTTTTGACCCCCTTTTACCCATAAAAAAAAAAAATTGGAGAATGTCAGCTAAAGTAAACCTGTTCCCTAAAAACGTTTCAGGTAACTAATTTTATTAACAAACTTAGTAAGCCTAATTGTTTCCTTTAAAATGATGTATCTTTTGTTTACTTTTTTAGAGTGATATATATTTTATATCAGTCTTCAGCCAAAGCAATATATTTTTGTCTAGAATTTATGTACCTACATACTTTTTTATATTTGTAAAGGCGCAAATTTGCTTGCTTATACGTTTCTCAGGTAAATATGTATGTTGCCATAAGAGGTAGATAGCCCTTAAAAAAATATTACAAATAATACACCGTTTTGAAGGAAATAAATTAGGCTTTCTTAATAGTTAAGCTTAAAATAAAATATTTATCATCATTTTATACAATAAGTTATGACCGGTATCAAGTTTGATAACTAAGTTAAAAGGGGGCACGCTATATTCGTTGATTCATTTTGAAAAGAGTTAATCCAGATATTTACGAAAGCTAAAAAATAAAAACAGCGGCTCATTTTATTGGAAAACCTCTACGCTACATCGCAGATAATATTATTAAGAATATGCATTTGGTAAACAATTTAAACAGTCTATAAATTTGTTGAAATACATAGGAATTAAATGAAAAAAAAAACCTGTTTCAAAAAAACCATGAATGCATCATGTTAAAGTATATTTAGTAGAAAATATTATTGAAAATGTATGTTCAAAATTTGAGTAAAATCGCTTCATAAGTTCTTGCTAAAATAACTACGGTAACTCAAAAACTACTTACTTAATGACAATACTACAGCTTATTAAATTAAAGTGGTTCTCAATACGTATCCGCATTTTCTGGTAGCTATATCTCCAAAACCAGATCCTAGATACCATTTTTCGGTTTTTTAACTTAAAACTTCACCCATACTTTTTCTAAAATGAAATCAAAATCTCATTTGTACCTAATCAAGATATCAGCCGGGGTTTTTACGCTAAGCAAAATGAACTCCAAGGTTGAAAGTGTATCTGAGTAGAATATAAAATGAAGAAAAGTACATATTGATGTCGATATGGGGGAAAAATGGGGCAGCTATTTGTTTTTAAGAAAAATGTCCTAGCCAGGTAATAAATAGTTAAGTGTCATACCAATATGGTCTGATAGCAGTGGTGTTGCTATGTATGCTGGCAGTAGATTCGTTCCGAGTGTTACCATTAAGAGGGTGACATCAGAAAACTATTTCATTTTGCTAGGACTTTTTGAAGTTTATATACGACTAAAACATTGAAATGATGTGAGAACTCTTTTATTTCTTTTATGGGCTTGGGGTAGCTACCTAAATGACACAAGTAACAAGTTTAATGTTTAAACCAAACTGAAATATTCCTTAGATTTTTTTTTAATTTTAATATGCTTTTAACACTTCATATTTTTATGCAGCTTAATTTTACTTATTAAAAAAATTTCAAACACTAGGACATCTTCATCAGACAAATTTTTTTCAATTTAATTTCAACAATACCTATGAATTAGTTTAATTTTAAAACTCGTAGAAATAGGAATCTTCTTGGGTTGCTTCAAGATTACTCCAGCTTTATAGCTTATAATAAATATGATTCAATCCAATCGAGCTGGAATTCTTAAATAAATTATTTCTTTCTGTAACCCGCAGAATGCGAATCCGAGGTCAGAATTTCTCTGGTGGTTTTGGTTTTCGAGATATTCTAACCCAAAATTGCGAATATTATAGTTTTTCAAGGTATATTACATCGAAATGTAATTTTTATTTATGAAACCATTAGTTGGATTCAAAAGAACTACTTTTTCGCTTCAAAATACACTTTGAATCATATCGAAATCTTTCTTTTTCTCCGAAATAACGTTACTTAACTGAAATTTATTATACAGGTCTCCATACAAATCAAATTAAGTTTTATTAAGAGAATGCGTAATAAATTTAAATTTACAATATTCGGAGAATAAGAAACAATTCCATAGAAATCAAAGTGTATTTTGAAGAGAAAAGGTCGTTCTTTTGAACTTCATAAATAAAAACTATTTTTCGATGTAATATAACCGCAAATACCATGAAAAACGCATTTTTAGGTAAGAATATCTCGAAATCCAAAACCACCACAGAAATTCCGACCTCGGATCCGAGTTCAGCGGGTTGAAAACCTTCGGAAAAGTATATTTGGGTTTCAGATACTGAGAATTGATCAAATTTTGTCGAGCTGTGTAATTAACCTACATTTAAATACATTTTTCCAAAAATCAAAATTTGATGAGAAATCGGTGAACGTATTTATAATCAAGAAACTTTAAACTATCGTTAGCTTAGAAGTCATTAGAAAATCTTGTCCATGTTTAGTAAGAACTCTCGTTTCCGACACTAAACATAACTAGAATTGTTCTTATAAGTTTAAAGTATAAAAACATGTCATTATTTTATGTTGTCAAATTTTACAATAATTTTTCTGGAATAATAAATCCTTTTGAAACTGGAATTTCGAAAAAAACTCTACCGGATAGCACGTAATTTAGTGCGAAAAATGCATTGCTTGGTTGGGCATTGTTGTTGGTACAATTTTTCCTGTAAAAGATTGTTTTTACAAAATCAATCAAGACAATAAGCTTTAAAACACGTACGGAATGCGCTAAATGTTTTCATTTTCAACTTTTACTTTATTCTGTAAGTAAGTTCGGCAACACTAGCCAGTGGTGTCGCAAAATGACTCACGGTCATGTTCGAAGACATGCAACTTGGCAATCTGGTTTTTCGATTTTAGTTCTGGTTTCTTGCTTCCTGTTAGGAAGCTAAAAACCTACCCTTCGTTAAAGTAAAAAAAAAACTTGATTTAATGTGCTTATTTTACTACTAACTACTGTTTGGCTTAATCATCTTCCCCTGAAATTCAATTGAATCATGTCTACATTTTTTTATCCTTTTTTTTTTCTCTTCCTTTCATGCGGTAGCCAGGTGAATGTGAATATGTGTTTTTTAAAGTGATGTCGTCAAGAAAAGTGCTCAAAGTAACACCTAAGTACCTACATTTATATTATTTTTCATATAGTTAGGTCAGAATTTGTGTAATCAAATATTGTGTAAGGCTATCTTGATTTTTTATCTCAACCAATTTTTTTTAACAAAGCTATTGCAAAAAAAAAAGTTCTTGTTAACTTCATTAATAAAAGCGTGTTGAGCAAATATGTGGTGACATAATGCTAAAAATTAATTGCTTAAAAAAATAAGTTAAAAAATTAATTATTAAAAAACAACTTGTTGCAATTTTCAAATGATTAAAACTTGATTCTCTTAATCGGTTAATTTGTTCAAGTGCAATAAGGTCTTTTTTGTAAAGTTTTCGAAAACTTAATTTTACAATAACTTTATTAACAAAAAAAAAAAAAAAAAAACGAGTTTTTTTTTAAGATTACGATAAAAATTAGGATAACACTTAGCTATTTTCCTTTGATGCTGATTACAAAGTTCAGACCGTATACAAATTTAAGTATGAACTCAGTTAATAAATTCTATTTGTTTTATAAATTTTCCACATTCAACAGAACACAACACAGTTCATGTACATTCTGTTATTTGTTCTTACGATAAGAACGTTTGATATACATAGATAATGGCATTGTTGTGATAAGCAACAAGCGATGAAATCATAATTTTTAAATTGTAAAATAAGTATGTACTCATTGCTCTCTTTAATTGAATATAAGTTCTTTCTCATGCATAATATATGTATATGGGCTAGGCTTTCAAATCTTTCAAAAGTTGGAATTTTTCAACAACTACAAAAGAGACCCTCAGATTACACATTGTAGTTGCTAAGGGTTAGGTTAGGTTAGAAAGGAAACGCCCAGATAACTAATAGTTGTTAAGGGTAGTTTATCTTTATTTCAGAGCTCAGATGCTGAAAACGATTTAATGAGTAGAAAAATAAATAACGAAATCAATAAATCACACATAACACATCTAATGAATATAAAAACCTGATATGAAAGTCCATAACACACTATAAATTTGGATTCTGCGATGTTAAATCATTCCATTAGAAACTATAGTTTAGTTTGAGCAAAAAAATTTCTTGTTTGATTTTCTCAATTTGGTGTTCTGTTTCGGTTTTTTATATATCAAGTTTTGAGTCTCTGGATCGAATAAATTTTGCCTTAGACAAGGTTGCCAAGTTGAAAATGGTGAATTAATGACCTTCAAAAAAAAAATCTCTTCAAATGCAAAAATTTTCTTGAAAATTGATTTTTTTGGTCAGCAATATTAAATAATTTGTGTACAATATGGTACCTTTTATTAGGCCTACAGCTTTGGTGTTCAATCATCTAATATTTTATCAGAAAAGTCATTATTTTAAAAAACATGTAACTTTTGTAAATATGAAGATCGGTATATGTAATTTAAAAAACAGTTTTTAGAGCTAAGGATACTGTCTGTATATGGCTATTTTCCTATCGCAAAAAATTTAGATTTGATTGCAGCTAATTTTTATGATTTACATATCATAGAATAAAAATTTAAATATCCGCATTCATGGGTTGAATATTTCAATATGTTGATTTCCTTTATTGCACGTTAAAACTGTGAATAAAGAGTCATAGTCATGAGTAATATTTATTATTTTATTACAACTATTTGAACAGCCTTAACTAACTTGTGCAAACATAAAGTTATAGATATAGGGTGATTCATTTAGAACTTATTTTTTTTTAATTTTAAGTAAAAGACATAAAATAGAATTGGATGTCAAAATCTTTGTTATGATCCGAAAAAACAATCTCTGACATTTACTTTTTGAAGATATTTTTCTATTATCTAGCTATTGTAAGATGGCGTATCGACGAAGACTTTTGACCTCACATAACCCTAAAGAAAAAAATCTAGGTGTGATATCACACGATATAGGCTGCCTTCTTGATTTCAATAAATATCAAACAATACTGAATAAAATAAGATGACAGCATCACCAGTCACGCGTAATCTGTCAAAAAAAAAAAAAGTTAAAAAAAATTCTAAATGAATCACCCTGTATACATATATATATGTGTACTAAGGTGTGTTTTTTCAAACTGTTTCAGACGGAATTTAATTTTTTTTTTTGCCTATAAGCTTGAGGCTTAAAAATAATTGTGCCAAAATTTGAGCTTCCTGGCTCAAACCTGTAAACGGCGTGTCCGATTTCGTTGAAATTTTACGAAAAAACCGACTTACTAAAATGTAGAAAAATATGCCTTAGGGTCCAAGACATAGCGGTATTTTAGTTGTATGGGAGGTGCCACCCGCTGTTGTGAAACCACTTCAAAATTTTTCATGTAGTTGAAAATGCGGGCAAAAAACACCCAAAAGGGTTTTTTTCTTGTTTTTTATTTTATTTGCGGTCCTATTTCAGCATAACGGCGTAATCAATTTGTTTCCTATTACAATTCATATGAAAACAAAGCAGAAAAACGAAAGTCTGATTTTTTTTTTGCGTTTTAGTAAAGAAATCGTTGCTTTCATAAAAAAAAAATATAAGTTCCAGAAATTCAAAATTCATGCAGATAAATTTCTCTTAACAAATAATATGGGTTCATTCATTTTGTTGGGCTGTGTAATACTTAAAAACATAGTTTTATTCGAGAGTAACTCACTTCATTTTATTTTTTATAAACAATTGAACTCACATGCATCGTATTTAATTTATTCTGGATGAACTCAAAACTAAATGTTTTATTCTTTTGTAGTAACTACATACATATGTACTGAAAAGTTAAGAAAACAAAAACTTTTTATTTTGTAAACAAGTTGAAAGAATTCAACTTCTGAATGAGTAAGAAAAATCCGAGGTATCATTCACGTAGAGTTTGTTTTCCGATGAAAACGTTGGTAGATTGCATTGGTTTGTTTACAGTAACTAAGTAATTTCTTTACAAGCGCGCGCGTAACTCATAAAAAATACGCGCCAGATCAACTGTGGTTCCAATATTAAATTTGTATATATATTTCGCGTGCTCGTATATAAACTACAATTGTAAAAAACCAAAAGTATATACTTTAAACTGCATCACACAATCAAGTTACAATTAAATTCTTGCTGTTAAAATAAAAATAAGTTGCCCATACATAAAGTATATTAATTTTTGAAAAACAATATCAGCTTGCAGTTCGAATAATTTGAAACAAGAGTGTTTAAAACTTGATTCCTATACGCATGTCCCTAGTACTAGTTTTTCTAACTACTATATTGTCATTATCCTGAAAATAATATTTAAATATCTTGTTAACAAATCGTTGAGCAGTCACGAGTAAACTCATGTACTTATGCCCAAAGGTTTTTGACCGATCACGTTTGAGTAGTTTAGGTAGGTGCTATGATTTTATGCCATCTTTCTATTTATTTCATCTGCTCCAGTGTGATATGGCTCGATCTGTATTATCGATCAACCCTAATATACTTGTGTACGACTGTGTTTCGAATAAACATATGAAATCGACAAAATACAATTTTTCGGTCCCTCTAACTAGAAAGAGTAGAGAATATTTAAATCTCAAAAATGCCACTTTCATGATAGGAGAAACAGTAAGCAGTGATCAAATTTATATAAAACCCTATAAAAACTAATCATAGAGCACCAAGGATACAATTTTCGCATAAAAAAAAACTGAGTAATGAAATATTTGAAATTTCGGCAGTAAAGATTGCCATTTTGCCATTTCTGATTTATCAGATAGATTATTATTATTATTCAATGGTTTCTTCATAGTTACTTAAAAAAATTATGAAATGAATAAATGTTTTCCGGAAGTTAAAAATATTAAAATACATGCTCGTATCAAAATGTTGACTTGTATGGTTTAAAAGAGCTACCGCATATGGAATAAACTAAATTGGAAAAAAACTTACTAACTACTGGTTTTAAATTTTATTGGCAACAACAAATGGTGCGATATAACATCTTACACATAATAATCATCTCAACCAAAAACATTTTATGACATAAAATCAAATCAAGACTGTGAAATCTCAAACTTGTTGCTAAAAAAAATTAGATTATCTCATTCAAGCTCAACTGGCATCAGGCGCATGCACTTTAATTTTGTTATCTGCAAAACTAAATTTATGAAGTAGACCTACAATAAAAAAATTTTACTAAAATCACTAATAAAGTGGCTATTCTTCTTTTACAAAGATTCCTTTCATGGCATTCACTTTGTTACTGAATATTGAAGTGCCTTTTTAGAGTGTAACCTTTTTAGTTCATTTTCAATAAATCATTAAGCAGTAAAGATAGCAGATAGACAATTTCGAGATTATAATTTTTTTATTTTTTTGTTTGGTTGATGTAAGAAATATAAAAGCAAATCATTTTTATCGACACATATGTAGTATTTTCCAGATAAACTTGTTTCTAAAAAACTCATGAACTTCAAGCGTAAAATTTAATAAACTAGCGATAATTGTTTCGCCTATAATCACAAGGATTTTTGTGGATATATGTATGTACTCGTATATAAAAATCTATTTATGTATATACTTTTGCAATATTCGAAACTATTCGCACTAGTTTGTCTATGTTATATGTCCACCAGGCAGGGTGGCAGTAAGAATTGTTGTTGAATTTTATCTAATTTAATCCAACGTTCCATTGAAAAAAAAAAAACAGTGTCAAATCCCAGTTCGATTGATTAATATTAACACGCCTATTTAATATGCGGGGTGATATGGTTCTCAGCAACCATATTCTAGGAGACCCATTAATTCAGCAAAGCCAAGTTAGCCGAATGCAACGAAACCAATGCCATAATTTAGTGCTTATTAAGTGCTAATTTAGTGCTGCAAAAAAAAATTTAGTGCTGCACGATTTCTTGAAAAAATTAAGGTTTTTGCAGCACTAAATTTTTTTTAAAGCACTAAATTAGCACTTAAAAAGCCTTAAATTATGGCATTGGTAAAATTTAATTCTGCTAAAAATTTTCATACATGCTTTGCTAGCTTCTTATTCAGCTAGCAAAACCCTCAATTTTTTTAAAAAATCATACAGCACTAAATTTTTCCATTCAGCACCTTATTCTAGGCTTCGGTTCGCTGGTTCATTGTGAGTAAAAAATTGTGTGGGAGGAGGATCTGTCTTGAACACACTCTGAGCTACCACTATTGCTAGTTGTATTTTCAATTCAGATTTATCGCTCGTTAAATTTAAATATACAACCTTATTTTAAACTACATACAAGTTCACCATACAAAGTTTTGCCATGGGTCGTATACCAAATTGAACTTTACGCTCAATGAATTTTTGTTTTAGCAAAAAAAATTTTTTGTTTAAGTAAAAAAAAATTTTGTGAGTATCTAATCCATTCTTTTGTATAGGATCGGATTGAAAATTGATGTGATTTGAGCACCCTCCCATACAATTCTTTACTTACAATGAAAAAAGAAATCGAATCCCAGAGCACTACTGCTCAGAATCAGACCACCCAGTATGCAGATCGAAAATCTTTAATTTTTATTTTTTAAATAGAAACCATATAGTATCTAGCTATTTAAATTTTTTAACTAAAATTTTCCAGATCTCATCAGATATACCCAGGGCTGCCAAGTTAAAAAAAAACTTTCCCGGCCTTCTCAAAAAAAATGTCCCTCAAATGTTGAAAAGTAAAAATTTTTTGAGGACAACTTGATGACTTTTTTTCGAAGTTCTACATTGCTACATTGTGACCTGAAAAACTTATACATACAGTAGGCGTCCAATATAGTATTTAACGATATAACGAATTTCCATTTTAACGAACAGTTTTTCAAATTGGAATTTTCCCAATGATATCTCTAAATTACGAATACTAAAAGTGTTCACTATTCCAAATAACGAACGCTGTTTAATTCAACAATATCTGTTGAACTGGAATAACTTTTTTTTACCAGTAAACCTGATCGCAAGTAAATATAGCAATCCAAAATCTGACTTAACTTTAATGACTAGATATGTATGTGTGTATATGATTAAATAAAATCCAGTTTCTTTCAATAAAAAAATCCTCGATATAACGAATTTTACGATATTACGACATTAATTAGTACATTATATTGGACGTCTACTGTAGTTAAAAAATTTAAAAATATATGGATTTGAAAATAGTTTTTCCGAGCTAAATAAGAAAATTCAAGTTTTTACTGGCACGTATTAATATTAATCAATATAGAAAAACAGAATATATAATCAATAACTAGACGTGATTGAGAAAATAGTGGTCTTATACAAATTCTCGATGGATGTCTTATTTTTCAATTAATTTCATTGAATGCCGTATTTTCGCTTTTGTTTTGGCTCAGTAGTTTCTGAAGTAGTTATTTCCTAAAATATGGATACAATTTAGAAGTCTGTTGAATTTGTTTGAGTGGCAAGGTTGTTTTTGGATCGATTTTACCCATGTTACCATTTTCGAAGTAACCGGTGTACCGAATTTTATAAAACTATTACATTTCGCTTTTCCGAAATCGTGATTTCCACAAACATGACTGTATCGAATCACAAGATGTCGCTGATCAAGAATACATACATACGCGCTTAAATATAACCGGAAGGTCAAAGCGAATATGAATGCGTTTCTCAGATTAGACTTTTACCTAACTAACGATGCCAATATCGATAAAATATACTGGGGAGTTATAGATTTATCGACAAAAAAGTAAATTTCAAGGAAAACATGAGTTAGGGCCTTTCTACCCGAGAGTGACGATATGTACCTTTCATTTCACTTGCAAAATGCTTCACTTAATAAGAACTAGTAAAGGTGTTACCTTCGGCCAGGCCGAAAGTCACATACCCTACACTGCATTGAAAGTTCTTTTTAAATAGATGTTAAAAAAATGTTGAAGAGGTTGAATAAGTCGAAAATCATGTAAAAAGGTTCAAAAATGTTGAAAAGTGGTGGAAAAAACTGAAAATGCTGAAAATATATAAAAACCATTGAAAAAAGTTGAAAGAAATTGAATAAGTCGAAAAATATGAAAAATGCTGAAAAATTAATAAAAGAGTCGAAGAAAATGTCGAATGAAATTGAATGGGAACAGCTATAGGTTGAAAATGTCGAAAAAATAAGGGAAATGATGAAAAAAATAGAATAGAAATGTAAAACACGAAATATGTAACGCCTACTTCTCCAATTCCGCCCACTTTTGCTTTAAAAAATGATATTCGTGATTGACATGCAGAAACCAAATTTTAGCACAATAGCTTGTATAGTTAGCGATATGTGCCGTAATTATTCTTAAAATTTAGGACGGTGACACACCCACTGGTACAATAGTCCGATTTTGATCCAAAAATAGCCTTCCATAAACAAACCACTTACACCAAATTTCAGTATGATTGCTCATATATTTCGATAGTTATGCCACTTAAGGTATTTTAATTGTATGAGAGGTGCCACGCCCACTGTTGCTATTTCAAAAGCTTTTGATTCATATGTACCTAATACCCAGTAAACCACTTACATCAAATTTCAGATCAATTGCTCCAATAGTTCACTTAAAATAACACTTATAACTTTATGTTAATGAGGGAGGTGCCACGCCCACTGATGCAATCTTGTCATTTTTCATTTTATTTCATTTTATAGTAACCGACACCTCCACTCAAAATTTTATGAAGATTACTCTCATAGCACACTATCTATAGCATTAAACGTATTTTGTTCATATGGGAGGTGCCACACCCACCGGCACTATTTTGCAAGAAGACACCTTTTAGCGAGTATATCTGCCATATTATATTTCGTAGCGATTGCGTTGTTAGTTCTCTTTTTATAACGTTTATTAATATTATAGGCTGTGCCACGCCCTTCAACGAAATTTTCCAGCATATTAACGAAACTTGTATTGATGACTATTTTTAGTGGTATCATCCCTAAAATTTTTATAAAAATCTTATGTGCCAATTTGGAGATATACGAAATCCAAATTTTCAATTGCTACAATTCTGCCCATTTTATGCACAATTCAAGATTTATAAGATCTGCATTCGTGTAGCAAATTTCATCACAATATCTTACACGGTTTACGAGCTATGGCGCTATGAAAGATAAAGTTTTGGGCTGTGCCACGCCCTTTTAAGAGCCCTTGCAAAGTTAAAACCTAGCCTGATCCTAATTTTGTTCTTATCTTCACTAAATCAGCAAGTTTCATCAAAATCGCAGCAACCTTTTTCAAAATGGACTTGGGTATATTTACATAGAGTATGGGCGAAAGGCGTGGCCGTTAACCGATTTCGCACATTTTTATATGCTAGCAGCTTGCAAAAAGGTTTGACCTGTGTGCCAAATTTCATTCAATTAGCTTGCTTAGTTTTCGCGTAAACCTGATTTCAACAGACAGACAGACATACGGACAGACAGACAGACAGACATACGGACGGACAGACAGACAGACAGACAGACAGACAGACGGACAGACAGACGGACAGACAGACAGACAGACAGACGGACATAGCTATATCGACTCCGGTGGTGATGCAGACCAAGAATATATATACTTTTCCATACCTGCCACGCCCCCTTCTATGCGTTACAAACGGAATGACAAAGTGAATATACCCTCCGTGTAGGGTATAAAAATGTTGAAATGCTCGCGAATGGTTGAACTTAATCTGATAATGCTATAATAGTGCTTTGTTTGTTTCTTTAAAACTCGATCTTCTCGTATCTATTAAGATTGTTCCCTAAATTTGTGTCAATTAATTCAAAATATTTGTATAAATACTTTTTTACAGCTACCATTTATAAGAATTGTTATTTCTTGAATTAAATTGAATGGAATTAACTATTGGCTGAATAAATTGACGACATAACGGAAAGAAGAAAGAGTTCAAGTTTATGTGTAAGATATCAGAAGAGCAGACAGCCAAGAAATACAATTTTATCGATACAATTCGTGACATTTTATTAAGCGCAAAATTTATGTGTGTGAATTATATGTTTGAACCTTATTGTTTTTTTTTCTCTATTCATTATCTATATTTGAGGCACAAATAGTTTAATTTTATATTATTGAAGTTAATTCTCTACCCTCACTTTATTTATTACTCGCGTGGTATCTTATCGCTTTTGCAAACAATATTTTAATGTGAGTCATTGGTACGCGAAATATGTTTTCAAAATACGGAATATTTTTACCAACTGCAAGTCGTGAAGTATTTCATGCTGAATTAGAGATTATAAATTGTAGTACTTAAATATAAAAAGCAAAAGCGACAAGAAGACATTTTTTTTTTTTTTTTTTTTGCATAGTATATGTAGAATGCGGCAGTAAAGAAGAATATGTATTTATTGTTTTGAGAAACTTAAAATTTAACCAGCATATTATTACTTCCCAAGAATGTCTTGTAAAGAGAACATAAAACAAATGGATTTTTAAAATTTGAGGTCAAATAAAATTGAATGTCAATGTCTTCAATATGTTAGAAATATATTTGTTAAGACAGGTTTATTTAAAGTAATTTAAACTTACCACATTTATTTTCAATTTTAACATTGTATGAATAGTTTTTCCATGGAACTGTGTTAGTCGCCTTCAAACCACAATTAAAAATTTACTAAAAATGTGTTTTATTTAAAGTTGCTTCACTTCACTTAGGTGTAAACATTAGATTGAATCTTTAACCCACTTTTTTCAAAAGCATTTTGGATAGTTCAAAATAGAAGATCCAATGCTGCCACCAAGCCAAAAAAAGTCGAAAATTTATAGACGCATTTTAAATGTGATATTTGAACGGGCAGTAGGCGAGTTCGTGAACTAATTTAGATTTCAGCCGTTGCATCGATCCATTCGTTTCTGCTGCAACAGTAGTCACCCGGTGTTGGGTTTAGTAGTTGACAACTTTAAGACAGCGAGTGAGCTCATAACTGAGTCATTAGTATACTTTTAATCCATTACCAAAAAAATTTATTTTAAAAATAAGATATTCATTTATGACTCGAATCAATTATTCATGACAAAAGACTGTCCCAGAAAAAAATTACATTTTTTATTTTTTGTATTATGCTCTACCTGATAATTTTATAGGTCTAAAAAGACACAATATTTTTTCTATATAAGTGACGTTTTATATGATGTATATCACTTGAAGATAGCACTTCTAACGACAAAGATGTCTAGCTAGCAATAAAAAGTCCGCGAACTGATTTTGTCCACATACCTGCAAAATCCAGAATTAAAATATTCAGCTATAGCCAAAATAGTTGGTGCATCAGAAAAATCTGTCTTTGCGGTTATTTCTAATTATAAGAAAGATCTACCTGTTTCACGAAAAAAAGATTTAGGCAGAAAACCAGAATTTTCTAATCCAAAGGTAGCGACGAAGGTCAGAAGCAGATTTTTTGATACGCAAGGCACAATCAATTCCAAAGTTTATTTAGACGAGTGTCTCGAAAAACGTTATTCTGATGTTCTGGGCAGATTTAGCAACCTCTCATTGCTCTAAAGCTACGATGGAATGGTATGCAAGTAAACAGATCAATTTTGTTTCAAAAATTGCAAATCCGCCCAACTGCCCAGAGCTTCGCCCAATTGAAAGATATTGGGCTCTTATGAAAAGAGATCTTCGAAGGAGTGGTAAGACTGCAAAAAATTTACAAGACTTCAGACATAAGTGGAAAAGATTGTACCGTACTGTCGATGAAACAACTGTGGAAAATTTAATGAAGGGCCTTACGAAAAAAGTATGAATTTTTTATAGAAAAAAAAATAAATGTTAGTTAGTTTTTAGCTATTTATATTCTGAACACTAGCCATTATTAATAAAAAACGAAAAAGACCAAAAACATTACTGGGTATTTTTTTATAACTAAAAAGCAAAACGTAAGTTTTTTCTGGGACAGTCCTTAGAATCATTTGTTTATGCTGCATTCCTGTTTTCCAAATCATTCATTCGCTTGACTTGGCATCCGTTTGATTCAATTTTGCTTGTGCGACGAGTGATCTTTGAATGCTGCATTGTCATGTTTGTGTTGAACGAAAGAACTCTTTTCCAAACGAATGTCTTAAAAATCAGTTTCAGCGTAGCCTTGCAGAAGTCTAATATGTACCTTCAATTTCTATATTCGAGTACTTGAAAAATATTTTACATGGAAATGCTACTTTTTACAGTAAAATGTGATCTTGTTTTTTCGGTGAACATTTGTCTTGGCTACAAAACTAATATATTGTTTTTCTGAAAAATAAACACAACCAGTGAAAAATTTTTTTTAATAAATTCAAAATTGATTTGTTTCTGAGTAGATATGTCGTCACAGAACGATTTTCTTGTTTTAATAATTTTTTTTACGAATAGCTGACTGGCCATTATTTGAATTCAAAATATTTAATTCTTAAGATTTTAGCATACAGTGAGTATGTGTATGATTCGGTGTCTCCGAAATTTCTACTCAACCAAATTTATAATTTTCATCTTTTTTATGAAGAAAATGCAGATCGTACATAAAAATTATATGCGCACTACACATAGCATTTAATGAAAATTTTCCATTTGTAATTTCCGCATCTCATCTTTTACTGTTCGACGAAATTAAAAGAGATTTTTGAGGCCTTTGACCTTGAAATTATTGAAACACCAAGTGAGAAGATAAAATTGCGAAAACTCAGCTGAGTTTGAATTGTACAGAACAAAAATTTAACTTTTTCTGGGCGACGTTGCTACATCACAATTCTAAATATAGCGAAAACTATTTCGGTGTAGTTTATTACTGTCTACAATTGTTAATGACGGCTTTGTTGGAAATTAGTAAAACAATTATCCATAACAATTGCTTTCAGCGAATATTATATTTATGGTATGTATTTATGATAAGCTGCTATAAAGTTTATGCTGTTTTTGACTTCAAAAGTTTATGTTCTTAGTCTGGAAAGTAAGAAAAAGAAGTAGGTCAGAATGATATTAAATGGGAGAACAATTGATCTAGCAAAGTAACGACATGTCGTTAGTTTTTAATACCTAATTACCATTTTCTTTAAAAGCAAATTTCTTTCTTATTTTTTATTTTTGACAAAGTTTTTGCTTTTACGCTATGTAATTTTATTATCTTGAAGCCGATTGACTCTAATGTAAAAATGTATTATTTTTATTCTCTAAAAGGGGGAATTGCATACAAAGAATTGTGAAGTGTTACCCAGTTGGAAATTGAGTGTTAGATGTACTTAAAAGAATACAGCTTTATGAGTATCAATCTGCATATTTTTTGAAATCTTTTTTAAGAAAATAATTAGGGAACTCGAATGATGACGTATTAATCGTATGTCATAATACCTTACAACATGAAATTAGAATTAGGCAATACAAATCTTCACCATATGTTTTTTGAAGGCTATATTCATTTTTCTGTTTTAATTAGGAAATCGTATAGAGAAAAAAAAGTACCCAGTCATAACCCCAGTAATCATAATCCCCAAAATGATTTTGAACATTACGTCCGATTTTTTTTCGGTCATAATCCCCATTTTTTGGGGGGTTATGACCACTTGTAAGAACAGACATAGTTCCCAAAAATAGGAGGACATAAGGCCAAATAATTTAGGACATTATGACCACAATAAAAGTGGACATAGCACCCAAAATTAATTGTTAGGAAATTAAAATTAACTAAACCGTGGCCGAAGGCCGCCGCGAAACCAGTGTTGGACATCTTGGAGGATGTAAACTTTGAGCCGGGGCTTTTGACTTTTTGGGCATTGTAATCATTGGGGTTATGACATGGCACCGAGAAAAAAAGGTACCAAAAAACTTTGTAAACAAAAAACTTTGTAAACAAAAAACTTTTCCTGAGAGAGGTGCATTGACAAGGCAACAATAGAATGCTTTGATACATGTGTCATATTTTTTCCAAATAGGCCATACGACTTATGACTTTATGAATCATTTAGGGAATACATAAGGTGTCATAATGTGTCGTGAAACTAACCATGCCATTTTACCTGTGTTTTACAGGATGCTCCTGTATTTTCAGCGAATATCCTGTAAAAAATAACTCCTGTATTTTTGTGAAAAATCCTGTAATTATCCATTGATTTTAAACTTTGCATTTCTCTTGAAAGTAAACAATCATTATCTCGCTCAGGTTGTTCTTTTTAGTTTGTTTTCGTCAACCCTTACGTTGATAACGTGATCAACACTCTTCTCTAAAAAAAGTAAGGCATTACCATATGATTTTTCTTCCAAATTTTGAGAATTTTGGGTTTGTTGCGAAACGATGGCTTGAAATTTTTACTCATTTGGAAACTGAGGATTGCGATTACAAAAAAATAGCAGCAGCAATAGTGGAATTTGTTCTTTGTTTACCCTGCACGGCCACCTATGTGGAACGAGTTTTTGCTTCCATCAACAAGACGTGGACAGATGAAAAATCTCAGTTAAAAGTAGAAACTTTGAAAGCCATTGTGACCGCTGAGATCAATATAGACATGTCGTGCATTGATTTTTACAATTAGATAAAACAAAAACGGGCATGGTGCAGAAAATCAAAGCGAAATACAAGTACTTTGTTGAAACTCAAGGTGGAACTGTACGAATCGAAAACGAATCAGACGAGGAATACGTTGCCGAAGACTGATTAAATTTAAGTGGCAGAATATTTATTCATACACAACAATTAGTATCTACATATTCTGCTTAAAATAGAAATTGTATCCTGTAATCAATCCTGTTTTCGGAAAATTAAATCCTGTAAAATGAGATTTTTTCTCCAATTTATCCTGTTTTTCCTTGAAAATTTTATAGCATGGTTATATATAACTAAGTCGTTCGTCATATAACTTTACAAAAGTTGTTAGAATGTTGTTGTTGGTCCCCATATGAAAATAGATTAAAACAATACAACTTTGCGCCCTATGTTTTCCGAGTACATATTGTATTAATCTCTCTACTTTGCTAAACGAAATGTATATAAGAAAAAAATGACAAGTTTTTGCTGAGAGAATCGTATTGTTATGACGAGTTTATGGCACCTCGTGAATTTCCTAAAAATTTGTTTCAAGAAATAAAATCGGCAAATTTTTTTTTTGCTCTGTTAAAAGATCTATTAAAAATATTTTTTTATATATATATATATCCAAATTGGCAAAAATATAATAAAATCAACAAAAGATATATTGCTTAATTTCTATTTTGCGATCGTTTTGAAGGACAGAAATGGCAATGTTACTTTCTATTCAACAACTTTGTACTAACTGTTCTTTTAGTTTTATTCATACTTTCCAAGTAAAAAGAAACTTGAAAATTGTTTTTGTTTTTTACTTTGGTACTATTCAATGATTTATTTTTTTTTCTTTGTATCTTGAAATGCCAAATGGATGCATTTAATTTTTAACATTCTGTTCAACTAATCAATGTGAATATTTATCATTTACTGTTCTCAATTACTAAATATTTTTTTTCTATTTTCTTGTTTAAAAAATGCCTCAAATAAATATCGACTATTAAATTTCATTGGACGGACTACCCTTAAAATTGGTACATTACTTGTATAAAAACCATACAAAAATAAATTTTTTAAAAATAAATTCAAAGTAAAAAAACGTGTACACATTACTAAATAATTCTACAAGGAGATATTAATTTTTTTAAAATATTTCCTACTCGTATTAGGTCGTGCAAAATTTGCAGGGTCAATATTGATTTTTGTCATTGCTACAACACATAGCTTGCCTCTCCGTTAAATATGTCTCCTTAACTTACATCAGTTTGCATTTATTTCTAAAATTTATGTAATGGCCTACTATGTACTATCATTCCAAATGGGGTGACAGTGCTCTTGCTCTTATTTTACGCTTGTTTTGGCCTCCCATATCTGATGTGGAAACTTTAAGCAATGAAATCTTTGGAACTATGAATTTTTGTTAAAAATGGAACGTTAAAAAAAAATATGGAAATTTTTAAATGAAAAACATCAAAATCGAATGC